>CM062812.1:712362401-712822401 GCA_031772625.1 Pinus tabuliformis | reverse complement strand
AGTCCTAGAAGCCTTGGTCAGACAAACTCTCTCGAAGCCTGGCAATAGCTATGGGTTGAGTTACTAGTCCTAGAAACCTTGGTTAGAACAAATGCTCTAAAATCCCTAGAAGGCTTGGATGGAGACCAATCTGATGATGGTTTTGGTGATGTCCGACCGTGAGGTGGAATCATTGTTGATGGGATTAGGTGGATGGCCTTTGGAATCCTTGGATGAGTTTTGATTGATGTGTTCTATTAGGTTTCACATTCATGCTTGGAATATGGCACGAGGGTGAATGGCTGAAGAGATATTTGACTCATCCATTCTACGGTCAAGTGGAACGTCATAGTCCCATCTCTGATTGGTTCATTGCATTCATTAATGATAAATACTTTCCTTGATTTCCATGTGTAAAGGTATTGATGTATTTATGGATTTGATGGTTGTCATGTTTATTGTATTTTTGTTCCTATTATGTTGGTTATATGCACATTTTATGACAACAATTATGTATGGCTCTCAGCTTGTTTTTACTTTTATGTGAATGGATAATGTGTCTATGACCTAATAGATGATAATGTAGCAAATGTCATGAGGAAACAATGGTTCATAGTGATTCTTAGATAAGTATGAGATCCCTACACTTAATTTTCTTGTATACACCTATAGGTTACATGTCGATGATGTGTTTGACGAAATGCCTATCATTTCCATGTTAAATTACTGATCTAAAGATATGATTTAGTTCTAGGCAGTGACCTAGGCTTTGGGCCTGAAAAAGTGGCTCAAATGCTGGATTTTTTGGCACAACACTAAAAATTCTGGTCCACAGTCGCTGGTAGGCAGGCCCGTGAGAATGACTTTAGGTTGCTAGTCACTCCCTTGACCATAGTGTCAGAATGGCCCAAGAGACCTTAAACAATAGTGGGACCCATGGATAGGCTGTCTAAGTAGCTGACTTGTCCTTTGAAGGTTATCTTGATGATGTTGGATGTCTGTATGGTGTGTTTCCATCGATTCCACTTCCTTAACGTGACTTAGGAGGTCGAATCATATCATATTGGCCTCTCATTGCATGTTTAACCCAATTGACCGATTTCTTGGGTAGATGTGAGAAGAGGGTGCTACAGAGTGGTATCAGAACATGGTTCACCCCTCAGAATGGAAGGGCTATGTGTTGGTCATGCATGCATGTCAATTGTATTGGTGTCTCTTACACTTATATACTTATTGCAATTGCTTAATGTCGAATTAGGGTTGTAGTATGGTTATCATGGAGAATTTGTTATTGATTTCATGAAATGTAATTGAAATGAGCATGTGACTGACTGTGTATGGATTTATGTCACTTACATGATGATTTCATGATACCTACTTACATCCTTGTATGTTAGGTTACATTTTTGAATATTTTGATTACATGCATCAATCTTGTAGGTTGATTACAAGAACTAATTGATTATGTTCGACTACATGTGGTTATGCATATTTGTAGTTGGCTTGGCATTTCTTATGCATACTATTGGTTCCATGTGGAAATGTGTACAATGGAGTAATGGTTTTTGTCATGCATGAGGTCATAGCATGCATTGTCAATATGGGCTTGCATTGATGACTCAATCCTAATTAGAGTAATGTTTATGAGTTGATACATTTACTCGCATATGTTTATATGTTGTTATGATTATGTTATACATGTATCACGTTGATTTGGTAATCTTGCAAACAAGGTATCCTCCCCAAGTTATGCTAAGGTACGTGATTTATTGTGATTGGTTTATCTGACATACTATGCCTTGCAGGAAGAAATATCAAATGGATAGCAAGATGGTTGACTACAGAGACTCTCCCTACGAATTCGAAGAGAAATATGGTGTTGGGAACTCTTTTGACTTGGCAGTGACACTGAGAAGTTTAAAGGAAGAGATCAGGAGTTGTAAGGCAAATAATGACATAATCATGTAGTCGCAAGAAAAGTTAGCAAATGTAAATGTAGTTATACTTCAGAGCTTGTTAGATTTGTAGTGACAAGGACCGCTCTGGATCATTCATGAGCAGGAGGAAAAAACTAATGGGGCATATGGCAGAAGGTCTCATAGTAGACACAGGTTAGATAGATCTGACACCATCCAAGATGGTAGATTGTTGGACACTCCAGAGAGGAGAAGGGATAGACACAGGTACAATTCTAGTTCTAATTCAGATAGGCACTATGATTTTCATTGGTACCATCCTTACAGGAGGAGTGATAGGGGTTATTTGCTCGATGAATTTAAGAAATAAAATCCACCTACTTTTGATGGGGAAATGAAGAAAAACATGATGCAAAGGCATGGCTTCTTGGCATGAGGAAGTTCTTTAGGTTGCATTATTATTCAGAGAACATGAAAGCTAGAGTAGTTACCTTCAGTATCAAATGCAAATTGGACATCTGGTGGGAAGATGTGAAGAATGTCAAGTGTATTTATGAGGAATATTTTCCTTGGAGTGAGTTTGAGCAACTATTTAATAATAAATATTTTTCATAAAGGTACTTTGATGAAAGAGAAAAAGAATTTTATGAAATAAATATGAGTTCTATGATAGATGATGACTACACTAGGAGGTTCTTGGAGTTACTGAGGTATGTGCCTTACCACACAGAGGAGAAGGCTAAGATTCATAGCTTCATTAGTGGGTTATTGATTGCATTCAAAGACAGGATTGAATTCAATGAGAATAGATCATCGGAGGAGGTCATTCGAAATCTAAAGCATTTGTATGAGTAATCGAAGCACAAAACTAAGACTAATCCAATCTAAAGAGGTAATGAAAAGAACAAAGGAAAATGGGATAAAAAGAGAGCAGGGCCATAGGGTACAAATAACAAGGAGAATGTTGCACCACTTAAGAGGTTCAATGTGTTAAATAGAGGACATGGACATAGAGGTGAAGAGAAGAAAAAGAATGGAGGCTGGAAGCCTATAGAGTGTTGGACTTGTGGCAAAGATCATCGCTGGAGAGATTGTCTGCAGAATCAGGGTGGTAGAGCCGAGATATACAGTGCATAGGAGGTGCATACTATTAGAGATGTAGGCTAGAGTATTCCTCGTATCTATGCAGCCATGGAAAATGGGCAAGCAAAACACCAAGAATCGATCATTGAGATGGATAGTAAGCTTTGTGATCAAGTTATTTATGTTTTGATTGACCTTGGATCTCATTATAGCTATGTTGGTCCTAGTTTGGTGGATAAGTGTGGGTTGAATAAGGAGTTGCATGCAGAGTCTTGGTTAGTTCAATTGGCTATAGGTACAAAGAAGCGAGTTCATCATTGGGTAAGAGCTTGTGCATTTAACTTAACTAGTATTCCTACCGCAACAAATTTGAATGTATTATCGTTGGGTTCATACAGTATGTTGTTGGGCATGGATTGGTTGTATCTACATAGAACCAATGTTGACTTCTATGACAAGGCCATTGAATGTGTTGATGACAATGGAGAACCAAGAGTCTTGCAGGATAAGAAGAAAGTCACATCAGTTAGGATGGTGATAATTATGCAAGGAAAGCATAGCTACGGGAAAGGGTGCAAGCTATTTGCAATACATATTTCTAGTGATAAGGGTAAGGAGGTTGAGGGTGCAGAAGTGTTGAACAAGTACCCAATTTTATAGTAGTTCAGGGATGTATTTCCTCAGGACATTACAGAGTTTCCACCTCATAGGGAGGCAGACTTTTCTATTGAGTTAGTGCCATGGGCAGCTCTAGCATCGAAAGCACATTACCGGATGCACACACCTTAGTTAGTTGAGTTAAATTTGCAGTTGAAGGAAAGGCCAAGTGTATCACCTTGAGGTGCACCAATCTTGTTTGTGAAGACAAAAGATGCTACCCTCAGATTATGCATTGATTACAGGTAGTTGAACAAAGTGATTGTCAAGAATAGGTACCCTTTACCGAGGATTTCTGACTTGTTTGATTAGTTGAAGGGAGAAGCAGTGTTCTCGAAGATTTACTTGAGATCCGGATACCATTAGGTACGCATCAAAGAGGAGGACATTTACAAGAATACGTTTAGGACCAGGTATGGGAATTATGAGCTTTTTGTTGTTCCATTTAGATTGACGAATGCTCCAACTACATTCATGTGTTTGATGAATAGTGTGTTGCATCCATATTTGGATAATTTTGTCATTGTGTTTATTGATGATATATTGGTAAATTATAAAAATGAGGAAGAGCATGTCGAGCACTTAGCAGCAGTGTTGAGGTTGTTGAGAGAGCATCAGTTGTATGCTAAGCTCACCAAATGTAAATTCTTTCAGACCGAGGTACACTACTTGGGACATGTTGTCTCCAAGGAGGGCATTACAGTATATCCAGAGAAGATAAGAGCCATCATGGAGTATGTAGCTCCTAAGAGTGTGGATGAGGTGAGATCTTTCATGGATCTGGCTGGATATTATAGAAGGGTCATCAGGAACTTCTCACACATTGTTTATCCCATTACATCATTTTAGAGGAAAGATAAGAAGTTTGAATGGACTGAAGAGTGTGAGGCTAGCTTTGATCATCTTAAGAAGTTGTTGACACATGCACCAGTACTACAGATTGTAGACCTAGACAAAGAGTTTTTTGTGTGCATAGATGCATGTAAGAGATGACTTGGTGGAGTCCTTATGCAGGATGGACAGGTGGTATGTTATGGGTCCCGAAAACTAAACGAGCATGAGCAGAACTATCCCACACATGATATCGAGTTGGAAATGATTATACATGCATTGAAGATGTGGAAGAACTATCTTCTTGGCAGGTGGTTTGTGCTTATGAGGTATTTATTTGACTAGCCAAATTTGAATGCTAAATAGGCTATATGGTTGGCCATGATCAACGATTTTGATTTCGAGATCAGGTTCATCAAATGCAAGGAGAACAGAGTGGTAGATGCTCTTAGCATGTGGGTATAGGTGAATCACTTAGCAGTTATGAGCTCTTATGGGACAGATGTATAGGACTAGATCTTACGAGCTGGACAACAGGATGTCAAATATATGGAGATTGTGTGTAGGTTGCAGCAGAGTATAGGTACAAGTATAGGTGATAGTATAGGTACAGGTGATGGCACAGGTACATGTAGTGGTATAGTTACAGGTGCAGGTGCATCGGGCTTGGATTATTGTCTTACAAAAAATAGATTGGTCAAGTTTTGAGATAGGATATATGTGTCAGATGACAATGATCTCAAGAAGGTGATCATGAGGGAGTTTCATTTGAAACCATATTCAGGTCACCCAAGTTATCATAAGACACTCATAGTGGTTAAGAGATATTACTATTGGTCGAATATGAAAAAGGGATGTAGTATAGTTTGTGGTGAGATGTTTCGATTGTCAGTGAGTGAAGGAAGAGTGAAAACATCTAGGTGGACTGTCTTATCCATGATAACATCCAGAAACAATTTTTAGTTTGATTAATCATTTACATCTATCTACTGCTTTTTCAAAAGAGGTTGTTGTACTTTGAAAATTTGAGATTATAGAAGGAAAGAATAGGTCCAGTTTCAATTATTTTTTAGAAATTCCCATATTTTCTAAAAACCCATTTTCTTTCACAAACCCCGCTTTTTCCCTTTATTTTCTGAAAACTCTAGCCGCAGTAACCCATTTTTTAGCTCTAGCCTAAATCCTTTTGTATTTTTGATGAGCACCAGTATTGCAGCAAGAATGTTGCAACTCTTGGGGCTACCAACTTTACTTTATCAACCTGGGGTTCGTACAAACTTGGAGGTGACAGTGTTGTATACACATGTAAATGTGATGGGTCTGCTCTTTGTCACTACGAAGCTGGCGATAGACCACTAAGGTTTTTCAAAAAAAACTTCTACGGATTCAGAAGAAGCTTGATTACCAATGAGGAAAGAGAAATCTACACTAAGGGAAATCTTGTCTACTGCAGTGAAGAAAAAGACTGAAATCAAATGCTAAAACACACCATTTTTCTAACTAACTACTAAGAGGTTTTTCTTCAAAAGAATGATAAGTTAACATGTATGAAATCCTACTGCCCTAG
This sequence comes from Pinus tabuliformis, assembly GCA_031772625.1. Taxonomy (NCBI): domain Eukaryota; kingdom Viridiplantae; phylum Streptophyta; class Pinopsida; order Pinales; family Pinaceae; genus Pinus; species Pinus tabuliformis. The sequence goes on along the minus strand of CM062812.1, from coordinate 712,816,368 downwards.
GTATGAAAATTTAAACATCAAACATTCTACTGATGTACATGTAAACGAATAAAACAACTATGTTTTTCTTCTTGTCTTTTTTCATGAGAAGGTGTGAAAGCTAACTTCTTTTGGTGATGTGGCAAGTGGTTTAGGGATGATGGTGAATGGTTAGAAGGATTAGGAGACAAGTAGGGGTCCTTTTCTAGCTTTCCTAGGGGATTTTCCCCCATTTGGCCTCAAAACAGGCCACTACAGGTCAACCTACAGGATGTCCTAATGTGTTCTACAAGATGTCCTGAATTCCTACAAGATCCCTTGTATTCCTACAAGATACATTCAATAGAAAAAGGAGGGATGTTGAAGGTGATGGAAGGCTTAGGGAAGGTGGTTGGTGGATGGAATGAGGCAAGGGAGTGCCTAGGACTACTTCAAAACTCAAAACCAAAGTTGGGAGATGGCTGGATTTGCTCAACAAGCTTGGAGAAGTACTCTTGTGAAATGATGAAATTGGTGAGGGTTTTGGTGAAAGGAAGGAATGATCATGGATGGATGAAGTTTGGATGAGGTTGTTGATCATGAAATATCTATGTACTGCTGAAACTCTTACACTACATCAAACATTGACATTTATCCATAAATCATGCAAACAAGAAGGATTTCAATTAAATAAGGAAAACAGAATTTCATGACCTAGTTGCCTACTTCATGCATAAGGGAAAAATTACAGAATAATATGAAACCTTGGTGAGATCTGAAGTAAAACTAAAGGTAGGAGAAATGATAACTAAATCCTATTCTTGCAAACTAATCAAATGCTGGCCTAAGTATAGAAAACCATAAATTCCATGAGAAACTAGAATTCTGTCTTTTGGGGGCTGCATAGGGGGTATTTCCTCAAACCATGATCCCTGAAGGAAGAAGTGAGGCCAAATCCACCTACTAATAGCTTTGTGATGTTACTTTATCTCTTCTAAGCTACTTATGAAGTAAAGCACAAATGGAAGCAAACTAATCAAATCTACAACTACTTGAAATGAAATAATTATAAACACAATTCAACCATTAATCTATGAAATTGACTAAGCATACAAATACAAGAAGAGGAGCCTTTGCTGCTAGGGTTGGGCCCTAAGCCAAGAGCTTCAGCCCTCTAAGTCAACTCAATGCTTGATCAAGGAAATACTCATTCTCATTATCAAAACAGAAAATTACGTAACAATATCTTACACAAGTCTTGAACTCGAAAAATGACTAATGTTTTTACAGCAAAAATTTGAATCCTAATGAAGCCCTAGGCCTTCTTATTTATACAAATGAAGTCTCCAATAACTTCCTTAAATCTAGTGAGGCTTGGCTCCCAAACTCGAGATAAACTAGCTCTTTGACTGTCACTTGCTCGACTGCCTTTTGATCTCCATGACTTGGTTGCATGTACTCTGAGCTAGTGTGATTGATGGAGGAATATTCGAATGAGTGAGGGGTAAATGAGGAGGATCTTCCTCCTACAATCTCTCCTCCTTGTCTCATTTGAGCTACAACCCTTAATTAGCAAGTATTTCCATGATTTTCTCTCAAAAACCTACAATCAATGCATATTAGTCCACTAGGCATAATATTTCACTTTGACTCATCTCATTAAGTAAAATATAATCCAAATATGTAATAAATTATGAGAAGAGTTGATTTTGAATAAGCTAGGAGGTGGATTAAGGTCCATATTGTTACCCAATGATGAGGCTCATCATCACCCCCTTACTGAAAGTGCTGCTCATCCTCTGAGCAACTCAATCAATATCCATGTCCTTCACTACTCTAGTGGCCTCCCTAACATCCCATGCTTATGTCGTAGTTTCTTCTTCCTGTGCATAAAATCCTGCCTTCCTTTCTATCTCCTCCCACTGCTTTCTTTATTCCTCTTCCTTCCTTCCTTCCAACATTCCTAGGAGTGGTGGTGGAATGAGTCTCAAGCCAATCCAATTGACTTTGAGTCTTTGGAGAGATTGCTTGTACATGGGTGTCATGTTCAGTGCTTCTCTCATTCTCTGAGGAGAATGGTACTCTCTGTTTTCAAGCTGTAGGACAGATTGTTCCATCTCCTTTCAAAATATTACATTTTTTCGTCCCCTAATAGCCTAAACATGTCCTCAAAGTGTGTGATTTCTTGCTCTTGGGCAACAAGGTACCTAGGTGCAAGTTGAGGGTCATTATCAATCAAGTTATGGGTGTTGATGACAACCATTGGATTTGACTTCTCAGTTCTTATCATGAGAGGTTATGTTTCTTCCCTTGCCATTATTTTCTTCATTTCTGCAGCCCTTGCTTCTTCATGGTTCATCCATGATGCCAAAGCCCTCAACTTTAAGTCCCATAGTTTTGAATTAGGGTCCAACACATTCAGATCTGTCAAGGCTAAGTTATGTAGGTAGAACTCAGAAATTTTAGCCCTATCCTCCAACGTGATTTGATCACAAAGATCAATTAATTGTCTATAATCCTGGAATGGCATAGTGCATCTCTGTGCTAAAGTCTTTATTTGGAACTACAACCACTGTTCCCTAAGATAAAATGCACAGGACTTGGTTGGCATCATGCACTGGATTTCCTCTAAGGATAGACTGGCCATGGATGCCAACTGATTCTCTCTCTCTCTTTAACTATCCTCTTAACCATGCATTTTCTACCTCCAACTGAGCTTTCAGCATTGCCTCTCTGTCCCTCAGGTTGCTCAATTCTTTGCCCATCTCCTTTACTTTCTCCTCCATGTGACATATGTCCTCCACTCATTTGGATTTGGCAATTTGCATCCATCTATGTGTTCTTGCCCTTTATTTCTCAAGCTCGAAGAATAATGGGATGGAAAATTTCTGTGGAATGACCCTACCTCCTTCAATGAACCTGTAGTAGGAGTCAAGGTTAGGTTGAGGACTAGGTTCCCTCAGCTTTGGATCCTCCTTTTTTGTTTCTTGTTGCATACTCCCTTCTTTGTCCAATTTCTGAGTTTCATGTAGGTTTAGCAGAGTTTCCTGTAGGATTGCCTCTGCTTCCTGTAGGTCCTTCTGTGTATCCTGTAGGAGGCCTTTTCCTTTGGATGAGGCAGATCTAGTGACAGGCCTCCTAACATAAGTGATAGGAGACTTGGGAGAGTCTTGTCCTAATGATCCTTCTCCTTGATTTTTCATAAGAGGAGCTATATTTTCCTATTGTTTGGGTGAGTCTTCAATGACAATAGGAACCTTGGTGGGAGTTTGAGGTTTTCCTTGCCTTATTCTTGTACTTTTTCTTGTCCTAAAGTACAATGGAGTTTGTCTCTATCTCTTCCCTTTTTTTTTGATAGGGGTACTAAGGGCAGTGAGGGAAGTTGTTGCCTCTTTCTCAGTGGGTTTTGGGGATACCCTGGGTGATTCCTCCCCTTTTCCATTTCCCTTTCCACTCTTGTCTTTCTCCTCTTCTTCTCCCTCTAGTTCCTCACTCTGTTCATCAGTTTCCTCCTTTGCATCTTCTTCTGTCTCTTCACCACTTTCCTTCTCCTTTTCTTCCTCTTCTTTCTCATCTATTTCCTCTTCATCTCTCTCTGTTTCTTCTTCATCCTTCTCTATTTCTTCTTCATCCCTTTCACTGGAAATGGGGATTTTGTCATACTCAATGGATTTTATGCTTTCCTCTGTCTCCATGTCTCTGGAAGTTTCCCATGTGATAGGGAGTATGAGGTTTTGGAGGGAATCTTCTATAATAAGTCTAATTAACCCATGATGGGCTAGTTGTTATGGTTTCCTTCCTACACATTAATGCTCATATCTATCACTGATTGAAGAAGGAAGTAGGTTATGTTGAGTCTATTTTGAGGAGGTGTGTCTGCTCCAAACCCCAACTCTTGGAGAAGCCTAAAGTGGTATCCATATACCACACTGTACCTACCTTCTCATGATATATATTTTATAAGGTGGTAGCAAATTTCATTCCAAGGATATGGTAGCCTTGCTATTCTGACTCCATTTTTGTCTTCCATGGCCTTATCTCCTTCTAAAAAGAATTTATTCTTTGCAATTTGGTTATTTCCCTTATCCTCCTTTCTCCAAGGCATCCCTAAAGGAAGGGTGGTTATTCTACCTATGATTTCAAGGGTGAGTTCTATAGAGAGGCATTTCACCACAACAGTGACATGGGTCCTAGTCAGTGGAATGAGGGAGAGAACAAAATCTTTGGCTAATTCATCATCATATCCCCTCAATTTCTCAAAGAAATCCATCCAATTGTGCCTTGTGAATATATCTAGTACATGAAGGTGCTAATGAATCTTCACTGTGTTGATGGGTTCCCTCTTATTAAATCCCCCTGTCATTTTCTCTGATAGATGGAGAATTGTATATGTCTAATACCAAATTTAGTGAATGAGGATTTTTAAATGAAAATTATGTATATACAATTCCCCTAGATTACAATCGTTTTCAACAAAATAGAAGGCTTTTCTATATTCTTTTCACTTAGAAATTGTGGGAAAGTATAGAGCCTACCTCCTTATCACTGCTTGATGAAGCCAACCTCTATTTTTCCCTTGTAAAACTGCTCACTGCCAATCCTGTAGCTGATGTTATGTATCCTGTAGGATCTTGTAGGATCTTGTAGGATTTCCTGTAGGATCCTGTAGGATCTCATGTAGGATTTCTTGTAGGATCCTGTAGGTGCTCCTGCACAGGGAAAAAATGAATTCTTCCTTTCTTATAGACTGCTTGAGGGCCGAGAGCATCTTTGCTAGTGTGTATCCTTGAGAATGCGAATGTGCATGGGGATCAACGTTTATTTCCTCATATGGGTGATTTGAGTGGGGTGGTGTGCTGGCATCTGAGGTACGAATATCTATTTTTGGACCGTTGGTCCCACTACAACATCATCATTCTCCTCACCTCATAATAAACTCCCACTTTGGGCATCCGTAGCTTAACCACTTTTGACCTCATCTCTCCTTTTCCTTGACTTGACTACTGCCATGTGTATAAGGACTAATTTTCTTCTCTTTGTCGACTAAGCAAAGGTGGCCAAGTTAACTGGCCACCTTTCACTTATAAACCAACTCTTTCACAACTTTTACATTTTTTATCATATTATACTAATGAGAGAGTAGAAGCGAGATACTTACCTGTGGTAATGATTCCTTGATGTTGTTTGTTGAAGAATGAAGTCCTTGTTGTGTACTAGCTACATGTGTTTTTCTCCTCTCTTTTTTTTTTTATTATTTTCCTCTAATGTTTTTCTTTGATGTGAAGGTACTGGGTGTTGATGCTAGTGATCTTGATGTTGTTGCTAAGATCTGGAGGAGCTTCTTTGACCTTTGGATCTCCAAGATTGAAGCTGACTGCAACCTGTGAATTTTTGTTTTGTGGGATAGGCTACTACAGGATCTCCTATAAGATGTCTGTAGTTGCTTCTCCCTAAAAAAGAAATTAATCATTTTCCACTTCTGGAGCATGAGGATGGTTGGCATGGGTAGAGAAGGGGTCTAGGGATTTGTGAATGAGGAAAATAGCCTTCAAGTGTTGTCCCCTTGTTCTTTGTCTTCATCCTCTTTTATCTGTGTTTTTTCTTTGAAAACTGTAGTTTTTTTTAAACTAGCTTTTTTGGATGAATGCAGGGGTGATCATAGTGGAGAGAGGTATGGTGATGAGATGGTGAAGTAGAAATTTATTTTTTTTGACATGGGCAGGCCATCCCCTTGCTCTAGGGTTTCTTCCTTTAGGATTCCCAAGCCACTTCCTACAATATCATCCTGTAGGTTTTCAGGGAATCCTGTAGGTTTACAGGGAATCCTATAGAAAACACATAACCCTTGCAAACTGAGCTAAATGAGTAGAAAAATGGAGGGAATGATGGACTGACGAAGGATAATGAATGGAGAAATAAAAAAATGAGTTGGATAGGTCCCTTTTGATCCTCTCTTTTTTCTCTGACCGTCCTCCTATTGACCTACAAACAATTTTTTCACAGTTTTTCTTTTCACTTTTTTTTTTTTTTTTTGAAAGAAACTAGTGTGCCTCCAAGAGGTTTTCATCCTAGCTGCTTTCCCTGGGTGCCTCAAAAGAGGTTTTCACCCAGAGATCTTTTTATTTCTTCCCCTTTTTTTTTTGACAACATTGGGCCACCTCAAGAGGTTTTCAACTGAACAATGGAACTTAGGTGCCTCATGGAGGTTTTCACTTGAGTCTCATTATTTTTCTCTTTTTGTTTTTCTTTTTCTTTTTCAGTGACTTGATGAGGTAGAAGTTGAGACTTGCTCCACCATCATCACTATCTTGCTAATGCCATCAATGAATTCTTGCTTTGACGCTGGTTTCTTGTAAACCTTCAATTTATGCCCATTAACAAGTAAAGGAATGGCCTCTGCATCAATGGTTCTAATCTAAACTGAACCATTATCATGGCATTTCTCTATGACATAGGGCCCTAACCATCTAGTCCTTAACTTTCCCTTAAAATATTTGTATCGAGAATCATATAAAAAAGCCCAGTCACCTTCTTGAAATTGTTTGTCCTTGATGTTCTTGTCATGCCAGATCTTCCTTTGAATTTGAGTCACCTCTATGTGTAGTAGGGCCTGCATTCTAAACTCATCTAACCTATAAATGTGGTGAGTACACACCGAGGGGTGCACTCCCTTCATTTCCTTGTAACTCCAAGCAAAGGTATCCAGATGTTCCTTTAGCATGTTGCACAAAGTTTCTTCTTGGTCTACAGAAAGAGATGGGTTGATTTTCAAAGTTCTCTCAGGGACGAATTCTATGGTTTTGACATGGGTATGGTTTGAATCAACTAAGCATAGATCAATCTGATGGTTTTTATGGGTTTCCTTTACTACTTCCTCTAAGGATAATGTGCTGGGAGTTGGACTTTGGAGTATGTGCTCAATCAAATCATCTTCATCCAGTTGTCCTCCTCCCATGGTTATTTATAAGGTATAGAGTTGGGTTGAATGAACTTCATCTCCTTCCTCCTCTTCATGCCATAAAGGTAAGTCATGTTCTAGATATGGCTGAGCAAGAGGGTACAGGACTATTTACTTGGACATATACCCATTTTTTATAGTCATATTTCCAACCCGCAACTAATGTAGGCATCGACAGTGGCTAACCAGGGCCTCCGAAGGATGAGAGGGTAACCAGTAAGCTTGGTCTTAGGCTAGAGAACTAGGAAATTTATAGGGTTCTCCCAAGAGTCAATGGAGACATCACATCCTCCATAATCCCTCCAGGGGTCATTGTGGAACGGTCTGCAAGTTGCAAGATTGTTGTGGTCTTCTCAATGAACCCTGGAGGTTGAGCTTGAGCATGGTGTCCTTAGTCATCACATTAGTGGCAGCCCCAACATCAATTAAAGTGTGTGGGACAATGGTGCCATTGATGTGCACATATACTCTAGGGATTCTAGGGTCTAAATACTTCGGACAAATTACCTGCCCCAACATTAAGTCAGACAGTTGTCCAATGACATTAATGTTAGGGGTGTATCTTTTTCGCCTCCCTAGATGTTTGAAGCACCTCTCCTTAATCAAATTGTTGTAAATAGGTACATCCTTTATGGCTTGGAGAAGTGGAATTTTGACACACTGATTTTTCAATTCACACAAAACATTTTCTTCTAGGGTAAGCTGGACTAGATGATTTAATCTCTCAGGGAAGGGTGGAGGATTTACTCTAGGCATGATTTCCTCTCTTTCTCCCTCACTTTCCCTAGGTGGAGGTAGAGTTTGGTTGTCTGGGAGTATTCTCCTAGATCTCAGGTTGATTTTTTGAATCTCAACAACATAAGCAGGCTAAGAGGTCTATCCACTATATATTTGATGTGCTTATTTGTTGTTCATGTTTGGATTTGGTTGGGTGGGCATCTAGGGTTGTTTAGGTGGAGTAGGGTCTAAAATATGTGGTTGAGTAGGTGGTGAAAGAAATAAATCTAGAGAATTATTGTATGGGGGCCTCCACCCTTGGGGCAGTGCATTCTACCGAGGCTGAGGTGGAGCATATGGCTGAAATGACTGGCTGGTTAGTTGTGAATGGTACTAAGGTGAAAAGGACCAAGGAGGAGGTGTAGACCAGGAAGGATGATCAAGGGGCCCCCAAGATGGAATGGATGTGGTCTGCTTAGGGTTGTAATAGGAATGGGATGAACCTTGCATGCCCTACTGGTATGACCAAGGCCCATGAGGTCTCCTTTGATTTATGTAGTAGAACTATTCAGTCACCCCTTCAGTCCCCTGATACACAACTTTTAGACCATGTAGAGAAGGCCACTTATCTGTGGAGTGGTTTTCTTCATAGACCAAGAAAACTTCAATCAAATTCAATGGACATTCATTCCTAGGGTTCCTCCTTGTGCATTTAGGCCAAAAAATGGCTAAGGCTCTCTCTGCCTCCTCCTACTTTCTATTGATGTGCATAGTGTCCATCTATAGGGAAAGGGTTTGCAGCATCTCACTCTTGAAATCTTCCAACATATTTCCAATTTCACCTCTGATGGATGTATTGGAAGAGGATGGACTTACCATAGGTTGACTACCCCTACCCGTTTTCCTAGCTACCCTAGAATGGTTCCTAAAGACAATCTTGATATCTTCATAAGGTAGTTGGTAGATGTCCCTTACTTCTAGCAGGTTTAGGGTATTCAGAAGATCTTCCCTTACCCCTCTAATCAGTACTAGCTTCAGTGACTCAGGATCAAGTGTGCACTTGGCCCTTTTGTAGCTAAGATGGAATCTTTCTACATAATCATCTAGGGATTCATCATGCCCTAAGGTCATCCTAAAAATTTCTTCTTTAGTGTCTTTGGACCTACAGTAGTCTCGATACTTGTTTTTGAAGGCTTGTTGCATCTGATCCCAAGTTGTGATGTTATCCCTAGGTAAACCCATGAACCAGTGCAAAGTTGCATCCTTGAGAGTGGATGGGAATAGTTTAAACTTCTGCTCATCATTAGTGTAATCATAGGTTCTGCATATGAAAGAAAACTCAAACAAGAAAGTGTCAATCTTCTAAGGTCAGGTCATGGAAATGAGGAAGAGCATAGGGGCTTATATTCTTCATCTTGGTATCCCCATTAGTTTCTCTGATGGGAAAGGTACCCTCAACTCTTTCTCTATTTCCTCTGTCATTTCTATTTTTAGCCATTGGGTCAGTTGGAATGGGTTCTTCTTCTTCTTCTCCCCCTGTAGGCTCTTCAAATATCTTTGGTTTTTCACCTAAGGGTTCCTCCAATTCATAGCCACCAAAGAAGAGGGAAGGTTGGTTGTTTGAAGTGGTGGGGGTATTTGGCAAAAATTTCCCTAAGTTATCCCTATTCCTACGAGGCATGAAAGAAGTGTTTTTCTTTTCTTTTTTTAGCTTTGGGAATAATTGCAGAATTGAAATTGAAAAATGAATGGAAACTAATTGATTGAATGAAAGCTAACTTCTTGAATGAAATCTCACTTGAAGAATGAAAAATAAAGAAAAGAATGTAGAATGGAAAAGAAATCAAACTAAACTACTTTTGTAGAAATGAAACTAATAGCATAATGTCAGAGATAAGAAATGGAAGAAAGAAAGTAATAATCACATATTTCTCAGACACCTCCCTGGAAACAGCACCAAAAAGTGATGAGCACCAGTATTGTAGCAAGAATGTTGCAACTCCTAGGGCTACCAACTTTACTTTATCAACCCGGGGTTCATACAAACTTGGAGGTGCTAGTTTTGTATACACAAGTAAATGTGAAGGGTCTTCTCTTTATCACTACTAAGCTGGAGATAGACCACTAAGGTTTTTCAAACCAGAATTCTATGGATTCAGAAGAAGCTTGATTACCAATGAGGAAAAGAGAAATCTACACTAAGGAAATCTTGTCTACTGCAGTGAACAAAAAGACTGAAATCAAATGCTAAAACACACCATTTTTCTAACTGACTGCTAAGAGGCTTTGCTTCAAAATAATGCTAACTTAAAATGTATGCAATCCTATTGTCCTAGGTATGAAAATTTAAACATTAAAAATTCTACTGTTGTGCATGTAAATGAATAAAACAACTTTTTTTTCTTCTTGTCTTTTTCATGAGAAGGTGTGAAAGCTAACTTCTTTTGGTGATGTGGCAGGTGTCTTAGGGTTGATGGTGAATGGTTAGAAGGCTTGGGAGACAAGTAGGGGTCCTTTTCTAGATTCCTATGGGATTTCTTTGCCATTCGGCCTCAAAACATGCCACTATAGGTCAACCTACAGGATGTCCTAAATTCCTACAGGATCCCATGTATTCCTACAGGATATAGCCGAGAGAAAAAGTAGGGATGTTGAAGGTGATGGATGGCTTAGGGAAGGTGCTTGGTGGATGAAATTAGGCAAGGGAGAGCCTAGTGTCGAGCAGTAAAAAGGGTCTTTTTCACCTCTATTTACCCTACATTAACTTATCAATCCAGGAATGATTTTTTATCTCAAAGAGTGTACTTAGTTTGAGGCGGTCATTTGTCATAGTAATGCTAGTAGTATAGTGCTCTAAATACAAGAGTAAATGGATGCTTGAAATAAGATCTACTTACAGAAACGAACCTTAAAACTCAAATCATGAACTCAGAAAGCTATAGAAATTTATCAGTCAAGGGTATAGTAATGGTAACTCATCCCTCTGTAAACTGATGTAATTAAAAGACAATCAAGGAAAAGATCATCAATCTAGGAACTAGACAACATATGTCAATGCTCACTACAGTCTCAAATCGTTCTACACACCAAAGCAATGATAATACAAATGATAGGAAATGGAACAACAACTATTCTTATGAACAAGATTGAACAACAAAACCTTAATCTACGAAAATGAATGCAACAATTATATCCTACAAGAATTAGGTAACAATATTTACTCTAAAGATAAATCGGACAGCAGACAGTAGTAGAACAACAACTAACAGATACGAAATATAGAACAACAACTTGAATCAAATATAAATGTACAATAAACCAAAATGAATATCACACACAACATGCTTAATATTGAAAGGAACAGTAATCTGACTTCGATACAACAAGTATAAATCACAGTTATAAAGAATAACGATTGTGATTCGTAATGGAACAACAATGCCAGTTGAACAACAATCGCAGTTAAGTGTAAACCATAGATAAATACAGTAATACCGATTTATGAATGTACAACACGGTTACTTTGTAATCGAGTAGCAGTGCCAATCTGTAAGGAACAATAATGTTATATCAATGATTAAAGGAACAACAATGCGTTATAAAGTTAGAATGAACAACACAGCATTCCTATTACAGAGAACAACATTACTCAGTTGAGCATAAACAAAATATAACAGAACCGTTATGTAAAATAGCAAAACACATCAGATTACTGAACAGAGCTAATAACGAAAACCACACACGAATTAGAAATAATGGTACAGGAGCAAGTGTTTCACCAGGGCCGAGCCCTTAGCCTCCAGGGACACACCGCTTGGGATTACTCCAGAATCAAAGATGGAACGGCAACCAAATTTATATTAAAACATCAAAACAGAGGTACAGTGGATCGCTCTTCAACGAGAGTTGATGATCAAAGCTCCAAATACAAAGGAGAATTACATAAAAACAACAACAGTTCGACCCTGGGCTAGCAGTGTTGCCCCTTCTTATAATAGCCGAGCAGAGATATCAACGATACAAAAATCGTTAAGATAGAAATCCGTTAGGATCAAAGGATCTTGAGGGATTCACCAGACTGTTAATTCTCAGTTATCCTCTTGTTCTCTTGTGCCGATTTGGTATCTCCTTTTCCCTTTCCTAGCTGATACGCTCCAATTTGGATCGTCTTGTTTGCATGCAGTTCCCTATCAAAGGGAAAACATTTAACTTTGTCCCGTCTTTTCCTTTAGGATGGAAATCTTCCATTTTCTCCTTTTCCTGCATAATAAAACGACAATTATTAGTTATTTTGCGTTACATATAAATCCTATAGATTTTATCATAATTTATTATTATCTACCTAGTTCATGATGCAAATAGGTTATGAGTTTTAAAGAAAATATGACAAAATAAATGATAATAACATACCTTCTCCAGTACTCAACACACCCCCCTGCTTACCCTTTTTCATGCCCTCATGAAAACATTGTAGTTGACATGCAAGGCAATGAGAAAGTAGGCTGGAGACAGGATCTCATGAGATGGTCTACAGCGATGATGCCTAGATAGGTGTTCAAAAAGATGTCCTGTCTGTCCCTCAGGAATTTCATACAAGGCTTGGTATCTTGGTGTAGGGTTCCAAATAACCAGACTGCGAACCCTACAACCTAACCAAGATGGGCCTTATCTCAAAATAAGGTCACCATAGAGACCCAAGCGATCAAAAGCTAGCTTAAATTTCTCATAGTTAAACGGTTCCCTGAGTTGGATGTTCAAATTAGAAGTCTGATATAGGAATTTGGAAGATGCAATGGCAAGGTCCTTGATGGTAAATAAATATTCTATCCCTTGCCGATTGATTGTTGTATGAATAAGTCCTAATGCCTCGATCATGCTTGGAGTCCTCATGAGGTTCATATGTTTATTCCACAACTGTAATGGGTCTCTAGGCATAGCTTGCACCCATAAGTCTAATCCATTTTCTTGTCTTTGAAAGGCATTATAGGCTTTAAGCCATTTTATTTGATTAACACCAAAAGAAATGAATGCCTGCAGTTGGATATCCCCAACGAAAGGGCTGGGATTCTGCTCTGTTTCTTGAGCTAACACAAGGTTATGCAGATAGAATTCACATAATAATCTTTGAACCTTCACCCCATAGTGCTTACAACAATTTATGAAATCATCAATAGTATTTATTTCTATCGGGGCTCCTACTTTGACAGCTTTAATTTTCAATTGAAAATATCATTCCATTAAAAACAAGGCATAGTTCCTAGTAGGTGCTCTACATGCTAGGATGTCAGTATACAAAGAGCATAAGGTATCCATTTGTTTGATGACTACATCTAGTCTATGAGTTACCTTTTTGACCCTTTCTTCTTCCTTTCGCCATCCTTCAAAGGCCTGGCTTTCGGATAAGTTGACATTCCTCAGCTGTTGTTGTAATTTTTCATACTTTTCTCAAGAGACAGTCTGTTTTGTAAGTTTCTCTACTGTTTGCTGGGCTTGCACCAAGTCCTTTCGCAGAGTTACTGTCCTCGGATCACTGTCCCACATAGTAGTTGTAAGCAGAAGGTTTACTTGAATCTTCTTATTGCATTGTCCCATGTTTATGGTTCACATTTCCGCAGAGGACTATGCCTCTGTCTGAACTTCTTTGTCATAGGCCGATATATCATATGTTTGTACTTCGACATGTGACAGCTGAATGCTGTTCCTTTTGGTTTTGAACAGCAGGCTGGAATTGAGTCCTCCTAATCTTTTTCTTGAGGGGTTTTGCCGGAATGGTTGCATGTTTTACCCCCAAGGTCCTTTTTTCTTTCTTTCCCATTTTCAAAACCCTAATTTGTTGTCTAAGTCGTGCTATTACATTAAGCAATATTTTCTATTCTTTTTGTAATATTTTAATTTATTCTATTTTCTTAGAAGGAACATCTGTCTATTTACTCGAGCTTGGACTTTCGCCTTGGCAAATTTCCTGGTTCTCTTCTTGGGGTGCTTCCTCATTGTTCTGATTGGGTTGTTCAGGAGTAAAAACCCTAGCTTGTTTTGTTATTTCCTGGGTGACTTCTTCTTCCACCCCTTCTCCTTCATGAAATTCTTCTGGTGTAGTCTGACTGGGAATAGATTGTTCCTCTTCTTTATCTTCATCACTTTTCTCTCCAGATATACTTTCATCATGAGCGGAGTGATTCTCTTCTTCTTCTTCCTCATTGCACAATTCTTCGAATGCATTTTTTTCATGAGCAGAATGCTCCTTTGGTTCTTCTTTGATGTGGAGGTTTAGTGGGCTGAGAGGTTGAGCATATTCACCCATATTGGCTAGAATTTGGGCCAATTCATCCTCTTGCAATGGATTTTGTAATGGGCTTTCTTTGCGTTACTCTGTCTCTTCCTCTGCCTGCCCAGACTGCTCGATCTCTTCATCTATTTCTCCTTCCTCATTTTCCTCCAACTCTTTCTAATTCTCCTCTCCTTCCAATTGCGGGGGTTGCTCATCCCCTGAATCATCTATCTCCACTGATTGACTCATATTCCCTTGGAAATTTTCCAGCCTCCCTCTGATCCATGCCAATCTAATGGATTTCCTCTGTTTTAATGGTCTATTCGATGCATTGGTAGCATGTTTTCGTTTTGGGGCTAGAAGAGCAAGTCCCCCGTCTATCATGACGATCAGTTCCTCCCAACTACTCTGTTGTTGAGCAAGACTGTAGCTAACTATCAATCGTATCAACCCATGGTGACTTACTACTGATTCTACGTGGCGTTATTTTTTCATGCTACAGGCAACATCATGTAATAAAGAATTTAAAAACGCAGGCAAATTCACAAAGCATTTCTGTTTTAATACGGCTAAAATTTTAAGGTGGCGTGGTCTTACCACGTCTTTCCTACCTTCACAGGTGATGTAACTCTGGATGATTCTTGCCAATTCTGCCCATGATTCTCCCAATGCTGTTGGTAGAACTCCCTTTCCTCTTACAGTCAGGTTCTGGCCTTCATCTTGGAAGATTTTTATGACATTTCGCAATCTTTCCTTCTTTATGTCATCGGTGACTGCTATGTGTCTGCCTCTTATCGTGGAGTGATGTTCTTGCAAGTTCTGAAAGAATTCAATTGCTATGGTCTCATTGGATTTTTGTAAACGATTGATATAAACTATCCATCTTGCCCTTGTTAAGATTTCTCATGTAGCATCAGAGATTGTCAATACCTATGGTTCTCTCTAAATTGATCTTCCTCCCATGCTTAGCACACTGTAAAAATGCAGAGACGGAAATGGAACAACAGGTTTTTCAAGATGTTAGGAAACATAGAGAAAATAATGAAACAACAAGCTTGTTCAAATCCCGAGTCACTTACTAATTGTTGCAAAGCATAATATGGAAATAACTTAGGAACAACAAGCCATGTGTTATAGACATATTGGGGCACTGCAACCCCAATCACATATTTCCATAAACCAAGGGCTTCTAAACCCCTAAAAGTGTTGTTTCATCCCCTAAAGGAACAAGGTCAGCTGATTACATTATCTCCCAGAAGTTCTCTATGAAAAACTACTTGGAACTAGTCAAAACAGGACCATACAGACTGCTCCATGCATAGGGTGCGATGCATCTCACCTATTACACATGGGGGGTGCGATGCATACTGGAAATCCCTTCTGTAGGGTGTAATGAGTGAGAGCAGACAAATGGCAGAAGCGGTTTGCTAGGTGGAAACCCAAAGAATCTTCTAGAAACTGCTCATATGACACTTGCCTCTCTAAATTTGCCCAGGGATGAGTAAGAGATCTAAAATATCCAAGTGGAACCAAGGAATGTCAGTGAAATGACACTAATCAAAATCCCAGAAGCTGACTCACTCTCTCGAAAACATCTATATATGGATCCCTCATCTAAGAGATCTAGAGGCTGGAATTTTGTAATTTGCAAGGAAGTGCTATTGATTTCTCTTTGAAGACATTGTTGGCTGATCTTGCTTTGTATGAGGTGAAGAGGGATTTCATGCTAAGAGGATGATGCTAGATTAGATAGCCTAGTTGTAATCCTCTCTTCTACTACTTCTATCAATAAAGCTATTTGAGTTTTCCTCCATATGTTTGTATATCTCTGAATCTTGTATTTGTATATGCATCTATATGGTTAATGTACATCTGATGCTACATTATTTATGGTTATAGATCTCTATGCTTTGATGGTATTTTGTTTCCTTGACTCTACAGGTGTTCTTTAAAGCGGGACAAGCAAGAAAGGAGTAGTGAAAGCTCTATCAAAGGAGGGAGGAAACAAGCAAGGAGACTAGTGAAAGACTAAGGTTGGTGCTCTCTGCTTCTCTCTCATCTATCCCTCATAAAGGAAAATACAAGTAACTTTAATCTGTTTGTTTCTAAGATAGCTTCTCGTCTTAGTGGGACTAGCAGCTTTGAATGGAAACTAGTTTTCCCGATAACAAAATGGTGACTCCACTAGGGAGCGAATAGTTTGTTTGTTTTGTTACTGTTGTTTGCTTTATAAACCACAGATGGAGCCTAAAGTCAAGCCAGCTAGCCTTCGAACTGCTTTTTCTATGCAACTGCAAAGTAGATCAATGCTGCTTCAGTCAATCTCTGGGTTGGTTTATGAACTGAACATCTAGCTTGCAAACATCCTAAGTGCCCTTGTGGTAGCTCAAATAACCTCATTAGATTAGCCCCTATACTTTGTGTTTACTGACAATCATTTGCTTAGCCTAAATCCCTGAACTTAGCTTCAAACTGTGAGCAAAAACCAAGATCAGTCTCATCCCTGGACCACCGCACTATCTCTTCTTGGTAGTTTGTATGCATCACACCTCCCATGTTTTGTAGGTGAGATGCATCCCTGTTTCCTTGTGTTACAGGTGCGATGATCAGGTAAGACTGTTTCTGCCTCTAGATTTTGGTTTTTTCTTCATTGTCTTCAGCTTTATTCAGTAGTTTTGCTATTTGTGATCAATATATCTCTGTTGAAACCATCTTCCTTTGCATTATTTAGCCTCCGTTAGAAGGAATTGTGAATGTTTTTTTTATGTATTTTTCATCATTTACAGTTCTCTTGTGCAAACAGTAGCTTAATCGAACTGTTGTCTTTTGATTTGAAAGTGTCACAAGTGTTGTTTTCAGTCAAGGAAAAGAGTGTCACAAAGCATTCCTCTTTTAGATAGTCGATTACACTTTTTCCATTGTATTTGACTTGAATCATTAAGTATTTCAAGTTTCAAAAGAAATTTTAAATTCGAAATCGCAAAGTGTCGTCTTGGCTTTACTTTCGTTTTTTGAAAAGAAAATTGTCAGTACTGTCGCTTTGAAAGAAGATCGTTAAGATCTATACTTTGTTTTCCTTTTGTCATTCTCACATTAAGGAAACTAAAAAACAATAAATGCATGTGCATTTGCATTAAGAATGCATGCTGAAGTTGATTTAGGAAAAGTGCATTCTAGTGTGTTCTCTCTGCACTATGTTGAAAGAATTTCATTTCTCTTTCCTTAGTAGCTAGGATTTTTATTGCAAAAGAAAATAAACCACTGTTTATCATCTTAGATTGCGTATTTAGGAATTGTATATCTACATCATGTGGTGAACCTTAAAGGGAAACTTCTTAAGAAAGATCAATTGTAAAATAAACTTCAATGAACATAAAAATGCTTTGGAACCTAACACACAACATTTAGAAGTCTAGGCTAGAGACATATTCCGGCGTCGTAAAGCCTGGTAACTATCGCTTTCATCATAGGTGGGGTGATTCCTCCTCTTTGAGATGACAAGTGCCAGTACAGACTTGTGATCCCATGTACCGTCAAGTATATATTGGGAGACCACAATAGGCTACATCCTTTATCCTTATGAAGTTGTGTCTGCGGCCCTATCGATCGTAATGCACTAAACACAACATTCAGGAAGATTGACTGCCATACCGTAAAAATTATTCTACAATTTTGTGATTGGTTTGGTAATCCCTCTGTCTAGATTTCCAGAGTAGTCACTTTCATTCCTTTTCAGACTCCTTAAAAGAAAAGGTCCATCTGATCACTTGTCACTTCAGGCTCATTAAAAATTGAAGGCGACTAAAGTCATCTTTAGCTTTTTCTCAACTCTTAAAAATTGAAAAAGTAAGTTGTGTCAAAGCATCATAAAATTCACTTAATTTGGAATAACATTTTCCCACTTTTATTTTGAGTTGATCAAGTAATCCGCAACCGTGGAAGAAAGTCAATCAAAACCCCATCATTCGTGGAGACTAACAAGTCAACCGCCTTTGACTCTGGAAACGAAACCATTCTGGGCCAAGCGATCTCATTTAACTAGATCAAAGTCTCCTGGTTTGTTTGAAACTCGTGTTTCAACATCCTCAGAAACTCCAGTCACTCCAACTATTTCTGGTATCCCTGCCTCTATAGAAGAAGTTCCACAGTTACAAGAGGACACTAGAACTGATCCTACTATAATGGTAAACACATCTATTCCTGAACCAATTTCATCTAGGACTGATTCGGAAAGTGTTAACCGTCCAACATCTATCACTGGGGAGTGTGCACCTTCTTCGGCACCAAAAATATTTTACGGACCTGATAGTCTGCCTCTTCCACCTGGACTGATTGCGATAGAAGAGATTGTGGAGGATCTTCCATCTAGTACCCCATTACATTTTGGAACTGGGATCCACCTATATCCTTCTAATTCAGAATATAGTCAACCTTCATCGCAAGTTCCTGTAGAATCGCTAGGAATTCTTTTGGATAGACTCAATATGCCTGAACAACCATTGACATCTAGAACTGTGTCATCCGATACAGTAGTAGCAGAAATTTCTGCCACTACTCCGACAATGTTCCCTGGTGTACCATCTGTCCCAACTAGCTCTCAACTGCTAGATGGAGTCCACCCAGGGACTGTTTCGACAATGTGGTCTGTTCCTGTTTGTTCGTCTGGAGTAATATCTGGAATTTCTTATGTTGAGTCTTAGCAAATTGATCCTCCACAACAGTATCAATTTGGGTAGTCTAGTCTACAACGACCCATTTTTCCTTTGAACACTAGATTTCCACCATATGGGGGGCAGTATGCCTTTTCACTGTTCCCTCCAGGTGAACAACCATATGAGAGTTCACAACAGAATTCAAGTCAAGCTGGAATTTCATCTAGTGACTGGGTGCCAATACTGGCTCAACAACCAAGGGTTGTATATTCAATACAACCAAATCTACCTGTGTCAAATATTCCCACTACACCGGCTATTATAACGGTGTCGCGAGTACAAGTGCTACCTGTTGTATGTCAACCTCAAGTCTCTCAGGTCGTAATACAACAACCTCTTGTCTCAACGACTCAACCACAATCGCCAATTAGTGGCTCCTTAACTGAAGCGACTCATGCTCAAACGGGTACTGTCACCCCTCATCTTGGTCAAACATTCAGTATTGGACAACAGTAAATGGCTTCACAACCATGGCTGGTGCAATATCAACAACCGCAATTCCAGTAAACTCACTGAGGACCTGAGCAACAAAGCTTTGCGGGTAATGGGCAACCGTATATTCAAAACGGTCACCATCAATCATATCATAATGGTTATGCCCATCAACCTTACCAAAGTTATTAACATTAAATACATTATGCTAGTATGCAAATCCCACCACTCAAGCAATCCCATCTTATCCTGGGTACGCTTCGCCAAACGTGAATCAACAGTTGCCTTTCGTCGCAATATTGGAATTACCAGATCTAAATCAGCTAACAAATGATCCAATTGCTTACGCCCCTTGGTGGCCAGCGATTCCTCATAAACTTTTGTCAGATATTCCTAAATTCAATGGAAATCCGGGTAAGATCCGTCGAATCATGTGATGACCTTCCATCTATGGTGTTCGTTGTTATAGAAATTTTTGTGCCTTACAGATCTAAGCATGAAATGTCCATAAACAAGGGCTCCTAAGTCCCTAAAGGTGTTGTTCTAACTCCTAAAGGAACAAGGTCAACAAATTACAGCTTCTCCCAGAAGTTCTCCACCAGAAACTGCTCAGAACAAGTAAAAAACAGGATCATTTCAGCTGCTACACTAGCTAAGTGCGTTGCATAGCACCTAATCCACTGGATAGGTGTGTTGCAACGCACCTAAATGCACTACCAGGGTGCGTTGAGCGGGAAATGACAAATGGCAGTGTCATTCCGCAAGGTGGAGAGACAATGGAAGCTTCCAGAATCTTCTCCTATGACACTTGCCTCACTGAATTCGACCAAGGATGAGTAAGAGGCTTTCAGTCTCCAAGTGGAAGCAAGAACTGATAGAGAGAAGCCACTAGTCAAAATCATAAGCTGACTCATCCTCCTTTCATACATCTATATATGGATCCCTCATCCCAGAGATCCGGAGGCTGGAATTTTTCACATTGTAAGGAATTGTTGTTGGTTTGAGATACATATCAGAGAATT
This sequence comes from Pinus tabuliformis, assembly GCA_031772625.1. Lineage (NCBI taxonomy): Eukaryota > Viridiplantae > Streptophyta > Pinopsida > Pinales > Pinaceae > Pinus > Pinus tabuliformis. Next base: position 712,796,301 of record CM062812.1, on the reverse strand, counting down.
GGGTGATCTATGCTTTGTTGGAGGTGAAGAGGGGCTTCTTTGCTGGGAGGTTGATGCTGGGTCAGGAATCATCGGTTGTAACTCCTCCTGGATCTTCTTGTATATCAATAAAAACTATTTGAGTTTCTTCTCCATGCTTTTGTATCATTGATGCTTGTTACATTTGTATGGTTAACTTAAATCTGATCCTAAGTTATTTATGAATATAAATCCATGTCTTTGTATAGTTTCCTTCTTCTGTGATCTTACAGGTACTTGGTGAAGCTGGGCAAGTAAGGGAGCAGGTAGCTGGAAGCTGTCAAAGAGGAGAGAGAGTGGATCAAAGGACTAGCGCAAGACACGGGTTGGTTCTTCCATTCCTCTTTGTTTATAGTTCATAAAGAAGATACAAAAGTAGTTTTCTCTATTTGTTTCTAAGGCAGCTGTCACACCTTAGTGGGATAGAGCAGTTCTAAGTAGACACTTTTCCTGGTAACAAAATGGCGACTCCACTGGGGAAGAATGTCTAATTAGTTTGTTTGTGTATCTCTTGTTGTTTATCTCATAAACTTATAAGTAGCATTCGAACTGCATTTGCCATAACAAATGCAAAGTACACAGCTGCTACTTCAATCCATTCACTGGATCTGTTTATGATTTGAACAGCTGATTCACAAACTATCTGATTGCCCTAGTGATAGCTCTTAGATCCTCCTTAGATCTACCCCTGATTGTGCATTACTGATTTCTTTTATTCGGCCAAAAACCAAAGACTAAACTGCAAAATGTGACCCAGAACCCGGATAGAATTTTCGTTTCTGCCCCAACGCAGGTACTGTGAAGGGAACCTGCATTTCAACGCACTTCCCGAGAGGGCAACCTGCGTTGCAACGCAGTTTCTCTGTGTTACAGGTAAGTTGATCAGCCTAGCCTTGTGCAGCTGAGGTTCTTGTGCTTCACTCTTTCCAGTTTTGTCTCTGAATTTTGCAGCCTGTGATCAGTGTGTGGCTGTTTCAAACCCCTTTTCCTTACTGATATTCCGCCTCAGTTGTACAAAAGAACTGTAGATGTTTTTATGTGTTCGTTGAGTCGTTTACAGTTTTCCATTGCAAAAGTATAATAGTCGTACTGTCGTCCTTTGATTTAGATCTGTCGCAAGTGTCGATTTTGATCATAGGAGAAAGTTTAATTGCTGTTGATGGTCGATTATGCTTTTACTTTTGCCTTCGGTTTGAATTTGTGCATTTCTAGTGTCAAAACGAGTGTTCATTTCAAAATCGTAGAGTGTCGTAATCATCTCTATCTTTTGATTTCGAAAAGAAGCTTGTTTGTGTTTGTCGCTTGAAAGCAAATTCAGATTTGTACATCAACTTTCTTTTTAGCATCAATATTAAGAAAGTGAAAAACAAATACATGCATGTGCATTTGCATATTGACAGTCTGTTTGGCTTGATTTAGGAAAGTGCATTTACAGTGTGCTCTTTGCTCTTTGCGAAAAGATTGTGTCTTTCTTTTCCCTTAGTAGCTAGGATTTTCATTGCTGAAAAGAGATAAAAGTTTGTTTATCATCTTTAGATTGCATTTTAGGAATTACATCTACATCTCGTGGTGATCCCAAAAGGCAAACTTCATAAGAAAGATCAACTTAAAATAAATTCAATGAACCTAACAACGCTTTGGAACTTAACGCACAACATTTAGAGGTCTAGGCTAGAGACGTATTCCGGCGTCGTAAAGCCTGGTAACTGTTGTCCTCACTGATGGTTGGGTGATTCCTCCACTTTGAGACGATAAGTGCCAGTACGGACTTGTGCTCCCACGTACCGTCGAGTATATATTGGGAGACCCCTATAGGCTTAAATCCTTTATCCATAGGAAGTCGTGTCGGCCGCCCTACTGATCGCAATGCACTGAACACAGCATTCGGGAAGATTGACTGTCGTACCGTAAAAAGTATTCTGCAGTTTTGCGATTGGTTTGGTACTCCCTCTACCTAGACCTCCAGAGCAGTCCCTTTCATTCCTTTTCAGACTCTTTAACAGAAAAGGTCCATCTGAGCACTTGTCACTTCAGGCTCATTAAAAATCGAAGGAGACTAGAGTCATCTTTTGTTTTTTCTCGACTCTTAAAAACTGAAAAAACAAGTTGTGTCAAAGCGTGTTAAAATTTATTTTAAACGGAATATTCATACCCCTTTCCTACGTTGATCTTGGGTTGAGAAAATGGAGCATACCAACCAAGGAATTCCCCTTGGTGGAAATCCTAGTCCCTTCTCCTCTTGGGGAGATGTTGGTGCGCCCCATATGGCCACATTGTTGCTTCCAGGACTGACAATTGGTTTGCCTGTATGGCTCTTCTCAACCTCTGTCGTTCAGAACACCACCTTTCTTGAACAATTGAATCAGCAATTAGATGAGTCCAGAGTTTCCCACCAGCCTTCTACTTCCTCTAATTCTTCCTCTTCTCCTTCCTCTTCGCTTGATGGAGCTGGTAAAGCTAAAAGCCAAGTTCCTAAGGAGAAGAAGGAAAAGAAGAAGAAAGAGAAGAAGAAGAAGGAGCCAAAGGCGAATGGGGGCAAACGAGTGTCGTCTAACGAAAATCCACACACTGCACCGACCAGGCCTAAATCGCCATGTGTCATTTGCAAAGGAGACCACTTTCACAGAGATTGTCCTTGCATCCCTCAGATATTAAGGGACTGGTCTCCTCGTTTGCACATCCTGGTGTCGTCAACCTCTGGTGATCATGGTGAAAGCACACCGTCAACTAGTGAAAGTGAATCCCTAGGACAAAAAGGGAAAGCTAGATTTCCTTATAAACTGTGCGAAGGCAATCATGCCGTCCACCGTTGTCCCTTCTTAGAAGAAGCTAAAAGAGTTTTGGATGATCGTCCGGTTTCACCGTTATGACTTCCTCCTGGATATAAAAAACTCTTGCCGAGTCCGTCACTAGTTGAGAATCCAGCTGGCCCGCTCAGGTGGTCGGCTGAAGCACCTATCATTGAAGATAAACCATCTGGATCCATACCAGACGAAAGTCAAAAGGTCGAGGCAGCAGTTGACCCGGTCTTGCCTTCAGAGGTTTCATCTTCAGATGATACAGTCATTGAAGAGAACAAAGATGACACCGTCCAAATTCTCTTCATAAACACAGACTCTGACGAACATGGGGGCAATTTACCCGTTCCTTTACCGCAGGAAGGAAGTTCGTCAGAGCCATACCCGGCCATCTACTCGGTCCCACCTCCAAGCAACCTAGTTGTTTCCTTCGATTGGAATCAACTAGGCAGACCCCGTTTACCAGGAAGCATACCATTCCGAATTATCGTTCAAATATATAGAATGGTCATGGCTAGTACCATCATAGATGAGGGGGCTTCTGTGAGTATCCTTTCCTCTACTACTTGGAAAGCGCTTGGTTCGCCATCGCTTTTGCCTGAAATGAGAAATCTGGCAGGCTTTGACAAAGGAACCAGTCGACCTTTAGGGATCCTTCCCGATGTGCCAATAACATTGAGAAGGAAGACAGTTCGCATGAACGTAATGGTAGTTCAAGGACCCTTAGATTACAATCTACTCCTTGGACGAGACTATATTTATTGCATGGGAGCAATTGTCTCCTCACTCTTTAGAGTAATGAGTTTTCCGCATGAAGGAATAGTGGTCAAGCTCGTGGACCAGCTTTCATTTCCCAGATCACGCATATCAAATAGTCAAATACCGTCCCTAAATGGTCTTTTCACGCAAGAAATGTCTCAATCCCCAATCTGTCCTCCCGATAAGCGCGAGTAATTTGGAGGGATATGATTGAAACCCAGGGGGCATGCGTCCTGGTCTGCTTTGGCAGGAAAACTTCGGGTACAGGGTAGGTTTCCGCGGGAGAATATGACTAGTCTGTACCCCGTCCGTGATTGGAAGAGGGGTTATTCTAGAATAAGATTCTCTTGTCAAAGTTATGTGAGTTGGCGGGCATCGTCACTCACCTTTGTTTATTTCAAGAAACATCGCCGAAGAAGTGTTTTGTCTACACCGTAAATAAAACAATCTTTGGGTAACCTGTAAGAGGTAGGCCTCTCTCGGTAAAGCAAATGTTTTGGCGGAAGAAAGTAGGGGTAACCTTGAAACTCTGTTTTATACCTAGGGGCATGCAAACCTTTTGGAGTGCAAGCAAAGAACGATTATTTATCTGTTTTTTTGGATTAGTCGTTTCCTAACTTGCATAAAGAAAGGATGTGGGGCAACACTCGAAAAGTTTCCATTTTTATATGAGACATTCTTATCATATGACTGGATTAATCGAGCAGTGTTTACCGTGAGGTTCAAGCTCGTTAAAAAATAAACCCGGACCGAGAAAATGTTTCCACCCGCGTTTAAGCTCGTTAAAAAATGAACTATCCCCTGGTAAATAACCACCGTGAATGAAGCATTTCAGCCGTTAAAGCCTTGGTTGTGTTTGCACCGTCACCTCCACTTTTTCATTGGCCGATCATTCACCTCCATTTGATTGTTTACCCATTTTGAGGAACAGCTGCGAAGAGTGATTTCACTAGCCATCCTTGTGACACTGCCGTGATTGGAAAATTCCAAACCTTACCTGGAATCAGCTGCTACCCATTTTATCACTCGTTCCTCAAAAGACGAGTCTTCTTTAAGCTCTTTTCAAATGACTCGTAAAATATGAAAAGATTGCCGAGCCATTGGCCTCTCCTGCTCGTTAAAGCGACAGGAAGTGCTATCCCTTTTCTAGATTTTAATCTTTTTGGACTTGAGGGATTATTACAAAAAAAGATCGAGCGCTTGTTTTGTTCGGCTCGTTAAAGCTATCGAAAATTCATCCCTTCTGTATTGTTTTATACTTTTTCGGACTTAAGGGATTAGATGACGAAAAACGAATTTTGGAGTTACCTTTACGTACCCTTTCAAACTCTCTAAAAATGAAAAGGACCGAGTTATCTTTGTCGTTAAACTCCTTAAAAAGATTAATAGCGACAAACTTGTCTTTAGACGAGAACGAGTTTCACTATCGCTAGGCTCGTTAAAACATAGCGATGGGTTTGCCCGAAGGGAAAATTATAGAACAAGCATATGTTATCCTCCTCAAGCTTGACAAAAATAAATAGGTACTGGTCAGCAATGACTGGGGAAAAATTGGGAAGAAAACTCAAAGAATCTTTATTGGTAGCGAGTCGCTCTTGAACATGACACTTCCGCTTCGTGCCCGAGTTGGGTTGGGTTGTTTCATTCACCGGTCACATCGCCATGGTCACGCCATACCATCCACGTTTGGGGTTAATGCTACCAATCCATTACATCAGTGTCGCCGATATGTTCAAGAGAAGTCACCTGTGTCTCACCCACTACCATACATTATACTTCATTCCTTCATGACCGCCACCCTGAACCATATATCATCAGATCGTTCTCACCTCCATCAAAATCTTTTGCTCCGTTCCGTGTCATTGATGTGGGATTCAGTAAGGCCCTCCTGTGATGGATCGCTTCTTGTCGACATTAGATCATTATCCAAGAAGTTGATCTAGGAACACCCCATTCAGTACTTTGAAGCTTGCATGCCTCAATGGCAAGTTTCTCACTTCCAGTGACAGGTTTTCATCAATGGCCTTCGACCGAAAGATTTTGCGTGGTGTTCGACACCAAGTCCTTTATTCACACCACGTGAATTGTACTGCAGTACCTTGAGGGTCATTATCATTATCGGTGATTCCTCTCGCGCTTGTTAACAGTTTACATCATTGACTGGTAATCAAGCGATGTCTTTCCATGTTCGACTTCAGAACATTTCTCACATGGATCGACTTGTACTTCGAGTGAAGATCGGACGAGATTGAAGACCCCGGATCTAGTTTCATCCATCCGGGCTATGATATATATTCAGGAAATAAAGACATTAAAATGTACAGCATTGCAGCACAGATAATCATCCTACCAAAAAGGATGATGGTTCTATCAGAATCATCAGTCTACAATCAGACGGTTGTCTATCCTATGTACATGAAAATGAATTTATAAAGCTGAGCATGGGAATGCCCGCCTCAGCTAGATCATGAAAACAGTATGAAGATAATGTATTGTATTGTATCTTATTACAGGTCTCCTCCCAGCATTGAAAGAACTTCAGATCCTCCTAATAAAGCATTTCACCCGATAAACGGTCTCCACCAGAAACTGCTCAGAACAAGTCAAAAACAGGATCATTTCAGCCGCTACACTAGCCAAGTGCGTTGCATAGCACCTAAATCCACTGGCTAGGTGCGTTGCAACGAACCTAAATGCACTACCAGGGTGCGTTGAGCGGGAAATTACAAATGGCAGTGTCATTCCGCAAGGTGGAGAGACAATGGAAGCTTCCAGAATCTTATCCTATGACACTTGCCTCACTGAATTCGACCAAGGATGAGTAAGAGGCTTTCAGTCTCCAAGTGGAAGCAAGAACTGACAGAGAGAAGCCACTAGTCAAAATCATAAGCTGACTCATCCTCCTTGCATACATCTATATATGGATCCCTCATCCCAGAGATCCAGAGGCTGGAATTTTGCACATTGTAAGGAATCGTTGTTGGTTTGAGATACATATCAGAGAATTGGGTGATCTATGCTTTGTTGGAGGTGAAGAGGGGCTTCTTTGCTGGGAGGTTGATACTGGGTCAGGAATCATCGATTGTAACTCCTCCTGGATCTTCTTGTATATCAATAAAAACTATTTGAGTTTCTTCTCCATGCTTTTGTATCATTGATGCTTGTTACATTTGTATGGTTAACTTAAATCTGATCCTAAGTTATTTATGAATATAAATCCATGTCTTTGTATAGTTTCCTTCTTCTGTGATCTTACAGGTACTTAGTGAAGCTGGGCAAGTAAGGGAGCAGGTAGCTAGAAGCTGTCAAAGAGGAGAGAGAGTGAATCAAAGGACTAGCACAAGACACAGGTTGGTTCTTCCATTCCTCTTTGTTTATAGTTCATAAAGAAGATACAAAAGTAGTTTTCTCTGTTTGTTTCTAAGGCAGCTGTCACACCTTAGTGGGATAGGGCAGTTCTAAGTAGAAACTTTTCCCGGTAACATTCGTCCAACACTCTCAATGATGATTCGATTAGGATTCTCCTCTTTCAGCGAACGTTAACTGGTATGGCAGCAAAATGGTACATCGAATTACCTAGAGCTTCATTTGATAACTTCAACGCCCTTGCCATGACCTTTTTTACCCATTTTTAGCTACCCATAAGGTACAAAATAGGAACGGAGCTTCTTACAAATTTTAAGCAAACGACAGCCACTCATATATCAGTTAATATTCATGAGTGGCCACGTCGTCGCCAAATGGTAAAAACATATGTTCCTGATCAGCTGCTAGCTGAATGGTTTATTAATTCATTGTTACCTTCCATTACAGAAGATGTGGCTAAAGGGGGGGTTGTCACTAAAGAGCAAGCCATTGCCCGTGCACAATATCTAGACTTGATTTATACTCAGTCTGGCATGCTCTAAGATAAAATTCCTGATGCTCCTAGACCAGAGTTTTCCATTCCTCCTCCTCCTAAACCAAACAAAGACTCTCATGCTGACAATGGTGTGATAGGCACAACCAGCGCGAAAACCGTGAAGGCTGCATCTATGAAAGCCCATACGGTTTCTAGTCAAAATGCAAATGAAGAATTTCTTGCCTCAGAGGTTAATGTCATGTCCACCGACAAAGGAAAAGACCCTAAGAAGTCAGGGCGCAAGAAGAAAGGAAAAAGAAAAAAGAAGAAACAGGACGATTCGTCTCCTAAAAAATCTTCTGCAAACCCTTCTGGGAAAAAGAAACCTCCTTTTTCGTGTCACATATGTGACAAAGACCATTGGATGAGTGATTAACAATGTAAATTTTGAAACAGGAACTGATACTATTACTCGTTTTGTAGAGATAGCAAAAAAGTGATCTGATTTTGAAAAGGGGTGATGCAGAACACACATGTTTTTTTTAGAGCATAGTTTTTGGCACTTTAGTTTTTTTTATGTACATCACGTTTTAGAATGATAGTGATTTTCATGCTGATTTAAAAAAGTGAGCATTCTGCATCACACTCCTTTTTTAAAAGCCCTGTTTTTTGGCTTTAAATTTTTTAATGTATAAAATGTAAATAATTATTTAGTAAATTTGATAATTTTTGAAGTGGTCGTTTTCTTCACATTTTCTTGTTTTTTATTTTAATTTAAAAAAAAAAAAATTCGGGAGGTTTTTATTGTTTTGCATTTTTAAATTAGAACGTCGATATTTAGACTTTTCGATATTCTACATATTTATACATCCTTAATTAATTTTTCAATCCACATGAAATAATTGTTTCTAAAAAACAATATTTTTTAACAATGGACATAAAAATAACAATTTTTAACATAAATATAACTAAAAAACTACATGTTTTGATAATTTTTTGTTAGAATTGACATGTCAAAATCACAATTTTTATACGATAATTTTAACTAAAAATGGTTAAATAATAGCTTTTTCTATGAATTTCATGTCAAAAAAATAATAAAAATCACTTTTTTTTTTCAAAAAATAATGATTAACTTAAAAACCAATGCAAAAATCACATATTACCAATATTGAACGTATAACAACCCTAACTGAGTGTTTATTCTTCTCATAAAATGTCAAAGTCAAAACATTGCAAAGCTTGATTTACAAGCATAACTTAAATTTAATCAACAATGTCACGTAATCCAAACTCTTCGTCCTCTAAAGTTTCATCATTGTCCTCTTCCACAATATTTTCTATTTCATTTTGCTCATTTTCCTCTTCTAATGGGTCTTTGATGTCTGTGAAACTCCCAATGTATGTCTTTCCAAACATTCCATGTAATGGTGGTTGGGGTTCCTCTGCCTTTTTTGCCACACGTGATTCACTAAAGTCCCCTTTCTTCAACCCAATTTCTTGCATTGCATCTGGAAGAAATTGAAGAGCATTAATTCTTTGTTGAATGAAATTGCATTGTACTGGATCTTTTTCAATTGCAATGCAATTTCTTCCTTTTTGAAGGCAACATGTTAGTGTTGTACCTAATTATCAAGCACAAAAGAAATAATGAACTAAATTAGTACAATAACATATTAATTAAAAAAATAACATATTGAAATTCAATTCCATATAATAAAACTTACCTGAGCCAGAAAATAAATCCAAAACCCAATCTCCTTCATTTGAACAAATGTCTATAATATAGTTAATCAATAATTGTGGTTTTTGATAAATGTTAACTATCTCTCCTTTTGATTCTTTGTCTTCATATGTTAGTTTTCTCACAACAACATCATAACTCAGTATTTGGCTATGACTCTTTCTGTCTACCCGATTAAAAATCATAGACATATGGCTATCATCTTTTGCCCAACTATCAATATGAATGAACTCACAATCATTTATAAATTGTTGATCTTCATTATGAAGAAGATTTGACTTTTCCCTGTAACATGAAATAGTAAAAGTTCAATTAACTTGTACATAAATAAATTTTTCAACATTAATCAAATATACATTTTAAACGTCTTACCATGTAAGCTGCATCCTTGAATTTGTTTTCCCCTTGAAGCTTGACAATATCATTACCAATTGTGTGTCTGAATGAAATGTCACAAATCTCCATAATGGTGATGACGTGACTTCTACAACTCCCGCAACTACTTTACTAAAAGCTTGATAAGTATAAGGGTCACTATCATAGTCAATGTTTGGAATATTGAAACCATGGGGAATATCTGCAATGACTAGGGCATAATCCCTTTTAGGTGTGAGTTTAGCAATGTATTCACAGTCGCCTTGTATTACTTGATATTGAATAGTGTCTAGCCCATTCCAAATGAAATGATTAAGAGTTGGATCAAGTTGAATATCCTTAATACGTTGCTTCCTCAGTCTTTCGATCTTTATTTTTTCAATAAAGGTTGTGAAACTATCTGGCACTCCATTATCATCCTTCCTCATCTTTTATAAAATAAACAAATATATGTGTAAGTTATAAATTAAAAATAGTACACAGGTGAATAAAAATGAATGTATAAATCAAGATACCTTTTTAAATGCAAGATAAAAAGCTTTTAATGTTGATGTAGAACTTGAATCTGGATAGTTGCGTACGACATCATCCCAACTATATTCATTCAACAATCTAACCATTTGTTCTTGAATTTTCATGTAAACTTTGTGACTGCATAGATAAAGTAACAAAAAGTTAATATAATGATATGCATAACAAATACTACAAAGAACAACATGTTTTATTTAAAATATAATTATAATCTAGAAATAAATAAAAATATTTCAACAAACTTATTTTTGAAATTCTTCAGACATTTCCTCCAATGATAATTCCCCTGACCTCACACGAGATAATATTGTTTTGACAATTTTTTCATCTTTCACTGCTTGCATCGCCCTCCAAGGTGTGATAGTCATATCGTCTGGAAGATGCTTCATTTCAAGAGCTAATTTACTGTTGCCACATATGAATGGCTTAGACTTTTTGACCTTCTAGTTTTTAATGGCAATGTATTCCCACATGCTAAAAATCTCATCAATCAACCTCCAAACATCTCCAGTTCTAAATGCCAATTGGAAAATGTTATCAACACCTCTGAATAAATCACTATGTTTGCTACATTTTCCACCTTTTGAATTTGTTTTCTCTTCAATTTGATATCCTATTTCCATACAACATTCCTTTTGGAAATCTACAGTAACTTTTGTCCTATCCCCACCACATTTTTCTTCAAATTCACTATGAATAAATCTAACCCTTTGGATGAAAGTCATAGACATCCTATATTCATTATCTGAATTATGATCCCATGCCACTAACTTTGCTTCTGTATCAGATAAACCAGCGTAAATGATACATTTCATTGTTTCAAAACGTGGGTTATTAGGATATTCCTCCATCAATTGTCTTTGAGATTCTACAAAATGGTTCCCCCCAAGCACATAATAATTGTATTCAAAACATTTTGACTTATCAAATGCTTCTCTGTTGGGAACTTGAAGTGGATCAACAAGAAGCACATAACTAACCACATGAGCATATGGATTGTACCTCATCAATGTCTTCAAGTTGTGAACATGCAGATGATGTGGCTTTCTAACACGATATTGACATTGTCCTTCACTTGCTTTATAGGTTTGCCTGACATTAAGCTGAAATGTGCGACCACCATCAATTAAGTTTCTCTTTGTCAAATTCTCTCGAATGAAATTTTGTTTTGTTTTGATAATGCCATCTTCTAAATCAGCTCCTGGTGTAATGATTTCTCTGCTTTCTTTTGAAGTTTCACTAGGTTCTCGACTGCTAGTAATGACTGCTTCAAAATCATCAACTTTACTTTTCTTGGTCATAACATTCCCACCAGAGTTATTCTTGGGCATTGTTACTTTTGGATTTTTATGGCTCTTCTCAGTTCCAATGTCATCTTAAGTAATGACAACATATGTTTCATTGTCAATTTCAACTTCATCGTTCTCAAAAGTAACTTGTTTACCCTTGCTAGATTTATCCACCAGAGACATTTTTTTCTGATTCTTTGGATGTAGTTTTGTAGCATTATCAATTACTTCATTTTGCCTATTTTCCATGTCTTCTTCTGACACTGAGTAAAAACTGCTGACAACTTTCATGATATCATTCTCAATGAAATGAATGCCTCCCAACCTAATTGAACAACTTTCAACGAAATTCTGCCAAACAAAATATCATATGTCAATAAAAAACAAAGTTAAAAAATATAGTGAGACACTTTCAAAAACGCAAAATACAAATATAAATAACAATAATTGCGATGTTTTGTGTCATCTCATTTACGATTTGACTACACAACTTTGTAGATACCTCTGTCGTGTCATACAATGAATATGATAGTCGGTATTTAACCCTTTCATGTGACTTGGGAGCTTTTGTAAGTACGTAAACAACTTCAGTGTCCGGTACCGAACACATATCTACAACTATTCCCATCACCTCAAAAATTCCATTATCATTCGGTATATCGATATATAGATATATATTCACATTTGTACTTTCTCTTTCTTTCACATACCACATTCTTGATGGAAATTTCACCTCTTTCGAATTCTTCCAGTCTAAAATCATCTCCTTATCACTTGAGGCACTTGAAAGATTTGTAGTCATGAGCTCAGGTGGAGTTCGTTCACCAATGTTTCTTTTAGATGCACCTTTATGAGTCTTTGGTCCAGAAAGATTCATTGAAATTCTCTTTGATGCCATTTTCCTGAAAAATAGAAACACATAAATCAGTAAATAATAAAAACATATTAACTTAAATTAACAACGAAAATATATCATAAATTTTAATCAACAATCGCCCCACCCATTGCCCCTAATATTCCAAAAGGAAATGCATTAACATTCCAGCGTAAAAAAGTAAATCACGAATAAAACATTTTGCTCGGGCGCCCTCACCCAAACCCCCCCCACACGGCACGGCCGCCCTCACCCACTCACCCCCCCCAAGCATCCCAACCCCCCCACCCTGGCAGCCCAGGTGCCCTCACTCACCCCACCGCCCGAGCGCCCCGACCCAACCCCCACAACCCTCCCCAGCCCAAGCGCCCTTACCCACCCGCCCGCCTCGACTCTCTCCCTACTCACCCCCCGCCCCACCCGCCCACCCACCCGGCCTGGGCGCCCTCACCCACCCCTCAGGGCGCACTCACCTGCCCACCCCACACCTCTGGGCGCGCTCACCCGCCCGCCCCACCCCTCCGGGCACCCTCCCTACCTCTCCCCCAACCCGCCCGTCCCGCACCCCCTCACCTGCCCGCTCCAACCCTCCCGACGCCCTTACCCCTTCGGGCGCCCTCGCCTGCCCGCCCGCCCCACCCCTTCGAGCGCCCTCACCCGCCCGGCGCCCTCACCCACCCGCCCACCTCACTCGAACCCCCCTCCGCCCGGGCTCCCTACCTCTCCCCCAACCCGCCCACCCCGCACCCCCTCACCCGCCCTCTCCAACCCTCCCGGTGCCCTCACCCCTTCGAGTGCCCTAACCCACCCGCTCGGTACTCAGGGTGATTCCCAGAATCGCCCTGCCTGCCGGGCGGGGGCGCGGGCAGCCCGGGTGGTGCCTGCACCAGGGCGGCCTCCCTCGTGCAGGCGCCACCCGGGCCTCCCGCGCCCCTGCCCAGTAGGCAGGGCGATTCCTGGGAATTGCCCTGCCTGCCGGGTGGGGGCGCGGGCGATCCGGGTGGCGCCTGCATGAGGGCACCCTCCCTCGTGCAGGCGCCACCCGGGTCACTCGCGCCCCCGCCCGGCAGGCAGGGCAATTCCCGGAATCGCCCTGCCTGCCAAGCGAGGGCGCGGGCAGCCCGGGTGGTGCTTGCACCAGGGCGCCCTCGTGCAGGCGCCACCCGGGCTGCCCGCACCCTCGCCCTGCCTGCCGAGCGAGGGCGCGGGCGACCTGGGTGGCGCCTGCACGAGGGCGCCCTCCCTCGTGTAGGTGCCACCCGGGCCACCCGCGCCCACGCCTGGCAGGCAGGGTGATCCCCGGAATCGCCCTGCCTGTCAGGCGGGGGTGCGGGCGGCCCGGGTGGCGCCTACACAAGCCCCGCTCGTGGGGCTGAGGGAGGGTGGGTGAGGCCTAGGGCAGAGGGTGGGTGGGTGGGCGCCCGAGCAAAGGGGGGTTCGGGTGAGGCAGGCGGGTAGGTGAGGGCGTCGGGCGAGGGGGCGGGTGAGGGCGCCCGAAGGGGTGGGGCGGGTGGGTAGGCAATGGTAGGTGAGGGCGCCTAGGTGGGGCGAGCGGGTGGGTGAGGGCGCCCGGGGGTGGGTGGGGCGGGTGGGTGAGGGCGCCCGCAATTGGGTGGGGCCGGCGGGTCAGGGCGCCCGGGCTCGCGGGTGGGTGGGGTGGGCGGGTCAGGGCACCCAGGCCGGGCGGGCAGGCGGGTGAGGGCGCCCGGGGGTGGTTGGGGTGGGCGGGTGGGTGAGGGGGGTTGTGTAAGGCCTTCGGGAGAAGAGTGCGATGGGCACCGGCAAGTCGTGCACGAGAGTGGGCGCGCGGGCGGGCGCACGGGCGTGCGGAGGAAATGTGCGACGGGTGCAACATTATGTGCAAAGGAATGCGACGATATATGCGACGTTAGGGAAAGCACTTATGCGACTAAGTGTTGGAACGACCACATATATATGCGACGGTTTAAAGAAGTGCAAGCCGACTTGTAGATGGAGCTTGTGGGCATGCGTTAGTGGTTTTGGGGGTCGGCCATGGGGCTGCACACCCCTTGTAAACCCACGCAGACTTGGGTATATATTAGTGGAGCTTGAGGCTCATTTGAACAACAAGACTTCACATCTCTTCTACGCATAGATCAAGAAGGCAAGTGAAAAGTGCGCAAAAATAAGAGGAGTTTGTGCATATCTCATGCGCTCCTCTTGAGGGTGCACTTGAAGGTGTTCTTGAGGTGATCTTGAGTCGGTCGAAGAGTGGGCAAGGCGTGCCCGAGGTGTAGTGGATGTGCAGATTTGTGCAGGACTTGGTGAGGAGGATTAAGTGACTCGGGTGAGTTCTACTCTTCATGCAAGGGTGCACATGTATTGTAAAGGCGGGTTGCCTATGTTGTAAATTATTCTAAGTATTGGCTTGGAGCTTGCCAAGCATTACTTGTATTGTATTATTGAAGAAAGACTGAATATAATATATTGTCGGGCAGACTTGTTTGGGAGTTGCCCCTCCCCTTTATACTTGTTGCAATTGTTGATGTTCTTGTTATAATTGCTATGGATAATGAATGAGTATGGGCTTCATTAAGTATAAAGGATAATTGCATTTTACTTGGTTGCGAAACACAAACTAAGTAAGGACAAGTGAATTAGGCGTAGTCCACGAAGGTGAGTATTGGTGAAAAGAAAGCGTTCGGTGGTGCCGCACCTCGCTATAAGCGGTTGGAAGACTACCGCAAGTGTAGGGGCATGACAGGGTGGGTGGGGTGGGTGGGTGATGGCGTCCAGGTCGGGCAGGCGGGTTGGGGGAGGGTGTGGGTGTGCCGCCCGGAGGGGTGGGGCGGCCAGGTGAGGGCGCCGGGAGGGGTGGCGGGTGAGTGCGCCCGGGCTGAGCGGGCGGGTGAGGGGGGCGTGGGTGGGTCGCCCGGAGGGGTGGGGCGGGCGGGTGAGGGCGCCCGGGCTGGGCCGGGCGGGTGAGGGGGGGGGGTGGGTGGGTCGGGCAGGCGGGTGAGGGGGGTGGTTGTTAGGGCGCCCGGAGGGGCCAGGCGGGCGGGTGAGGGGGGGCGCTATTAGGGCACCCGGAGGGGCCGGGCAGGAAGGCGAGGGGGGTAGGGCGCACCCACGGGTGTTAAGAAAATGAGGTTGATCAGGCCCAGCATGCTCACAATGGATGTAATTGTTATTTTGGCTCATGAAATATATATATTTTTCATTAAACTAATTTAATATAAAAGTTTTCAAGGAAAAAAATTTAACTTACCTTTTAATTGCGAGAATTCTTCGTTGAATATGTTGTTGATAGCGATTTAGCTGCTCCACAAATTCACGAGTCTTTCAATGATTTTCAGAAAGCCTGGATGTGATGTTAGTAATAATGATAATGAAATTTTAATATGTAAGTGAAGTTACAGAGATGTTTTACTTTACGGTTAATATGGGATAATTTGTTTTACAATATTATAAAGTGAATATTATAGATTTGTTTTACAACGGGTTGAATGTGGGATAATTTGTTTTAAAATATTATAAAGTGAATATTGTAGTATTGGAAAGCGAATATTATATGGTTTAACTATTATAATAATTAATGTAGAAGTTGTAGTGTACAATTTTAATTATGATTTCATAAAAAAAATTAGTTTACATTTGTCAATAAATTGTAGAACAAAGTAATAACGGTAAATAAATTTAACAGACTTTTTGGGAGGAAATATTTTCGTGAAAATTTTTGGAGGGAAATATTTTCGCGAAATTTTTTGGAGGGAAAATTTAATTGTTTAAGCTATATAATATCTTTAGGAGACTTTCCATTTGTATCATTCAACATCTTCTATTTGAAAGGGATGGATTGTTTTGATAGTGAAGTTTCGATTTATACACCATCAACTTCTTCATCGCGTAACAACTCTATTCATATTGATGAATATAGCGGGAATTCTTCCACTATGAATAGAAAGTCAATTCTTCAACTTAGTCCTGATTCTAAGGACTATGAGAGCAGCACTAATGAAAGAGGGAATGGAGAATTTCAAATAAATAAAGAGTCACAGATTCCACTTAGTCCTACTTCTAAGGACTATGAAAGCCACAGTTCTGAAGAGCATGATGGTGAAGTTCAAAAGAACGGAGTGCCACGATGTCCACTTAGTCCTAATTCTGAGGACTATGAGAACAGCAGTTTTGAAGAGCATGATGGTGAAGTTAAAAAGAATGGAGGGTCACGGTGTCCACTTAGTCCTAATTCTGAGGACTATGAGAGCAGCAGTTTTGAAGAGCATGATGGTGAAGTTCAAAAGAATGGAGTGTCACGGTGTCCACTTAGTCCTAATTCCGAGGACTATGAGAGCAGCAGTTTTGAAGAGCATAATGGTGAAGTTCAAAAGAAGGGAGTGTCACGGTGTCCACTTAGTCCTAATTCTGAGGACTATGAGAGCAGCAGTTTTGAAGAGCATGATGGTGAAGTTCAAAAGAATGGAGTGTCACAGTGTCCACTTAGTCCTAATTCTGAGGACTATGAGAGCAGCAGTTTTGAAGCGCATGATGGAAAATTTCAAAAGAATCGAGTGGCATGGTGTCCACTTAGTCCTAATTCTGAAGACTATGAGAGCAGCAGTGATGAAAAGCATGATGTTGATTTTCAAAAGTATGGAGTGTCAAAGTGTCCACTTAGTCCTAATTCTAAGGACTATGAGAGCAGTAGTGATGAAAAGCATGATGTTGATTTTCAAAAGTATGGAGTGTCATGGCGTTCAGTTAGTCCAAATTCTAAGGACTATGAGAGCAGCAGTGATGAAGAGTGGGATGATGAATTTCAAAAGATTGGAGTACCACAGTGTCCACTTAGTCCTAATTCTGCGAACTATGAGAGCAATATTTATGAAGAGTGCGATGATGAATTTCAAAAGAATGGAGTGTCATTGTGTCCTCTTAGTCCTAATTCTAAGGACTATGAGAGCAGTAGTGATGAAGGACAGGATGATGCACTTAGTCCTAATTCTAATGAGTATAAAGGTAGCAGTGACAAAGGACGGGATGTAGCGTCTTCAATAAGTAAACAATCACATTTTCAACGTAGTCCTAATTCTATGGACTATGAGAGTAGCACTGGCAATGCATATGAGGAAGAATATCCATTAAACATCAAGTCAGATTTTCCATTCAGTCTGAATTCTAAGGACTACAACAGTAGCACTGAAGAAGTGGAAGATGAAGAATATCCTCCAAGTCAATATTTGAAAAGCAGAGCTGATCATAGTGTGGATAACATTCCTCTTAATGATGATGAAAAGCCTTATACAAATGATGATCAAATGATGGAGATGTTGCCAAGAAACATTGTACCAAGGAGTAGGAGCAGACCTTTCCGTATCAATGCAAGTTGTTCTAGTTATACAAGGGGTAGAGCAGAATATCTGACGAGAAGAAGTTCTATCAGTGCTCTCATTTCAAGTGAATGTTCCCAAAAATATTGCTTGAAACATATGGATTTCAAATTTGCATTAGAAAGCAGGAAGAGATATTTGTCAATGAATAAATGCATGCAAAATTCATATTTAGTTGGGTGCATGCAATCTACATTGTCAGGTTATGATTATCATATTGGGACTTTTTTTATCTGTAGAAAAGGTTTCAAAATGTTTCATTCGATTAGGAATTTTCGTCTCTCGAGAATTCAAGAAAATTTGGAAAAGGATCCCACATTTTATTCAGAATTACGTCATAAAAGACAGTTTGGTCCATTATCAAATACTGCAATGTCATGGATGAAAGATTTCTTTTCAAAGCATGGAGAGTGTATGCCAAATGGAGAGACAGTACATATTCCAGATAACTTTTCAAGACGAGAAATCTACAACTTATACAAAGAATATGTAGAAGGTGCTGAGGGACATGGCCAGTTTATTACATATCAATATTTTGTGAAGGTATGGTAGAAAGAATTCAACAATGTCCGTATTCCTAAGAAGACAAGGATGGGGATTTGCAGTACATGTGCTTCTCTTAAATCAAAAAGGGACAAATGTGAAGGCTCAAAAGGAGGTAAGCGTTCATAAATTTAACTTTTAAAATTGTATAGTCATCAACTATGAAAACATATTTCTTAATGAATCTCTTTTATGTTGTGTAGATTTAATTGTCAAACAACTTCAAGAGCATCGCGAACAACAAACAAATGAAAGGAAGAAGTTGTACAAGCATCGAAAGAAGTGGTATGATAATCCGAATAAATATTTGGGTTTGATAATTGATGGTATGGACCAGAAGAAAACACTTTTACCACATTTTGCTCGCACACCCAAAAATTTACAGGAGGAAAACTTTATTCAATTTCACTTGGTCGGTTGTATGGTCTTCAATGGGAAAATGTTGCCAAGGGTGTACTTCACAGCTCCAAATATTCATAATGATGCAAATCTGACCATAATCGTAATTCATGATGTGATTTCTCATTGGTCTGGTAATCTTCCTGAATTTTTCTATCTACAATTGGACAACACTTGCCGTGAAAACAAAAATCAGGTTGTTTTTGGATATCTAAACATGCTTGTTGAATTGGGGATTTTTCACAAGGTAAAGGTTGGTTTCCTTCTTGTTGGGAACACTCATGACCATATTGATCAGATGTTCAGTCGTTTTTCAGTCACATTGAGGAGGAAGGAAGTTGGGAGCTTGCCATCACTAATTGAATGTATTAAGAAATCATACATGCCAGAGCCTACTTTTGATGTGTTGGAAGAAACTGTTGACATGCGAAGGTTTATTCTGGGATCATATGGTGAGGGGAAATGCATTGAACAACTTAATTACATTAGCTTCCAACATCAATTTCGTATCAAATAAATTGATGGGAAAACACTAATATGGGGCAAGAAGTATTCAACTACTACAGAATGGGCCCCGTCATCAGGATTGTAATTTTTGAATTTCATTCCAGATCATCCAATATTTGCATCAAAAATATTTTTATTACAATCAGTTGGTGAAGTTCAGAATGCACGTAGACAGAACAACGCTATAAATTATTCTGATTGCCTGGAAGAAATTAAAAAATGTATTAGATATACATATGAGTACTTTGACATTGTTGATTCAGTTTGGTGGGAGTCGTTTTTCAATAATCAAAGTGATATCATTTCGACAACAATAAATGAAGATATACCTTTGAAAAATCCATTTATTTGGCCACAAAATGTGTCGAATGAACATGAGGAAGTAAACATTGTTGAACAACAACAATCTCAAGGTATTATTAATTCTTCATAGGCAGCAGAAAGAGAGATGTATATTGGTTCCAGAAGATCTCGTGCACAATGTGAAGCCATGGAAGACCTTTATAGGGGTTCAGTACAGGATATTAAGGAGGGTTGCATGATTGCAGTGCTAGCAGATGGAGATCCCAATGGCTATCCATTTTGGGTTGCTAAAGTTATAAAGGTCTTTACAAAAAATGAGGATGTTACAAGTGTTGAAGTACATTGGTATGCCACAAATACACACCCATTCAATGGTGTGTATAAGCCAGAGATGGTAGTTGACAAAAAAAATGGCAGAAAAAGAAAAATAAAGGGTACAAATGTAAATCCCCGCCGCACAGACATATTAAAATTGGAGGATGTAGAAATACTTGTTTATGACTTCAATTTAACAAAGAGAGGAACTCTTCACTTCAAGACGATAGAGATTCTGAAAAGGTTGTTACCAGAAGGAATAGTGTTGACATGGGAGTCACCTGAAACCAGTCGTAGATCTAGAAGAATTTTGAAACCTGAAATGTTGGGCATGCATGTGGACTCAGATGGGGCACTAGTTGATGAAAGAGAAGAATATGGAACATCTTCGTCAGCATCCAGTCACTCATCTGAAGATGTGAATTCTAATGGTGTGCCAGAAAACATGATTAATTTTGAATATTTGTTTAAGACAGTTTATATAACTGATGTATGCAACGTATCTTCAAATAAAATTAATGTTTTCCATATGGTGTTAAATGAGAAGTTATGAGGCATTTTTATGTTGTTGGATTATGTCTTAATTATGATAAATTTTATTGTTTAAAATATCCACAATTCAATATTAAATTAGAGATATAAAATATGTTTTATTCAATATACAAATAATGACTTTTGAATGCATTTAGTGATGTAATTTGTTCATAATGTCATGGTTTTTTTATTTTATAGTTGAAAAAATTTCAATTTTTTTTGTATCTAGCATGTTATGGTTGAAAACATGTTAAATTTATACTTAGGAAAGAAAAATGATATTCTACCAAAAACATTAGTGTGTTTTTTTCCGCATAAACAACTTTGTTTGACACATAAAAATTTGGTTTTATTAGAATTTTTTTTAAATACTGAAAATTGAACCTAAAAAAATCATTGTTCCAGTGTCATCACTTTCATTTTGAAGCTATATTTTGCACGAAAATTTCATAGTAAATTTTGTAGTCACTGCCAATTTAAAAACATGTTCAAAATTGATGCCTAAAAAATAAAAGCATCGTTCCAGTATACACACTTTTCGTTTTGAGCACTATTTTTGATGTTTTTTTGGGGTTTTTTGGCCAGAGTTCCCGTTTCAAAGTTTACATTTTTTATTGTCCACATAGAGTTGAAGTTAAGAAAATCTTTAAGAATTCAAGAACCTTGGCAGTCTTAACGAATCCGTTTCCAAACCCAGAAACTAATCTGGTTTCTAGTGACAATGCTTCCCCATCCCAAGTGCTTATGTTGTCCATTTTGAAATAGCAAAAGGATGCTTTGATATCGACAAGGAATAAAGATTACGAGAATCCACAGCTGTCAAACAACAAGGCTGCAGATCAACCTAGTAGTTTGACAATAACTTCAACAGATGTTGTGCCACCCATTGTTCCTAAGCTAACAATAAAGACGCCAAAGGGAGTAGTACACAAATCGACATTTAATCCCCATGCCCGAGCAGCACATAATTATAATATAGTAGAGGATCTAGCCCAATCGCCGTCCGCTATGTCAACACTTGAAGTACTGCAAAACTGCCCCTCCCAAAAGCAGGTTCTATTATCAGCAATAGGTGGGATTGACCCAGAGGATTCCAATTTTGTGGCCTTTAATCATAAAGGATTTGAACCTCAGTTACCAGCTCAACTTTCTTTCCTCATCCAAGTGAAAGCCCTAAACAAAACTATTCATTGAACAATTATTGACGAGGGGGCATCTACTTGCATTATGTCAATGAGTTGCTGGAAAACTTTAGACCACCAGCCCTGTCAAGATCATCAATGACATTAAAAGAATTCGATGGACGAACATACACCCCGTATGGGATTTTAAGTAACTTACAAGTTGAACTAGGGGGAAAGACAATAAAAATTAATGTGGAAGTTATAGATGGAAACCTCGATTACAATATCCAACTAGGAAGGCCCTGGATTTATGCCATGGCTGTTGTTGTATCAACTTACTTTAGAAAGATTGCATTTCCTTTCCAAGGAGGAATTATGATCGTTGATCAACAAACCTTTCTCCCCAATAGTTCACAAGCTACAGGAAGCATTCCAATGATCCATGGAAGCTCTCATTTGCTTCAAAATGTCAGAGTATGCCTACTAAAAGACCCTACCTTGATGGGTACTTTTTCCCTACCGCTATCTTAGAAACAAACAGATTAAAGTTACTTGTGTTTTCATTTATGAGAGAAAGATGAGAGAGAAGAAGAGAGCACCAACCTCGGTCTTTCGCTAGTCTCCTTGTTTGTTTCCTATCTCCTTTGATATAGCTTTTTCCACTCCTTCCTCACTTGTCCCGCTTCAAATAACACCTGTAGAGCCAAGGCAGCAAAATAACATCAAAGCATAGAGCCCTATAACCATAAATAACGCAGGATCAGATGTACATTAACCATATAAATGCATACACACATACAAGCTTCAGAGATACACAAGCATATGGAGGAAAACTCAAATATATTTATTGATAGAAGTAGTAGAAGAGAGGATTACAACCAGGTTGTCTGATCCAGCATCATCCTCCCAGCATGAAAGCCCTCTTCACCTCATACAAAGCAATATCACCCAACAATGTCTTCAAAGAGAAACCAACAACACTTCCTTGCAAATTACAAAATTCTAGCCTTCGGATCTCTTGGATGAGGAATCCATATATAGATGTTTACAGGAGAGTGAGTCAGCTTCTGGGATTTTGATTAGTGTCATTTCACTGATAGTCCTTGGTTCCACTTGGAGATTTCAGATCTCTTACTCATCCCTGGGCGAATTCAGAGAGGCAAGTGTCATATGAGCAGTTTCTAGAAGATTCTCTGGGTTTCCACCTAGCAAACTGCTTCTGCCATTTGTCTGCTCTCGCTCATCGCACCCTACAGAAGGGCTTTCCAGTATGCATTGCACTGCCCGTGTGTAATAGGTGAGATGCATCACACCCTATGCATGGAGTAGTCTGTATGGTCCTATTTTGACTAGTTCTGAGTAGTTTTTCATGGAGAACTTCTGGGAGATGATGTAATCAACTAACCTTGTTCCTTTAGGGTATGAAACAACACTTTTAGGGGTTTAGAAGCCCTTGGTTTATGGACATATGTGATTGGGGTTGCAGTGCCCAAATATGTCTATAACAGTTTCCCCCTAAAGCATGAGGTCGTAAATGCTTTTGATGTCGAGTGAAATGTTTTATAATGAGGATGCTAGGTTTTTCGAGCTAGAGGGTGACCTGTAATAAGATACAACACAATACATTATATTCACAATATTTTCATGATCTAGCTGAGGCGGGCATTCCCATGCTCAACTTTATAAATTCATATTCATGTACATAAGACAGACAATCGTCTATGTGGCAGACTGATGATTCTGGTAGAGCCATCATCCTTTAGTTTGGATGATTATCTGTGCAGCTGTGATGTACATTTGATGTCTTTATTTTCCTAAATATATCGTAGCCTAAATGGATGAAACTAGATCCAGGGTTTTTAAACTCGTTCAATCTTCCCCTGAAGTACAAGTTGATCCATGTGAAAAGACATTCTGATGTCGAACATGGAAAGACATCGCTTGATTACCAACCAATGATGTAAGATGTTAATAGGCACGAGAGGAATCACCGATAATGATGATGACCCTCAAGGTACTGCAGTACAATTCACATGGTGTGAATACATGAGTTGATGTCGAACACCATGTAAAATCTTTTGGTCGAAGGCCATTGATGTAAACATGTCATCGGAAGTGAGAAACTTGCCATTGAGGCATGCAAGCTTCAAAGTACTAAAAGGGTTGTTCCTAAGTCAACTTCTTGGATAATGAGCTGATGTCGACAAGAAGAGACCCATTGTAGGAGGGCCTTAATGAATCCCACATCTACAACATGGAATGGAGAAAATGATTTTGTGGAGGTGAAAACGATTTGATGATATAAGGTTCAGGGTGGCAGTCATGAAAAAGTTGAGAGTGAAGGTATTGCAGCAGATGAGACGTTAGCTAGGTTGGTGAATTCTCTAAGCGACTTCTCTTGAACATATTGGCGACACTGAGATGGATTGGTAGTGTTAACCCCAAGGTGGATGGTATGGTGGACCAATGGTGATATGACCAGTGAACGGAATAACCTAACCTGACTCAATCATGGTGATAGAGTGAAAGTGTCATGTTCAAGAGTGACTTGCTACCAATGAAGTTGTTCAAGTTTTCTTCCCTTTTTCCCCTAGTCATTGCTAACCAGTACCTCTTTATTTTTTTCAAGCTTGAGGAGCATAACATATGCTTGTTCTATAATTTTCCCTTCGGGAAAACCCGTCACTATGTTTTAACAAGCCTAGCAACAGTGAAACTCGATCTTGTCTGCATGGACAAGTTTGTCGCTATTGTTTTAGCGAGTTTAAGGACAACGATAACGCGGTCCTTCTCAATTTTAGAGAGTCTAAAAAGGGACGTAAAGGCAACTCCAGTGGTCCTTTTTCGTAATGTAATCCCTTAAGTCTGAAAAAGTGTAAAATAATATGAAAGGGATGACTTTTTCGATAGTTTTAACGAGCCGAACAAGACAAGCACTCAATATTTTTGTGTAATAATCCCTCAGGTCCAAAAGATTAAAATCTAGAAGAGGGATAGAACTTCCGGCTACTTTAAAGAGCTGGAGAGGCCAATTGCTCGACAATCTTTTCATATTTTACAAGTCAGATGAAAAGAGCTTAAAGGAAACTCATTTTTTGAGGAACGAGTGATGTTTTGGATAGCAACTGGTTCTAGGTAAGGTTTGGAACATTCCAATCATGGCAGTGTAAATGAGGTGGCTAATAGAATCACTTGTCGCAGTTGTTCCTCAAAAGGGTAAACAATCAAATGGAGGCGTATGATCAGCTAAAAAAGAGTGGAGGTGATGGTAAGAACACAACCAAGGTTCAAAAGCTGATAGTCATGCGATCAAAATGGTTATTTACCGGAGGTGGGGTTCATTTTTTAATGAGCTTGAACTCTATGGAAACATTTTCTTATTGCTAGGTTTATTTTTTGATAAGCTTGAACTTTGTGTAAAACTTCTCATGGCGAGGTTTATTTTTTAACGAGCTTGAACTTTGCGTAAAACTGCTCGTGCCAATCGTATGATAAGAATGTCTCATCGATAGGTTCATTTTTTAGGGAGCTTGCCCATTCGAAAACTTTAATCCTAATCCTTTCGTTATGCAAGCTAGGAACAACCAAACTATGAGTCTAAAGGGTTGAGAACCTTCAAACTAAGAAAATAAATGGTCATTTTTCACTTGCATGCAAAAAGCAAGGAACAATTAGAGTGTGCGTTGATTACAGGGATGTAAATCAAGCTTGTCCAAAGGATAACTACCCTACACCCTTCATCGACCAGATAATTGATGAATGCACCAGATGCGAAATCTTTTCATTTATGGATGGATTTTCCGGCTATAATCAAATAAATGTCCGCCCACAGGACCAATCGAAGACTGCATTTATATGTCCGTGGGGCACATTTGCCTACCGCAAATTACCTTTCAGTTTAAAGAATGCAGGGGAAACTTTTGAGAGGGCTATGAATTATGCCTTCCATGACATCAATAACATTGTTCAACCATATCTCGATGATCTTCAGCTCATTCGCGAAAGCGGACTGATCATCCACGGCATTTGAGAGCTATATTTCTACGTTGCCGACACTACAAGATACGACTCAATCCACACAAGTGTGTGTTTTGTGTCGGTTATGGTCGTTTACTTGGCTTCGTAGTTTCTAAGGACAACATTCAACTCGACCCATGTAAGGTTTAGGCAATCATCGATATGCCTCCACCTTCAAATTTTCTTCAGATTCAGAAACTCCAAGGGAAAGCGAACTTTTTGAGGAGGTTCATTCCAAATTACGCCAAACTTGCTAAAGGTTATATGCATCTTTTGAAAAAAGAAGTACCCTTCAACTGGGATCAGGTTACGCAAGCTTATTTTGATGCTCTAAAGGAATCCCTAATAAAAGCATCATTAATGTACGCTTTTGATTATCAAAAAGACTTTAACCTGTATCTAGCTGCAACAGATACAACAATCGTAATGGTTTTAGTTCAAGAAGAAAATGGAATCGAACATCCTATCTATTATTTAAGCCAAAACTTAAATGATACAGAAAGAAAATACTCCTATGTTGAAAAGCTGGCTCTCACAGCTGTTCAAGCAATACAGAGATTTTGACACTATATCCTCTTTTGCAAAACTATCATTTTATCAGATTGCAACCCAATGACTTACATTCTGTCGCGTCAGTTACTTGGGGGCAAATATTCAAAATGGATAGCTATTTTGCAAGAGTTTGATCTGGAATTCGTAAAATCAAAAAAGAAGAAATCTCTAGTTTTCGCGGAGTTATTATGTGATTTCCCATCGTCATCTAATGATTCAACATCGAAAGCAACAATCATGGATGAATCTTTGTTTTTGATATCATTAATCGATCCTTGGTACAGAGATATAATCATCTATCTCCAAACCCAAACATACAGGCCTAATACCTCTCGCTCTGAACAATGACGTACTCGATACCAAGAAAAAGACTACATGATCGTCAGTGATACACTTTACCGTCACGGTATCGATACAGTTATGTGAAGGTGCCTCACCCATGAGGAGGCCGAAAAAGTCCTGAATGATTGTCATTCAGGTGCGTGTGGGGGGCATCAATCTAGTTACACTACGGCACAAAAGATTTTACGAGCAGGTTACTTCTGGCCAACAATGTTCAAATATTGCATAACCGCAATCAGAAGTTGTCATGCTTGTCAAATCTTCGACCGCAAAACCAGAACACCACCTACACCTTTGCAACCAGTAGTTGTTGTTGGTCCATTCGCCAAATAGGGCATAGATTTCATGACATGTAACCCCACCTCAGCTGGGGGGCATGGGCATATCATAGTCGCAGTTGACTATTTTATGAAATGGGCCGAGGCGATGCCTACATTAAACAACAGTGGCAAAACGACTGCTCTTTTCTTTTTCAATCATGTAGTCTCTAGGTTTGGTGTTACACAGGCTATAGTCATAGATCATGGATCGGATTTTCGCAATCACATGATGGTCGAATTGGCTGCAAAACTAGGATTGTCCCACGACAGTTCTACTCTGTATTATCTGCAAGCTAACAGACAAGTTGAGGCCATCAACAAAGTCCTAAGGCGCATGCTACAAAGGATGATTCGAGTCCACAAATGGAGTTGGCACCTGATCCTGTACTCAGCCTTGATAGCATACAGAACCTCGGTAAGAAATGCGACTGGGCTTACACCCTTTCAGCTGGTGTATGGCTTGGAAGCCATATTACCCATTCAATGTGAGATTTCATCTCTCAAGCTCGCAATCAACCTTCTCCCCAAAACTTCAGAGGAAGAGGCTCATTTCTTGGAACTAATCCAATTGGACGAAACCCGTCATGACACTGCCTTGGCTAATGAAGCCCATAAGAAATGAGTTAAGGCACAGTTTGAAAAAAATGTCAAACCCCATGTCTTCTTAGAAGGTGACCTGGTCTTGCTTTACGATCAGGAATCCGATAAATTGGGAGCAGGTAAGTTCCAATCTTTTTGGATGGGTCCTTACATTATTAAACAAGTGTTAGCAAAAGGAGCCTACGAGCTAGTATATTACGATGGAATTCCACTGGTGCAACCCTGAAACGGGTTGTACCTTAAGTGTTACTATGCTTGACTAAGTGTAGTGACCTCTTCATATGCTTTTGTGACATTTTTGTTTTCGTCAAGAGTGATCATTTTGGTTAGGTAATCTACCTTTTCCATTTATTGCAGATGTCGAACCTATTGGAATCATTTGTTGGATATTCCGACGGAGCTAGTCGTAATACGCGGAACCTATCTTCTGTGGCCTGGGCCATTTTTGATCCAAGAAGCGAGTTAGTGAGTTTCAGAGGAGTATGTATTGGTTGATCAATGAACAACATCGCTGAGTATAGCGTGTTGATAGAACTTCTCTCTCATGCCATCGCACGTGGCATACGCCGACTTTTTTTCAGGCTAGACTCACAACTTGTCATCCTACAGCTTACTGGCATATATTCTTTTCGAAATCTAGCTATCTATCGTATGTTCCTAAGGGTCAGAATTTTGGAAAGGCAGTTTGATTCTATTCAATATCAACAAATTTCCATAAACTTAAACACATTAACTGATTCATTAGAAAATTATGTGTTAGATAGACATTTGCAACATTTATAATAGAAAGCATTTCAATCAACATTTGCATTAAGATCATATAACTTAACCAAAATAAAGCTTCGAAAATCAAAAATATATATAACTGTTTATAGCTCATCAAAATGTTCTGTGTCCAAGACAAAATCAGTCACATGACCCAAAAACTCAAAAAATGTAGAAAAGAACCCTAGACTAATGGTGTTGGTGATAAAAAGTCATCGCCTGTGCGATCATACGTAAGAGCCTAGTCTATTGACTCGGCACGCCAATAGTATGGCGCTGTAATCTTAGAGGTAACTCGTCAGTCCTCACATCCTGGATACCAAGGGTGAGACCCTCGACATGATCCTGCAATACTGCAAGGGTCTTGACTACGTCCAGATTGCGAAGGACAGCCCTCCCTACAACCTCTCCTGTTGGAATAGCAGCTGCTACCCTCGAGCGCATTACTGGTCACACTGGTCCAATATTTGCACGAATATATGAGTTTGATTAGTATTGATAACATTTAGAAGACATAAGAACATTATAAAAACAATAAATAGAAATATAGTCAGATCTTTTACCTATAACACCCCACTTCTCGCCAGCCGGCAGTACCAAATCTGGTTCACCCCGAAAATCCATCCCAGCATATGGATACTTAGCAAAGACCATCTCCTGACGGTCGAACCACTCAAAGAAGGCATAAAAGAAGGAAATCTGTGACTGACTAGCATGTCTAGCCATAAGATCGACCCATCTCTGCATCTGTGGTTCCGTCGGTACTGGCAGTCCAAGTGAAATGTACTGTGGCTACATCAGTGGGATCTTCTCCAAGGTGAAGGCGGTGAGAATAGAACCATAACCAAATTTCTTAGATCTTCCATTCTTCACCTTGGAGAGATGTTCTTTTATAACCAGAAGTACTGCATCACACCAGTTAAATACCTTTGGTTCAAGGCATTCCAGAGCATACTGCATATAAGACATGTTGGCCAAATGAAGAGCTGCACTACCAGCCAATCTAGCAAAGGTGAATAAGATAGTCCTCAAGGACCGGCCAGTGACATCTCGAATACTGATCTTGCCATCCCTGCTCGGCTAATATCCATCTCTCCAGAATTGGCGAATATAATCCTTCACGAATTCACCTCCACAGGCGAATCCTGATAGTGAGAGAGGGGCACCACGCCTCGATAAACCGGTCAAGAAGTAGATATCCTCAACTGTCAAAAGGATGGATTTACCTCGAATCTGGAATACTTGGTTGGTAGGATCCCATGCATCAAGAAAATATTGCAACAAATTGATTTGTTGCCTCATGCTAGATATGCGGAAGAATTTGAGCAAACCACAGTTCTGCAAAGCAGTCACCGTACCCAGATCATGTAAGGAAACCATGTCCTCTTCTTCATGCTCGCATTCACGCCATGTAATGACCATATTGATCCAATGAATCTCTGAAAAACAAACAAGAGAAGAATTAGGATCTTGATTCAGGCAAAAACAGGAAAAATTTCCATGAAAAAATAGTGCATAAACTTTCCCTTTTGCGCCCATCGCACCCTAGTTGTGTACTGGGTGAGATGCATCCTGACTGGCCAATGGCCATCTCAGTATGCATCGCACCTTTTCATGTACATTAGGTACGATGGGGAGAGAACGAATTTTTCAAAGGCCCAAAAAAACAGGAAAGCATGCTCAAAATCAGAAAAGGAAAGAATGAAATTGAAGAGCTCAGGGTTAGCTCCTACCTGGTCCAGACGACGCCAAAAATAGTCCACAGAATCTCCCGGAATCAGCTGCTGAAAATTAAAGGGGAAAACACCTCCAAAGCTCCAAAAATCCCAAATTTGAATGAAATGGTAAAAATGAGAGGTAAAAACTTTTTTTATGTTACTATTCACGTAGTTCAAGTAAAATATGTTTGTTTAACTCATTTTTCAAGCATGTATTCACATTTCTAATCAATTTTGATGGAGTAATTGAACAGGCAGCATGATCGTCAAAAGAACATAGTGTTAATGGTGAAATCAACGTATCTGACTATCATCACGAGCAGTGACACGCAAAGTTCAAGCTCGTTAAAAAATAAACCTCGCCATGAGCAGTTTTACATGAAGCTCAAGCTCGTCAAAAAATAAACCTAGCAATGAGCAAATGTTTCCATAGAGTTCAAGCTCATTAAAAAATGAACACAACCTCCGGTAAATAACCATTTTGATCGCATGACTATCAGCTTTTGAACCTTGGTCGTGTTCTTACCATCACCTCCACTCTTTTTTAGCCGATCATACGCCTCTATTTGATTGTTTACCCTTTTGAGGAACAGCTACGACGAGTGATTCTATTAGCCACCTCCTTTACACTGTCGTGATTGGAATGTTCCAAACCTTACCTGGAACCAGTTGCTATCCAAAACACCACTCGTTCCTCAAAAAACAAGTCTCCTTTAAGCTCTTTTCATCTGACTCATAAAATATGACAATATTGCCGAGCAATTGGCCTCTGTAGCTCGTTAAAGCAACCGGAAGTGCTATCCCTCTTCTAGATTTTAATCTTTTTGGATCTGAGGGATTATTACACAAAAATATCGAGTTCTTGTCTTGTTAGGCTCGTTAAAACTATCGAAAAAGTCATCCCTTTCGTATTATTTTACACTTTTTCGGACTTAAGGGATTACATTACGAAAAGGGACCACTAGAGTTGCCTTTACGTTCCTTTTTAGATTCTCTAAAATTCAAAAGGACCGAGTTATCTTTGTCGTTAAACTCATTAAAACAATAGTGAAAAACTTGTCCATGCAGACAAGATCGAGTTTCACTGTCGCTAGGCTCATTAAAACATAGCGATGGGTTTTCCTGAAGGGAAAATTATAGAACAAGCATATGTTATCCTCCTCAAGCTTGACAAAAATAAAGAGGTATTGGTTAGCAATGACTGGGGAAAAAGGGAAGAAAACTTGAACAACTTCATTGGTAGTAGGTCGCCCTTAAACATGACACTTTCACTTCGTCACCATGATTGAGTTGGGTTGGGTTATTTTGTTCCCCGGTCATATCACCATTGGTCCACCGTACCATCCACCTTGGGGTTAACGCTACCAATCCATCTCAGTGTCACTGATATGTTCAAGAGAAGGCACTCAGAGAATTCACCAACCTAGCTAATGTCTCATCCGCTGCAATACCTTCACTCTCCATTTTTTCATGCCCGCCACCCTGAACCTTGTATCATCAAACCGTTTTCACCTCCACAAAATCATTTTCTCCGTTCCGTGTCGTAGATGTGGGATTCATTAAGGCCCTCCTACGACGGGTCACTTCTTGTCGACATCAGCTCATTATCCAAGAAGTTGACTTAGGAACAACCCTTTTAGTACTTTGAAGCTTGCATGCCTCAATGGCAAGTTTCTCACTTTCGGCGACAGGTTTACATCAATGGCCTTCGACCGAAAGATTTTACGTGGTGTTCGACATCAACTCATGTATTCACACCACGTGAATTGTACTGCAGTACCTTGAGGGTCATCATCATTATCGGTGATTCCTCTCGTGCCTGTTAACAACTTACATCATTGGATGGTAATCAGGCAATGTCTTTCCATGTTCGACATTAGAACATCTTTTCACATGGATTGACTTGTACTTTGGGCAAAGATTGAATGAGTTTGAAGACCCTAGATCTAGTTTCATCCATCCGGGCTGCGATATATTCAGGAAAATAAAGACATAAAATGTACATCACAGCTGCACAGATAATCATCCAAACTAAAGGATGATGGCTCTACCAGAATCATTAGTCTGCCACACAGACGATTGTCTGTCTTATGTACATGAATATGGATTTATAAAGTTGAGCATGGGAATGCCCACCTCAGCTAGATCATGAAAATATTTTGAAGATAATGTATTGTGTTGTATCTTATTACAAGTCACCTTCCAGTTTGAAAAACCTCAGATCCTCATTATAAAGCATTTCACCCAACATCAAAAGGATTTACGACCTTATGCTTTAGGGGGCAACTGTTATAGACATATTTGGGCACTGCAACCCCAATCACATATGTCCATAAACCAAGGGCTTCTAAACCCCTAAAATTGTTGTTTCATCCCCTAAAGGAACAAGGTCAGCTAATTACATCATCTCCCAGAAGTTCTCCATGAAAAACTACTCAGAACTGGTCAAAATAGGACCATACAGACTGCTCCATGCATAGGCTGCAATGCATCTCACCTATTACACACGGGGGGTGCAATGCATACTGGAAAGCCCTTTTGTAGGGTGTGATGAGCAAGAGCAGACAAATGGCAGAAGCAGATTGCTAGGTGGAAACCAAGAGAATCTTCTAGAAACTACTCATATGACACTTGCCTCTCTGAATTCGCCCAAGGATGAGTAAGAGATCTGAAATCTCCAAGTGGAACCAAGGACTATCAGTGAAATGACACTAATCAAAATCACAGAAGCTGACTCACTCTCCTAAAAGCATCTATATATGGACCCCTCATCCAAGAGATCTAGAGGCTGGAATTTTGTAATTTGCAAGGAAGTGCTATTGGTTTCTCTTTGAAGACATTGTTGGGTGATTTTGCTTTTTATGAGGTGAAGAGGGCTTTCATGCTGGGAGGATGATGCTAGATCAGACAGCTTGGTTGTAATCCTCTCTTCTACTACTTCTATCAATAAATCTATTTGAGTTTTCCTCCATATGTTTGTATATCTCTGAATCTTGTATTTGTATATGCATCTATATGGTTAATGTACATCTGATCCTACATTATTTATGATTATATATCTCTATGCTTTGATGGTATTTTGCTGCCTTGACTTTATAGGTGTTCTTTCAAGCAGGACAAGTGAAAAAGGAGTAGCGAAATCTCTATCAAAGGAGGGAGGAAACAAGCAAGGAGACTAGCGAAAGACTGAGGTTTGTGCTCTCTACTTCTCTCTCATCTACCCCTCATAAAGGAAAACACAATTAACTTTAATCTGTTTGTTTCTAAGATAACTACCGGTCTTAGTGGGACTAGTAGCTTTGAATGGACACTAGTTTTCCCAATAACAACATGCAAATTGGAAAATAATATACTGTTAAGCCTTGCTATTCCCAAGTGAAAATTCTCTGAATAATAGTCTAACATGTATGCCAACAAATTATGAGGTCACCTGCTCCCCCCTTGCAATGTGATAGGCCATCCTCGGCTGTCAAATGAGGGAGCAGCGTGCCAAACTGCCATGGTACAGAGTCATAAAGGAACATCATATACCGAGATGCATGTTTACAAAAGGAGCAGATTGCCAAAATTGAGGTGTATAATAGAATCACTTAATAAATAAGAGAATGCCATGATATGATGCGAGGTTGGGAGGATAGGACAGTTGACGTGCACAAAAAGTATGATGTGGTCATTATCAACTTTTTCCATCATACTTGGTTGTAATAGATTTTCATGTGTTTAAAGGTTCGGGGAAGTTATATACATAATCTCATTTGACCTATTACAAAGGTATAATACAAAGAAGGGCCTTGATAATTGCTATTGGTGTATAAGTAATGTGACTTCAATACCATCAACAGAGCTTTGTTGCCCACAGGTGTCCATGACCTTGACAGAGTTGTTTCTTTCACCCATGGAACCATGATCCTTTGTGTATGCTTAGGAAGTGATGTGCAATGTAAAAATGGAGGCCATTATGTTAGCTTGGTAACTAGATAAACCATAATGCCATTCACTAGGAAGGAGTGAAAGGTGGGCAGGTCAGCTCGTGATGAGACCCCGTGTTCCAAGGACTCTTTATTTTTTCTGATGTGCCTCTTGGATCATATCCTTGGTGTGGTGGCCATAGTGGGAATGCCACTTCACTTTATTCCTTATGATCATGGTAGGCTGACTATGGATGAGACCCCCTATCCTTCATTTCACAAACCATATTAGCAAATCATATAAACATTTTTCTCTATTTTTCTCTTTTATAAAGTACTTTCCTATTTATACACAAAGGGTGGTTTAGCACTCCTTAAGAGTAGGAACGGTGGAAGAAGTCTTAACATCTCAATAGAAAAATATACCCTTTGTTCTTATTCCTTAATAATGATTAAAGAAGATTATGGGAATTTAAAAAGAACCACCATGATAAAGATAACCAATCATATCAGTATTAGTAGAATAATGACAACAAAGTGATCAATAGTTGTGTCCTTTCCTCTTTTCTCCTATCAATTCAAAGCAATTTCTTGTAAAAAAAAATAGCAATTTTATGTAATTTGCTGATTTCAGTATGCTTTAGTTTTGTGTCCATTGCATAAGTGTATAGATGTGCTCCAAATCACAAGAAAAAGACTTGAAACTATTGTACATTGAGAGGAACATCAATTGTCCTTTAATTGGAATAGCAAGGAGAACAAGCATAAGTAAAAGAAATTCGAAAATGCTATCCTTTCAAAAAGGAACAGTAGAAAACGCAAGTGCTATTCCTTCGCAAAAGGAACAACGGAAAACAAAAGTGTTGTTCCTTCGAAAAAGGAACAGCAAAAAAAATCATGTTGTTCCTTCGGAAAAAGGAATAGCAGAAAACAAAAGTGTTGTTCCTTCAAAAAAGGAACAACAAAAATGAAAGTGTTGTTCCTTCAGAAAAAGGAACAGTAGAAAACAAAAGTGTTGTTCCTTCGGAAAAGGAACAGCAAAAACGAAAGTGTTGTTCCTTCAGAAAAAGGAACAGCAGAAAACAAAAGTGTTGTTCCTTCAGAAAAGGAACATAAAAAAAAAAAGTGATGTTCCTTTGGAAAAAGGAACAGCAGAAA
Source organism: Pinus tabuliformis (assembly GCA_031772625.1). Lineage (NCBI taxonomy): Eukaryota > Viridiplantae > Streptophyta > Pinopsida > Pinales > Pinaceae > Pinus > Pinus tabuliformis. The sequence goes on along the minus strand of CM062812.1, from coordinate 712,761,616 downwards.
AATGCAAGTGTTGTTCCTTTGGAAAAAGGAACAGCGAAACGGTGAAAATGTTGTTCCTTCTGAAAGGAACAGCAGAATGCAAAAGTGTTGTTCCTTCGAAAAGGAACAACAAAAACGATGGAACTGTTGTTCCTTCAAAAGGAACAGCAAAATTCAAAGGTGTTGTTTCTTGAAAAAGGAATAGCAAATTGGTGAGAATGTTGTTTCTTCCTAGAAGGAACAACAAAGTGCAAATACAAAAAAATATGTACAGAGAATAATTTACGCTAACAAAACAAAAGAAATTTGTACATAATGTAAGAACAAATGAATCACTTAATGAACCAGAGGTGAGGAGGATTTCCCTTCCTCCACGAAAATTTGCATGTCGGAGTCTTCGCAGAGTTGCTGATAGAAGGATTCCTGAGTAAGTGGTTTGTGGTATAGTCAAACTCGGTGGCCGTTTGCCTTAAAGGTATGTCCAGATCCATCAATGGTGGTTAGAGTAATGGTGCCATTATCATGTACCTTCTGGATTTCATATGGCCCCAGCCAACGAGTCTAAAGTTTCCCCGGAAAATCTTGAAACCTAGAATCGTATAGGAGTGCCAAATCTCCTTCGCGGAATACTTTCTTTTTAACGAGGGAATCATGCCATTTAGCTCGTTGTTGTTGGATCAATGCAATGTGTTGAAGAGCAAAGAACCTGATTTCATCTAGCTCATTGATCTGCTGTAATCTATTAATCTGTGCCTCGTTTAGATCTAGACCGACTTCTTGTGTTGTTCACAATGTTTGTATCTCGAATTCTATCAGAAAGATGGGTTCCTTTCCAAATACTAGTTGGTATGGTGAATAGCCGATAGTGCTTCTCCATGTTGTTCTGTAAGCCCACAAGGCTTCCAGCAATCTTGTAGCCCAATCACGTCTATGTGACGCAATGGTTTTTGTTAGGATTGCTTCTATTATTTTATTGTTGCTTTCTACTTGACCATTTGCCTGTGGGTGGTATGGAGTAGTAATTTTATGCTGGATATGATAGTTTTTTAGTGTTGCAGCAATTTTGTTACTAGCAAATTATGGTCCACCATCTGTAATTATATCTCTTGGGAGGTCATATCACACAAATATATGGAACAGAAAGTGTATGACAGAATCCTCTGTAGCTCTCGGCAATGCCTCTGCTTCAACCCATTTGGTGACATATTCTATTGCTCCCAAAATATATGTTTTTTAGTTTGATGATGGGTTAATTGGACCTGTTATCACCCCAAGAAACTCTCCTAGGTTGTATATCAGAGATGCTTGAGAACATTACAAACTCAACAAAAAGTTGGATAAATGGTGGATGAATGAAAGAAATGCTGCATATTCAAGTCAGATAACCACTTCTATTATACTTAACCCCAGACATGGGTGAACACCCCCAGACTACAAGGCTTTAGACCACTAATTACTCATAGTTTAAGGAAAATGTGATGATGGAGAATACTAATCACATCAGCAGATGCATAGGACCCTGTGATGGCCAGCTGCAACCAGTTAAAAGCTCTGTATATCTATTTCCTAATGCACAGACAAGATGACAGCTCTCTGGCATTAAAACAATAGAAACCTGCATACAGATTCAATGAAACTAACTAGATTCTAACACAGAGGTGGGATGACAGCCCCTCTAATGCTAAACATCAGCAGCACATGAATAAATGCATAACAGGCACAACCTGGAGCAAAGAAGAAGAAGTGAAAGTGAGCAATTAATAGCAAAAGAAGCTTGCATTAGTTGGAAATGAAGACCAGAAGCTGCAGATGTCACAATAGTTGCAGTATCTAGAAGTTGAAGTTTACATCAAGATAACATTCATCAACCTGATTACATCTTGCTTTTGGTATATATAGAGTTTGTTCACAAAAATCTCTGCTAACCTATGCGTGGAGGGATCATAACTAACCACCAATGCATTTACAATCAGATATGGGTCTCTGATACAATTTAATTGTTTTAATGGATAGAATGGCCTTTCTGGTACTTTGATGTCCTTCTTGAACAGGTAAATGCCGTGTTTATCTGCTCAAGGCTATCCTTCTCGTCCTTGGTCGTGTTACTCTTTAAATATGGTTGCTGGGGATTCAATGCGCAACGTGCTGGTAGGAAGCTGAACACTGTTATCCTTCATCCCTTGGAAGCATGGTAGAGGTAGTGGACGCAGGCGGCATGGAGGCAGATCCACCGTTGGATATCGTGGATCAACGGCAGGAAGCATTTCGCAACAGCTATCGAGAGCAAGCGGGAATCAAATGTGGGCCATTGGATTAAACAAACGGGTGACGAAGATTGAATCAGAGGGGTTATCGGAGGTCAACGAGATCAGACAAATGAGGGCCATCAGATCGCAGTCAGGCAGATCTGACCGCTATCGGGTAGCGGAGGTGATCGACAGTTAACGAGTGGGGGGTCGTACCGGAAGGGCGGTAAGCGGTTTCCCCACACCACTCTATGGGAATGGGTGGTTTACGTACCGTGGGGCGCAATGCAGTAATATGATGACGCGTGGTTGATGGGATGGCGGGAATACTGCTTTCCCCGCTGATGAATGGACATGTGGTTCACAAGGGCGGGGGCTGTGTACGTCGTCGAATCATGAGGTGTAGGATCGGACAGTGGAGGTAAAAGGCACATGCTCCTTTTAAAATTGATGTGACGGGGACAGAGCGTGGGTTTATGAATATGGTCGTGTGGGTTATATAACGTTTAATTTTAAAGAACCTGGGTGCTAAGGAAACACAACATTTATACTAAATTCGGGTGTAAAACAAGGGTAATGAGGTTTAAATGAGTTTTGTGAAGAAATTACGCGGGAAACATAGGACTGGTGAGCCATAAGAGTACAAGCGGAGTGATAAGGGAAAGGCAAGTTATGGTGTGAGGTAACATTATCGGGGGTTTTTTGGGGTTTATAGAAGACAAAAAGAAATAATGGAGTTAAGAGAATAAGGAGCTTGAAAGGAAAGAAGGAAATGGAGGTAGCGAGGTTCTAGGAGAAAAGGGAAAATGAAGGAGAAAGCATGAAAAAACTGCTACCAGTCCTATACAACCAAACCAGCACTGCTCAACACCTATTTTAATCCATCAAGTATCAAAGAACATAGCAGAGCTAAAACTGGCTCCTTCTGGGGGTGGGATGCTCCCTGTGAGGTGAACTGCAGATCAATGCCTTTCCAGCTGAAAACAAATTAGCCAAAATTCCTAGTGTTCCATTGGGCATGGATTCTACTTTTCCTGCACAAAACTGATAAAAACACAATATTTACAACTTTTAAAGCCAGAGACCTTAAATCACATAAACTTTCAAAAACCGCCCATTAACTGGGCCATCAAAAACTGTCTCTCCTCCCATACTTTTCAGTATGAAGGTGTTGTTCCCTTGAATCTGTGAAATAATGAAAGGCCCTATCCAAAAAGAATCAAATTTCCCATGATTGCCTTTATTTTCCTTTAGTGCATCCCATTTCAAAACCAAGTCACCAATCTGAAAATTATCCATTTTTGCCTTTTTGTCAAAGGCTTCCTTGATCTTTTTCTGATGTGTTGCAACCTTTTCAACCAGCTATTCTCTAATCTAATGTACCTCTGCTAAATCATTGATCCTTTTTGCCATATCTTCTTCCTCATCCTACTCTTCTTGAAGGAATTTTGCCACAAGGAGAGTTAGCTAAATTGGAAATACAGCTTCAGTGCCATATACTAGCTTGAAAGGAGAATTCCCTATGGATTTTTTAATAGTCACTCTGTTAGCCCATAGTGCATACTTGAGCTTTGAATCCCAATTCTTTTTATTGTCTTCTAACAGTTTTTTAATTATCCTGATCAGACGTTTATTAGAGGATTCTACTATATCATTTCCTTGTGGATAATATGAGGTGGAATAAACAAGTTTAATGCCCATAGAATCACACATTTCCACCAATTCTTTTTCCCTGAAGGCTGCTACATTATTTGTTATTAATTTATGTGGACAACCAAATCTGCTGAAGATATTCTCTATAAAAAACTTCATGACCACATTGTGATCAGCCTTCCTAGTAGGGATTGCTTCAATCCACTTAGTGAAATAATCAGTGGCTACTACTATCCATCTGTGTTGGCTACTGGAATGTGGATTGATTTCTCTAATAAAATCCAAACCCCACTGCTGAAAAGGTCCTTTTGCCTGAATTGGTTTTAGGGCAGGGACTTCTACTGTTGTTTTCCTTCAAATCTTTGGCACCTGTCACAAGATTTAACAAAAGCAAATACATCAGAAAATAAAGTGGGCCAATAGTACCCAGCTTTGAGAATTTTATGGGCTGTAGTTTTCCAATAATGGTGCCCTCCACACATGCTGTTATGAAACTGCTGCATAACTTCTTTTGACTGTTCTTTGTCCAAACACCTCAAAAATATTCCAGATGGATCCCTCCAGTAGAGCAGATTTTTATTGATGCAATATTTGGCTGCCCTAAGTTTTAAAGTTCTAGCTTGAATTGTGCTTAAGCCTGAAGGGATTTATAGCTTCAACAAGAAATTAATTATTCTAGCATACCAATTACAAGAAGCTAGATTCTTGGCCACTGACTGCTTTCTCTCTGTTTCAATTGTTTCCTCTTATTCATTTGTCTGACCACTTTCTGCAATTGTGCACAAGAAATCAATATCTAAAGACCTGCAATTTTCTTCAGCCAATAACTTGTCAAGCCCCTGACCTCTGACTAGTTTAGTGGGCTTCATCTCTATTTTAAATTATATCATCTTTGCAATCCATTTTGCCTTTCTTCCATCAGCATCAGGTTGTGTTAAGACATATTTTATTGCAGCAAAGGGTACATATGCAATTTTCTTTGAATGCAAGATATAAACTCTAAAATCCTTCAAGGATTTGATGAGAACATATACATGTTTCTCAATAATATCATACCTCAGTTTAGCATCCCTCAAATTCTTGCTGAAAAATGCTACTAGATGTTCTGAACCTTCTTCATCTCCCTGCAATAAAACTGCTGCAATGGTATCTTCAGAGGCAAATGGAAATATATCGAACTCCTTGCTGTAATCTGGACTTATTAATGTGGGAGCTTTCATAATAGCCTTTTTAATAGACTCAAATGATTTTCTTGCTGCATCAATACATTTAACCTCTGCTCTTTTCTTCAACATGGAGGTAATATGTTTCACTAATTCTGCAAAATTTGAAATAAACCTCCTTACAAAATTTATTTTACCCAAAAAGGATTGGATATCGTTCTTTGATCTAGGGATATACGAAGTCTGTATTGCTATGACTCTTTCTAGTTCAATCTGAACACCTGCAGTAGACACAATATGTCCTAATAGCTTGCCTTCATTTAAAACAAATTGAGATTTTTTGGGATTGATTGATATTCAAAACCTCCTGCACTTCAGGAACACTTTTTTCAAATGTTGCAAATGATTTTGATGGCTGCTAGAGTAAACTGTTATATCATCAAGGTATATAAGCACAAATTTGTCCTTCTCTCCCACAAATGCTATCTCCATAGCTCTCTGAAAGGTGGCTCCAGCATTCATCAATCCAAATGGCATTTTGGCATACATAAAAGTGCCCCAAGGAGTGGTGAATGCATTCTTTTCTTGATCGTCTAGGTGTACAACAATATGATTAAAGCCTGAAAAACCATCCAAGAAAGACATTACTTTGGTTCCTGAGACCCTCTGCAACAAATGCGCTATCTTAGGTAGAGGATAGTTGTCTTTCTTTGAGCATTTGTTTAAATTTCTGAAATCAACACACAGTCTGATTTCTCCACTCTTCTTCCTCACCACCACCAAATTGGCTACCCATTTTGAATATCTAAGAGGAACTATGATCTTGGCAGCCAACAATTTTTTAATTTCTTTTTCAGTCAGAGGAAGAAGCATAGGATTTATTGGTCTCAACTTCTGTTTGAAAGGAAGGGTGTCTTTCTCCAGGGGGATTTTATGCTGAATTATGTTCTTATCATACGTTTTCAGATCACTATATTCCCATGCAAACACATCACCAAATTGCCTCATTAAATTGCAGTATTCAACACTTTGATCAACAAAAAAATGAGTGGACAAATTCACATACCTAGGCTGACCTAGACTTCCTATACCATGCTTACAGACTACAGATTGGTCTTGTTTTTGGGCAGCCTTGTAAGGCACATCATTTTGGTCAAATAGTCTTTCAAGAGGAATTAGACCCTTAGGAATATGATTGTTGGGAAGATGGACAATGTTGTCTTTACCAATTTTATTTCTAAGCTGAGATTGAGGGCTTTCTTCCAAGGCATTATTCTCTTAGTCAATTTGCATTTCAAATAAATCATCAATGACTTGAAGGAACCTATTCAATTCATCACCATCTTCAAAGACTTTCCAATGCTGGACATTATCAGGTAAGGATGGTCTATACTTGATTTGGACTTCATACACTAGTCTGGTAGGCATAGGAGGAATAAATAAACTAGCAGACACAGCAAGGGAATCAGCAAGATGATTTTGGGCTCTAGAAATGTATGAAATACAGAAATAATCAAAAGAATCTCTGATTCTCCATACCTCATCTCTGTATGCTTCAGCCTTGGGTGCTTTGCTTGAAAATTTTATTTACTTGCTGTATAATTAAATCAACATCTCCAAACACCTTTATGCTTCTAATTCCTCTGTCTTTCATTGAATTAAGGCCCAACAGCAGATCCTCATAGTCTGCTATATTGTTTGTGAATTAAAACACCAGCTTAAAAGACAGCTGAATGCTTTCTTGTTGTAGAGATATCAGCACCACCCCTGCTCCTGCAGTCTCCCTTGAACACACTCCATCAAAGAACATCTCCCAAACCTAACTTCCTTGCTTTTCCTTGGCCTAAACTGTTGGTTTCCTAATCTGCAATGAGGCCTTCTGAGATTCTTCTATTTGGAGGATATATGCTCCAAAATTAGTGTCCACTGCATAAATAAGATGATTAATAGGATTCTTCTCATCACTGATGATATATGCCAACTGTGCTTCTCTGTACAATCTCTTGCTTTCCCCTCCAAAAACTGGGACAGTTGCATAAGATAGATCATTTTGTAGTGTCCCACCTAGTCTCTTAATCCACCCTCTAGACAACAACATGCCAAACTTAGGAGGGACATTTGCTACCACAATATCCATCATCATACTCCTCATGGGCAGCTAAGTTAAGGTAATGGTCAGGTCCTCAACTAATTCTAGACATTTCACTTTCCTTGAATCAAAAGAGAATAAATCAGGATAGGGTCTAGTGATATCAAGGCCTAACTCTTCCATGACAGCTTTAGGCATCAAATTGTGGCTGGCCCCTATGTCTAGCGGGCAATTGTGGAGGAATTTATCATGAATGGTCAAGGGGACATAAAAAGATGGAGAATTATTATCAGCGGGTTCAATCATAGGGCTGAGCACAATGGTAGGCTTATCATCTTGCAAATTGACAGAGTCAGTGGAGGTTTGTGTGGTTTTCAGCTCAAGAGCTTCAAAGATGGGATTTCTAAACACTTCACTCTTTACCAATTCAACCAGAGGCACAGATATTTTCAATTTTTAGACCTCTGACTCGAAGTTGAAAGAGGAGGGCAGCTTATCAGAACCTCTTACCTCTTGAACTGGAGCTTTGAGGATGACTGGATTAGCTGCTAGTTGTTTGTTTGACATTCTGTGATTCTGCTTGGATAGCAGCTCTTTGGGCAGGATTCTCCTTGGCATTTTTTGCATTGGATCTCAGATTATATCTCTGCTGGTCACCAGTTTGTAGAAAAACTCGTCTGTCCCATTCTTGATTGTCTTGTTCCTGCAGCAATGATTGTTCATACTCAACCAATGTCAAAAATGCAGCGCTGCCTTTATCTTCCATGTAGTGAATTTCATCCTCGTCTTCTTTAAATTGTTCTTCCTCCATGACTACATTATGGAAAGGAGATTTAACTTTCTGTTCTTCTTTTGATTCTTCACCCCTATGCATAATCTGTAACTGCTCATTTTCTCTTCTAAATGGAATAGGATTTCTTGGAGCAAATGTGTTCTGCTGCCTTGTTTTTGCTGAATTCTGCTCAACCTTTAACTTAGAAATTTCAGCAACCAATGACTCTATCATCTTATTCATTTTGTCTAATTTAGGCTCTGAAGACGTTGCAGAAGAAGTAGAAGCCTAACCTCTCTGCCTCCTTCTGTCAACTTGACCTTTTAGCTTTTCTGCAACCATAATATTGGACTCTACTTCTAGTGCTGCATCCTGCATATCAGCTAGAGTAGCACATCTTCTTTCTCTCAATAACAGGCAGAAATTAGAGTCAAAATCATTGGCATAAGTGAGTTTGGTAGAGGTGGGGGTAGGCTTTACCTCAGCTGGTATCTTAATATACATGCAATTGAATCTTTTATTGAAATCAGGCAATGATTCACCATTTTCCCTCTTTAGGTTACCAAACTCAGTATGGTAATACAACAAGTCTTTTTTATCTCCCAAGTGCTTCAAGAATGCATCATCTAAAGCTTCAATATCAGTTATAGATCTCTAGGGTAATTCTATGAACCACTTCTTGGCCTCTCCATCAAGGCTCTGGACAAAAATTCTCATCCATACATCATTTTCACTTATATCTAAATTATCAGCATAACTGTAAAAAGCTTCAAGATGTTCTTCTGCTATTACTCCCTCTATTCCAGTGAATTTAGGCATATATTTTTTATATTCTCCCACAGGCATAGGATTTAAAGGAATAGGCAAGACTAAAGGTCCATATCTAGCAGCAACAATTCTTTCTATCTTTGTGGGTGCTTGCTGTCCTGCCATGATTGGGATATGTGGAAGAATAGTGGCAGATTGAATAGCAGGAAATAATGTGATGGATGGTAGAGACAAAGGGATGTTTTGGACTGAATGGGAAGTTTTCTTTGGACTAAGATTCAAAGGGGAACTAACTGACAAAGGGGCTGTATTAATCTCTGAAGGAATTTCCTTAATAACAGTGTTGGGTTCTAAATCTTCAAACTGTATATCTTCAGCAATAACTTTATCTTGCATAGATGTATGAGATTTATTAGGCTTACTTGATCCTGATGCCCCTTTCTATGATGCTTTCTTCGATTTGACAGTCCTCTCAGGTTCAGGCACTGGTTCAGCTGGTGATTTTTTGAGGATTTCTTCGAGTAAGTCTCACAAACTAAGCCAGAACATCAATGTAGAGTCACCAAAGGATTGTATTCCTCCAATGGAGTCGCCAGATAGACGATTACAACCAGAAACTGTGTTCAAACCTTGTCTATCATCAAAGCTTGAAGTTGTGTCGTTCTTCCAGGGAAGCTGAGCTTCAATTATCCTCTCCCTAGCAATGGCTCCAATTAATGTTATCACCCCAAGAAACTCTCCTAGGTTGTATATCAGAGATGCTCGGGAACATTACAAACTCAACAAAAAGTTGGATAAATGGTGGATGAACGAAAGAAAAGCTGCATATTCAAGCCAGATAACCAATTCTACTATGCTTAACCCCAGACATGGGTGAACACCCCCAGACTACAAGGCTTTAGACCACTAATTACTCACAGTTTAAGGAAAATGTGATGATGGAGAATACTAATCACACCAACAGATGCACGGGACCCTGTGATGGCCAGCTGCAACCAGTTAAAAGGTATGTATATCTATTTCCTAATGCACAGACAGGATGACATCTCTCTGGCATTAAAACAACAAAAACCTGCTTACAGATTCAATGAAAATAACTAGATTCTAACACAGAGGTGGGATGATAGCCCCTCTAATGCTAAACATCAGCAGCACATGAATAAATGCATAACAGGCACAACCTGGAGCAGAGAAGAAGAAGTGAAAGTGATAAATTAACAGCAAAAGAAGCTTGCATTAGCTGGAAATGAAGACCAAAAGCTACAGATGTCACAAATGTTGCAGTATCCAAAAGTTGAAGTTTACATCAAGATAACATTCATCAACCTGATTACATCTTGCTTTTTGGTATATATAGAGTTTGTTCACAAACAATCTCTGCTAACCTATGCGTGGAGGGGTCATAACTGACCACCAACTTCATTTACAATCAAATATGGGTCTCTGGTACAATTTAATTGTTTTAATGGACAGAATGACCATTCTGGTACTTTGATGTCCTTCTTGAATAGGTAAATTCCATGTTTATCTGCTCAAGGTTGTCCTTCTCGTCCTTGGCTATGCTGCTCTTTAAATATGGTTGCTGGGGATTTAATGCGTAGTGTGCTGGTAGGAAGCTGAACATTGTTATCCTTCGTCCCTTGGAAGCATGGCAGAGGCAGTGGACGTAGGCAGTGTTATCACAAAATCACAACTGAGGGGCTGCAATCAAGCATGATTTCATGTAACTATTTCAACCAATCTTTAGACCAAAGATTAGCCTCTTTGATCAGAGAGGGCTCTCTCACAATTCTTGATAAAATACTTCAAACACTAGATGGCTAACTCTTTATTCACTTATGAAAGCATAACTGGTTGGAAACACATCAAACTGGCTCTCATTGGGCTATGGAGTCTATAATATCAAGTAAACAAGGAAAACACAGTGACCTCATGGAAATCAAGGCTCTTAGCATTACATGTCAAACATATTCCACCAACACATAGCTTGCTGTATACACAGGAAGTCAGAGCATATAATTATGAATTCTGAGTGATTGCATACAACAAAACCATAAAATAACATAAAGTATAACACATCATCACTACATTTGACCATGACAATCCTTCGAGAATCTTGAGAAGAGAATAACTCTGTTTTACTATTACTGTCAAAAAGGTCTTACAATGGCCCAAAACAACACTGTTTCTCTATAAAGTATCCAACCTTTTTTACATAAAAGTTATTCCTATATATAGCCAATCAAAACACTACTGCATGAGACTCCTCAACAAGCATGAAGGGAGCTCGGAATTTTGACATTAATGACCTTAACTATATCATAAACAAACTAATTGATTACAAGAGATATGGTGCTACGAAAACAGAGGACTCTGTCACATTGGCACTTTAAGTCTTTCTCCTCGTATACTTTGCTGCGTTCTCAGAACTTGCCACCTGTAGCATTACAATAACAACCAAACCCAAACTGAAAGCAGATTCAATGTATGGACAGCTCCGGATACCTGATGCATAAATGATTCAACAACCAATAAGAAAATGAAGCCTATATTCTCGGTTGCTGCCTCCCATCGGTGTTCATATATTAATGATCCATCTTCAAACCATTTAATCCTTGGATAGACCCGTGTAACTGAAGAAAACTCATGATCTGGCCATCCCATAACTAGACAAGTGTATCACTTAACACCTCAGCAGCTCTATCAAAACCCTAAAAATTCGGAGATAAAGTGAAACTTTCAACAAAAGACAAAACTTCACCTTTTCTTCGAATATTTACACCTGGCCTCCTTTTTTAAATATCTGACTGATCTTCTATAACCTCCATGCTGGCATTAAGTCATCTCTTTAAATATTTGCTGACCTCAGCATTCCAACTCAAGTTTTCAACATAACCAGTCATCTACAGCAGTTTCGTAGCGCGCTACGAAACTGCTGTAGGTCATCAAAATTAAATACATGAACCTTAAAGCAACAATAACTCAAGTCTGTGATTTCTTCAGTCATTCTATACAGGTGTAAAGACATCAAAAAGTCTCAAAAAGCTTTAAAAAGACGATGGCCAAAATATATCAAAATTTGGAAAACACATCCCTTCTTGAATCATTTAGCTAGTTTGTCTAGCTTCTCTTTCAGGCTGATGACTTCTTCCTTCAACTTCTTGTTCTCTGCTCTTAGACCTGCATTTATTTGTTTCATAGTCTTCGCCTGCTTCAGAGCTGGCACTGTCCATACATAGGCATCAGATACTAAGCTAGCTTGACTGATCAAACTTGTTTTACCTTTCATTACAGCTTTCTTATAGCTTGTATATCTTACTGCCTTTTCTTTAAAAACATTTTGAACCTGAGGTATTTCCTTACTTACTTCAGCTTGTTTCTTAATGGCAATCACATTTCCACTTTGACTGATAACAACCTTATTATCCTTGTTCTTGTTTTTAGCTGCTTGGACTATTTCAGAGAAGACTTCAAGTGCCTCTGTCCTAGGCATCTCTGAAGATGCTTTCTCTTTCTGAGCTTTTTCTACTTCTTTCATTTGCCTTCTAGTCATTGGTCTGCGTGGTTTAAAGGCATACTCTTCACTTGGTTCTTCAAGCTTTAATCTTTTAGAAGCCTTTGACTTCTTAGAACTTTCAGGTGAGGATTGTGTTAGATCAATATGCATTGGTGATACCAATTGATCTTGCTCAAGTTCAAGTGGTTCAATTTGGATTTGATGATCTTGCTCTAATTCAATGGCTTCCAACAAGTCATTTAAACTACCCTTAGAAACAGGACTCTCTTCCACAGGGGCTGACTTTCCTTTTTCTTTGCTAAGCTGGCCTCTAGTTCTCACCCTTGAAACCCTTTCAACTTCACTAGATTTAATTTCATCTCTTCTTTTGTGAGTCTTTTGTTTTGATGACTGAGGTGTTTCCTTAGGAGATGACTTAGAAGTTTCCTTTTCAGATACTCTAGATGATTTTGAAGTTTTATCTACTGATGCTTCAGGTGTTTCTTTAACTGCTGGCTTAGGAGTTTTCTTCATTGATGCTTCAGGTGTTTCTTTAACTGCTACAGACCTCTCTGATTTCTTTGTTTTAGCTTTGGGCTTCTTATGGTCTGTTATTTCTTTCCTAATCTCAGCCAAAGTAGTTTCCTCACTCCTATCTTCTCTTTCCCTTACAGGTATTGGAGTGAGGCCCGTTTTACTTGGGAAACCGGCCATGAACACAAATGAATCCCAGTCTTTACCAATTTTATGTAGGCTATCCAACACCAGTAATTTAACCAGACCATGATGAAAAAGAGATGTTTCATAAGCTTCCTTCTTTAACTGAATCTTATCACACATCTTGCTAATACTTCTGAATAAGTAAAAAGGTATGTCTATTGAGCTCTTACCAGTGAAGTGTAACAGCAGCTTAAAATGGTATGAGTAGACTTTGTTGTACCGACCCTCACACGTCAGGTACTTCTGGATACATGTCAATAGCATAGCATAATTCTCCTTTAGATAGCTCCTTGGGACAGCTTTAGTGAGATCTTCGTCTACATATGGTGCCTTTAAGAACTCCTTACACGGACCCATGTCAAACTTGAAATTCTTGAACCACTCTTGGCCACCCCTCGGGATTTCTGTGACAGTAGAAATGACTTCAGGGGATACCGAAAACTCCAACATGGCCACCTTCGAATTCAGTCCAGTGAAGTTCAATGCAAATGCCTTGGTCACTTCTGCATGTCCACCCTTTAATTTTTCACAAAATCGCCAGCAACCAGCACTTCTAAACGCCTTTGCTACCTCCTCATCTCCGAGAGTTACATCTAACCCCTCCGGCTCTGTTCTCACACATTTACCCGAACGGTGTTCCTTTCTTTCCATGCTTCTTTGCGCAATTCTACACAAGGGAATGACGGTGGTTTGCAGCACGAAGACAATCTTTAGCTGTAGAGAGCAGGCTCGCTTGCAGTAGTCCGTTTAAAACAAAGCTCAGGCTTTTCATAGAGCAAAAACATTCATATGATATGAAGAACACATTATGGAATGACCACCTCCCATAACGTCCTCCAAACTGACACCTAACTCTATGACTTCGGACCTTATGGCAAAGTAATGGCTAATCATGACATAGAAATGGTGTGAAGAAACAATCATGACCGAATTCGTGACTCACTACTTCTCGGATTAGACATTCAGGGAAAAACGCTGCACAAAAGCCTGAAACCCCGATTTCATAGCGCGGGCAGTTCAAATTTAAGGGAATGCGCTACGAAATCGCTGGCAAACGGGGCGCTACGAAAACACGCAAACATTATTTCGCAGCAAAACTGACCAATCACACCCGCGCTGCAAATCTGCGCAAGTACCAAAGACATTATACCCGCGCTGCGAAACTGCGCAAGTACCAATGACATGACATGACATAACTAACAATGATGGAGGATGACTAATAACCTTGCCTTTACACGAATTTTCATCCATAACTCTTGAATTTCAAATTATGAAATTGACATAAACTAACAAACCTATTTACAAGACTTCAAGACTTTATAAAAACTTATGGACAATATCATATACATGAACTATAGTTTCTAGTGATAACAGTGGCTCCACTAGGGATAGTGTGCCCCTGTGGTACACTAAGAACATGCAGCTCCAGTGCCTTATAGAATTTATTACACTCACATCTGGCTGACAAGCATTCCTCTCAAACTTTGTGGGCCTTCTCCTCGGGCTAAAATTTGCTAGTTCAGCTTGTCACTTATTGCTAGCACAAAACACTTCAAAAACAATGATTATTTACAATGATCATGGATTACTTGGCAGATTTTTCACTGATAATAATGCTTTAAGAACCTGCCATTGACAGGCCCACCAGCATACTGTGATCCATCAACTTCTTGCAAAATATAAGTATTGTTTCCATGGAAGGCAGAGATCAAATATGGCCCCTTCCATAAATTCTCAAACTTACCATGTTTGCCCTTTTCTTCAATCTTGGCTTCCCATTTCAAAACCTTGTCATCAATTTGAAAGGTCACATCTTTAATCTTCTTATCAAAAGCCCTCTTGACTCTATTCTGATTTTGTTGATAATCTTCAACCACTTCATTCCTTTTTTCTTGTAATGCAATCAATTGATTAATCCTCCGCTGTATGGCATTTGGCTCTTCTTCAAGTCCTTGAATTAATTTCATAACTGGGACACCAAGAGACGTTGGAAAAATTGCTTCTGCTCCGTACACAAGTTCATAAGGAGAGGTTCCAATAGATCTTTTAGTGCATATGTGATCAGCCCACAATGCATACTTCAGTTTCAAATGCCAAGTTTTCTTGTTTTCTTCCAGCAATTTTTTGATAATCCTCACAAGACTTTTATTTGAACTTTCAGCTAGACCATTGCCTTGTGGATAATAGGCTGTTGAGTGACCAAGAGAAATATGATATTGGTGGCAAAAGTTTATCATTCTCTTAGACTTAAAAGCTTGAGCATTATCTGTGATAAGCTTGAGTGGACATCCAAACCTTGATAAAATATGGTTCTCTAAGAAGGAAATAATGACTACATCATTAGCTTGTCTAGTTGGTACTGCCTCTATCCACTTTGTGAAATAATCAGTGGCTGTAAGTATCCACCGATGTTGGCCTGATGAAGAGGGATGTATCTCACCTATAAAATCTAGCCCCCACTGCTGAAAGGGCGCTTCTACATAAATAGGAACTAGAGGCATAGGCATGAGCTTCCTTTTACCTTCAAACAACTGACATTCATGACAGGCTGCAACCTTTTTATAAATATCTTTGAACATGGTGGGCCAAAAATACCCGGCTCTCAATATTTTATTAGCAGTAGCCTTCCAATAATGGTGACCCCCACAATCTCCTTTATGAAACTCTTCAATCACCCTATCAGCCTCCTCTTCAATCAAACAACTTAATAGAATTCCTCCAGCATCCTTCCAAAATAAATTCTGCTCATAAACAAAATATCTAAGGGATTTCAGCTTGATAAAACGAGCTCTAGACTTGGAAAGATTGTCAGGGGCTCTGTTGTGTTGTAAAACAAATGAGACATCCTTATACCATTCAGATATCAGAAATTTTTCATTAATTTGAACCAACTCTTCCTCTTCTTCAAAAATTTCTGATATTTCTGCATTAAAATTAATGTCGCTGCAGTCTAGATTTGAGTGAGTTAGCAACTCTGCTAACCCTTGACCCTTCACCAATTTAGTTGGCCTAATTTCAATATCATATTCCAGCAATTTGGCTATCCATTTCCCTCTTTTACCATCCGGGTCTGCTGTGTGAGAATTTCTTTAATAACAGCACTTGGCACAAATGCAATAATATGAGAATGAAGCACATAGATTCTAAAATCTTTGATTGCCTTTACCAAAGCATATGCTTGCTTTTCTAAAATATTATACTTTAATTCAGCATTTGCCAATGTTTTACTGAAGAATGAGATAGGCTGCTCAGTACCTTGACTCCCTTTCTGTAAAAGAACTCCAGCGATTGTATCTTCAGAGGCATAGGTGAATATTAAAAATTCCTTGGAGAAATCAGGGCTAATAAGAACCGGCGCTTGAGTGAGTGCTTTTTTAATTTCTTCAAATGACTTTCTTGCCTCAGCTGTCCACTTAAAGTCTGCTCCCTTCTTTAGCATTTTTGTGATGTGCTTAACCACCTCTGCAAAGTTAGGAATGAACCTCCTAACAAAATTAACTTTACCAAGAAAAGACTGAACTTCTTTCTTACTCCTTGGCAAATCCAGCCTTGAAATAGCACTAACTCTATTTGGATCTATTTTGATGCCTTCTTGAGAAATGATATGCCCAAGCAACTTACCAGAAGTCAAAGCAAAGATACTTTTAGTTGGATTCAAAGAAATGCCGAACCTTCTACACTTCAATAATATCTTCTCCAGATGCTTTAAATGATCTTCCTCTCTCTTTGAAAAGACTGTGATATCATCAAGGTATACCACAACTGATTTATCTTTCTCCTCTGCGAAAGCAATGTCCATAGCCCTTTGGAAAGTCGCCCCTGCATTCATGAGGCCAAAAGGCATCTTGGCATACATAAAGGTGCCCCATGGGGTGGTAAAAGCTGTCTTCTCCTGATCCTCTGGATGAACAAGGATTTGATTGTATCCTAAAAAGCCATCTAACATTGACATTCTTTGAGAGCCTACAATATTCTGCAGCATAAGATCCATTTTAGGAAGAGGATAATTGTCCTTCAGTGAAGCCTTGTTCAAATTCCTAAAGTCTATGCAAATCCTTATTTCTCCATTCTTTTTCCTAACTGGAACCAAGTTGGCCAACCAATTTGAAAATCTGATAGGAACAATAATCTTTGCATCAAACAGCTTCTTGACTTCTTTCTCAATTAATGGCATTAGCAGAGGATTTATTCTTCTCAATTTTTGCTTAAAAGGTTTCTCATTTGGCTTGATGGGGATTGTATGTTGTATAACTGAGGAATCATATTGTTTGAGATCAGTATAATTCCAAGCAAACACATCAATAAACTTCTTCAATAGATCAATGTACTTAACTTTTAGATCAGCTGATAAAAATTTTGAAATTTTGATCAATTTAGGCGCTACTAAATCACCTAGATTGCAGTTTTCTATCTCCTCTTCATTTGCTTGCAACCTTGGCGCCTTAAAGACATCATTCTGATCAAAAAGCTTTTCAAGAGGAATCAAACCTTTAGGAATGAGATTATTTTGGAGCTGTAACACCTCAGACTTTTCTTTTGTTTCTACTAACATGTTTTGCTGATCAATTTGACAATGCTCAAATTCTCCTTTCAATTCTATGAAACTTCTCACCTGCTGGTCATCTTCAAAGACTTGCCAATTTAATATATTATCAGGGATTACTGGCCTATGGCGGACTTTGACTTCATAACTGTCAGAAGCATGTTTAGGAATGACAAAAAGACTAGCTGCTACAGCAAGAGAATCTGCCATGGAATTCTGCTCTCTGGTTTTGATATTGAAAGTGTATGATTGAAACTTTTCCAACAATTCTAACACCAAGTTCCTATAAGCTCTCATTCTTGCATCTTTTGTTTGGTAAACACCTTGAACTTGTTTTATAACCAGCTCAGAGTCCCCATAAACAGCGATGTTTTTTGCCTTGAACTCAATCAAATTTTCTAAGCCTAAAACCAAGGACTCATACTCGGCCATGTTATTTGTGCAATCAAAATTGAGCTTATAAGACAGAAACTTACTTTCATCATCTGGACTCATGATCCAAATTCCAGCGCCAGCTCCTTCCTTCCCTGCTGCTCCATCAAAATACAAAGACCAGCAACCAGAAATATCTTCTTCATTACTTTGCTGCAACTCTTCACACTGATTTTCTGCTTTTTCTTTCTGTGATTCTTCTCCCACTGATTCATTAAATAGAATGGCTGATCCCAAGCCTGTATCACAAGAATAGATAGGAAAATTCTGTGGTTTATCCTTGCTACTCACCATATATGCCATCCTTGTTTCCCGGTATAACCTTCTCTGCTCCCCAAATACTGGAATAGTAGCATAAGTCAAATCCATTTGCATGGTACCTTTAATTTTAGCTGCCCATGATCTTGAAAGTAATATTCCAAATTTAGGTGGAACATCAGCCACAACAATATCCATGACAGTGGTTTTGGCTGGGATTTGTGTAAGTGCCACAACAACATCCTTAATTAACCCAATACAATGCACCCTCTTAGAATCAAAAGAAAATAAATCTTTATAAGGTCTAGTCACTTCCAATCCTAACCTTTCCATAATGACTTTGGGCATAAGATTATGAGATGCTCCTGAGTCCAACATGGCATTATGAAGAGTCATTTCATGTATATTGATGCTTATATAAAAAGGAGGAAATTCATCATTCTGCTCATCTTCAAGCCTTGGGCCTAAACAAATGATAGGATTGTCTTCTTGCAAATTTAAAATATCAGCTCCTCCTGGGGGAGAATTAAGCATTTCCACAATCTTACTTCTATACTTGTTTACTTTCAAAAGTTCATTAAATGGGACTGATATTTTGATTTTAGAAATCTCATTTTCTATATTGAATCCTGGAGTAGACTTCTCAACTTCCTTAGGAAGAACAAGAGCTTGATTATCTTTCTTTTCAATAGGAGCATCACCTTTTTCTTCAGCTTGTTTTGGTTTTTCTTTTTTATCTTCCACTGCTTTTGAAATATTCTTCTTAGGCTGACCCTTGTTTGCTGTAATGGGGACATCTCTATTTCTGAGGTTATATTGCTTTTGAATTTCAAATATGGCATGCTGATAACCCTTTAGGAAATCTGAAGGTTCTTCTTCAGCTTTTTGTTGGCTAGACTCATCATGTTCCTCTTTTGTTAGAAAGATCTCTGAATCTTCTTCACCAAGACAATGAATAGTTTCTTCAGGTTCCTCAGATTCTTCTTCTCCATCTACCATATTTTGCTGAAACGGAGGTCTTACAGGAGGATCAGCTTGTTGATTTCTATTCTCCCTTGGTCTTTGTTGATTTTGTGGCCTTCTAAACTGAGGATTTCTAAACCGAGGTTCTTGTTGTACTTGAGGAGCAGCAGTATTCTCAAGTGCTAATTGGTCCATCAATTTTTCCATAGTCTTTATCATGGTTTCAACTTTATCCTCTTGAGCAGAAGTAGAAGGCCTTTCCTCTTCCTTTATCTTGGTCTTAGCCATCTTGGACTTTTTAGCAGCAAGTATATTCACCTCTACTTTGATAGCATCATTTTGCATGTCAGCCAATGTAGCAGACTCTCTTTCTCTGAGTAAAAGAGAGAAGTCAGAATCAAAGGACTCAGCATATCTTAATTGTGCTAAAGCTCCAGGAGGTTTCAAGTGAGCTGGAATAGAATTATAAATCTTGTTAAACCTCTTAGAAAAATTTTGAATAGTCTCATCTGGAGTTCTTCTTAAATTATTGTATTCAGTGAGGGCCTGAACTGGATTAGTTCTATTTCCCCACTTCCTCAGAAAGCTATCTTCAAACTCAGCCCAACTGTGAATGCTACCAGCTCCCAAGGCCTTGAACCATTTCCTAACCTCTCCAATGAAAGACTGAGCGAACAATCTCAATTTGACATCTTCATCATCCACTTCATACCTATCAATAAAGTCATTGAATCTATCCACATGCTCTTCAGCTGTAATGTCCTCATCTCCTCCCCATGTTGGGATCCTAGCAGCATATTTATTTGGTAAATCATGCAGAACAGCAGGAAGAGCCAAAGGAGCATACCTAGCAGGTACGGCCATAATGAAAGGAGGAAGAGTAACAATAGGTATGTTATGACCAGAACTAGTATGAAATGTGGGTTGAGGGCTATTTGGACTTGCAGAAGCAGAGGACAAAATATGAGTACGGAAAGGAATATTAGGATTTTGTAGACCACTAACAAAAGAGCTCCAATTCGGGAGAGGCAAACCAATCTTTGAGTTGAGCAAAATTTCAAAAGGGTCAAGCTCCTTGAGCTGTTTTAAATCTTCTTTCTCTAATAATAGCTCAGAAGAAACAATTTCCCAAAACTCCTCTTTATCTTTATGTGAAATTAGAGAAGAAGTATCAATACCTCTCTTTTGTAGATCCAAAATGATACCAATTAATTCTTCTTCATTTTCAGACCTTAATATGACCTCTTGAACTTTATCATCAACAAGTTTATTCTCAGGACTTCTAGAAAACTCAGTAAATAAAGACTTTGAAATACTTGAAGTACCTGGTATATCAGAGAATCTTTGTTTACTCCTTGAGATGATATTAGGATTTTCCACAGGACTAGGTGGATTTGGATCAGGGTTACTCCTTGTGTACCTTCCTTTCGAAGCCACCTTTAAACTTTTAAATAACAAATGGAGTCACCAAGGTAGAATGCAGCCTCGAAAATCATTTGAACTCCTGCTACCTTCAGAAATTCAATCTTAAGCTCCCGGCAGACGCACCAAAATGTTATCACAAAATCACAACTGAGGGCTGCAATCAAGCATGATTTCATGTAACTATTTCAACCAATCTTTAGACCAAAGATTAGCCTCTTTGATCAGAGAGGGCTCTCTCACAATTCTTGATAAAATACTTCAAACACTAGATGGCTAACTCTTTATTCACTTATGAAAGCATAACTGGTTGGAAACACATCAAACTGGCTCTCATTGGGCTATGGAGTCTATAATATCAAGTAAACAAGGAAAACACAGTGACCTCATGGAAATCAAGGCTCTTAGCATTACATGTCAAACATATTCCACCAACACATAGCTTGCTGTATACACAGGAAGTCAGAGCATATAATTATGAATTCTGAGTGATTGCATACAACAAAACCATAAAATAACATAAAGTATAACACATCATCACTACATTTGACCATGACAATCCTTCGAGAATCTTGAGAAGAGAATAACTCTGTTTTACTATTACTGTCAAAAAGGTCTTACAATGGCCCAAAACAACATTGTTTCTCTATAAAGTATCCAACCTTTTTTACATAAAAGTTATTCCTATATATAGCCAATCAAAACACTACTGCATGAGACTCCTCAACAAGCATGAAGGGAGCTCGGAATTTTGACATTAATGACCTTAACTATATCATAAACAAACTAATTGATTACAAGAGATATGGTGCTACGAAAACAGAGGACTCTGTCACATTGGCACTTTAAGTCTTTCTCCTCGTATACTTTGCTGCGTTCTCAGAACTTGCCACCTGTAGCATTACAATAACAACCAAACCCAAACTGAAAGCAGATTCAATGTATGGACAGCTCCGGATACCTGATGCATAAATGATTCAACAACCAATAAGAAAATGAAGCCTATATTCTCGGTTGCTGCCTCCCATCGGTGTTCATATATTAATGATCCATCTTCAAACCATTTAATCCTTGGATAGACCCGTGTAACTGAAGAAAACTCATGATCTGGCCATCCCATAACTAGACAAGTGTATCACTTAACACCTCAGCAGCTCTATCAAAACCCTAAAAATTCGGAGATAAAGTGAAACTTTCAACAAAAGACAAAACTTCACCTTTTCTTCGAATATTTACACCTGGCCTCCTTTTTTAAATATCTGACTGATCTTCTATAACCTCCATGCTGGCATTAAGTCATCTCTTTAAATATTTGCTGACCTCAGCATTCCAACTCAAGTTTTCAACATAACCAGTCATCTACAGCAGTTTCGTAGCGCGCTACGACACTGCTGTAGGTCATCAAAATTAAATACATGAACCTTAAAGCAACAATAACTCAAGTCTGTGATTTCTTCAGACATTCTATACAGGTGTAAAGACATCAAAAAGTCTCAAAAAGCTTTAAAAAGACGATGGCCAAAATATATCAAAATTTGGAAAACACATCCCTTCTTGAATCATTTAGCTAGTTTGTCTAGCTTCTCTTTCAGGCTGATGACTTCTTCCTTCAACTTCTTGTTCTCTGCTCTTAGACCTGCATTTATTTGTTTCATAGTCTTCGCCTGCTTCAGAGCTGGCACTGTCCATACATAGGCATCAGATACTAAGCTAGCTTGACTGATCAAACTTGTTTTACCTTTCATTACAGCTTTCTTATAGCTTGTATATCTTACTGCCTTTTCTTTAAAAACATTTTGAACCTGAGGTATTTCCTTACTTACTTCAGCTTGTTTCTTAATGGCAATCACATTTCCACTTTGACTGATAACAACCTTATTATCCTTGTTCTTGTTTTTAGCTGCTTGGACTATTTCAGAGAAGACTTCAAGTGCCTCTGTCCTAGGCATCTCTGAAGATGCTTTCTCTTTCTGAGCTTTTTCTACTTCTTTCATTTGCCTTCTAGTCATTGGTCTGCGTGGTTTAAAGGCATACTCTTCACTTGGTTCTTCAAGCTTTAATCTTTTAGAAGCCTTTGACTTCTTAGAACTTTCAGGTGAGGATTGTGTTAGATCAATATGCATTGGTGATACCAATTGATCTTGCTCAAGTTCAAGTGGTTCAATTTGGATTGGATGATCTTGCTCTAATTCAATGGCTTCCAACAAGTCATTTAAACTACCCTTAGAAACAGGACTCTCTTCCACAGGGGCTGACTTTCCTTTTTCTTTGCTAAGCTGGCCTCTAGTTCTCACCCTTGAAACCCTTTCAACTTCACTAGATTTAATTTCATCTCTTCTTTTGTGAGTCTTTTGTTTTGATGACTGAGGTGTTTCCTTAGGAGATGACTTAGAAGTTTCCTTTTCAGATACTCTAGATGATTTTGAAGTTTTATCTACTGATGCTTCAGGTGTTTCTTTAACTGCTGGCTTAGGAGTTTTCTTCATTGATGCTTCAGGTGTTTCTTTAACTGCTACAGACCTCTCTGATTTCTTTGTTTTAGCTTTGGGCTTCTTATGGTCTGTTATTTCTTTCCTAATCTCAGCCAAAGTAGTTTCCTCACTCCTATCTTCTCTTTCCCTTACAGGTATTGGAGTGAGGCCCATTTTACTTGGGAAACCGGCCATGAACACAAATGAATCCCAGTCTTTACCAATTTTATGTAGGTTATCCAACACCAGTAATTTAACCAGACCATGATGAAAAAGAGATGTTTCATAAGCTTCCTTCTTTAACTGAATCTTATCACACATCTTGCTAATACTTCTGAATAAGTAAAAAGGTATGTCTATTGAGCTCTTACCAGTGAAGTGTAACAGCAGCTTAAAATGGTATGAGTAGACTTTGTTGTACCGACCCTCACACGTCAGGTACTTCTGGATACATGTCAATAGCATAGCATAATTCTCCTTTAGATAGCTCCTTGGGACAGCTTTAGTGAGATCTTCGTCTACATATGGTGCCTTTAAGAACTCCTTACACGGACCCATGTCAAACTTGAAATTCTTGAACCACTCTTGGCCACCCCTCGGGATTTCTGTGACAGTAGAAATGACTTCAGGGGATACCGAAAACTCCAACATGGCCACCTTCGAATTCAGTCCAGTGAAGTTCAATGCAAATGCCTTGGTCACTTCTGCATGTCCACCCTTTAATTTTTCACAAAATCGCCAGCAACCAGCACTTCTAAACGCCTTTGCTACCTCCTCATCTCCGAGAGTTACATCTAACCCCTCCGGCTCTGTTCTCACACATTTACCCGAACGGTGTTCCTTTCTTTCCATGCTTCTTTGCGCAATTCTACACAAGGGAATGACGGTGGTTTGCAGCACGAAGACAATCTTTAGCTGTAGAGAGCAGGCTCGCTTGCAGTAGTCCGTTTAAAACAAAGCTCAGGCTTTTCATAGAGCAAAAACATTCATATGATATGAAGAACACATTATGGAATGACCACCTCCCATAACGTCCTCCAAACTGACACCTAACTCTATGACTTCGGACCTTATGGCAAAGTAATGGCTAATCATGACATAGAAATGGTGTGAAGAAACAATCATGACCGAATTCGTGACTCACTACTTCTCGGATTAGACATTCAGGGAAAAACGCTGCACAAAAGCCTGAAACCCCGATTTCGTAGCGCGGGCAGTTCAAATTTAAGGGAATGCGCTACGAAATCGCTGGCAAACGGGGCGCTACGAAAACACGCAAACATTATTTCGCAGCAAAACTGACCAATCACACCCGCGCTGCAAAACTGCGCAAGTACCAAAGACATTATACCCGCGCTGCGAAACTACGCAAGTACCAATGACATGACATGACATAACTAACAATGATGGAGGATGACTAATAACCTTGCCTTTACACGAATTTTCATCCATAACTCTTGAATTTCAAATTATGAAATTGACATAAACTAACAAACCTATTTACAAGACTTCAAGACTTTATAAAAACTTATGGACAATATCATATACATGAACTATAGTTTCTAGTGATAACAGGCAGCATGGAGGCAGATCCACCGTTGGATATCGTGGATCGACGGCGGGAAGCACCTTGCAATAGCTATCGAGAGCAAGCAGGAATCAAATGTGGACCGTTGGATTAATCAAATGGGCGGCGAAGATTGAATCAGAGGGATTATCAGAGGTCAACGAGATCGGACAAATGAGGGCCATTGGATCGCAGTCGGGCAGATCCGACGGCTATCTGGCGATGGAGGTGATCAACAGTTAACGAGCGGGGGGTCGTACCGGAAGGGCAGTAAGCGGTTTCCCTACACCGCTCTATGAGAATGGGCGGTTTACATACTGCGAGGCGCGATGCAGTAATATGACGACGCGTGGCTAATGGGATGGCAAGAATACCGTTTGCCCCACTGACTAATGGACGTGCGGTTCACATGGGTGGGTGCTGCATACGTCGTTGGATCATGAGGTGGAGGATCAGAAAGTGGAGGTAAAAGGCACATGCTCCTTTTAAAACTGATGTGACGGGGATAGAGCGCGGGTTTATGAATATGGTCATGTGGGTTATATAACGTTTAATTTTAAAGAACCCAAGTGCTAAGGAAACACAACATTTATACTGAATTCAGGTGTAAAACAAGGGTAATGAGGTTTAAATGAGTTTTGTGAAGAAATTACGCGGGAAACGGAGGACTGGTGAGCCATAAGAGTACAA
Organism: Pinus tabuliformis; assembly: GCA_031772625.1. Taxonomy (NCBI): domain Eukaryota; kingdom Viridiplantae; phylum Streptophyta; class Pinopsida; order Pinales; family Pinaceae; genus Pinus; species Pinus tabuliformis. Next base: position 712,736,384 of record CM062812.1, on the reverse strand, counting down.
GCGGAGTGATAAGGGAAAGGAAAGTTATTGTGTGGGGTAACATTATCGGGGGTTTTTTGGGGTTTATAGAAGACAAAAAGAAATAATGGAGTTAAGAGAATAAGGAGCTTGAAAGGAAAGAAGGAAATGGAGGTAGCGGGGTTCTAGGAGGAAAGGGAAAATGAAGGAGAAAGCATGAAAAAACTAATGCCAGTCCTATACAACCAAACCAGCACTGCTCAACATCTATTTTAATCCATCAAGTATCAAAGAACATAGCAGAGCTAACATGACCAACAAAATCGAGGGCCCATCGCTCGAATGGTTCAATAACTAGCTGTGGGTTCAGGGGATTTTCATCGGACTGTCCATGGCATCCTGCTCTTTAGCAGTTGTCACAAGCTTGAACGAACTTCTTTGCATCTTTGAAGATCATGGGACAATAATACCCTGTTTGCAGCACCTTGTGACCAGTTCTTTGATCGGCAAAATGTCCACCACATGGTCCATCATGACAAGCTTTCAAAATGTCAAAAATTTCATCTTCACGGACACATCTCCTGATGTGCATATCTGCCCCTGTATGGAACAGGTAGCCCCCAATCCAAGAAAATCGAGTACTACGCTAGACAATCTGTTTTCATTCATTGGGGGTCAGATGTTTCGGTAATTTGCCTACTACTAAATAATTTGCAACATCAGCATACCAGGGTGTTTTAACAGTGACGGCAAATAAATGTTCATTTGGAAATTGATCTTCAACTGTTGTTGCGTCCACTAGTTTTGGCATTCGTGAGAGAAAGTCAGCTACAATATTTTCTTTTCCGGTTTGGTCCTTTATTGTGATATCGAATTCCTGTAATAAAATCAGCCATTTGGGTACTCTACCATTTGTGATTGGTTTATTTTCTAAATATTTTATGGCAGAGTGATCTGTATACAAGATAACAGGATATCCAGTAATATAATGCCTAAATTTATTGACAACATGTATTACAGCTAAAAATTCCTTTTCAGTAATAGTATAGTTCAATTCAGCAGGAGATAAATTCTTGCTAATATAATAAATTGCATATGGTTTTTTATCTTCTTCCTGCCCAAGGATTGCTCCAATAGTTATATCTGAAGCATCTGATGAAATTTGAAATGGCAGGTCCCAATTTGGACCTCTAAGTACTGGGGTTGTTGACACAAGCTTTTTCAGATCCTGAAAAGCACAGTTGCATTTTTCTGTCCAAACAAAGTCAACATTACCTGTTAGTGCATATAGAGGTGCAGCAATATGAGAAAAATGTTCTATAAATCTTCTATAATAACCAGAAAATCCAAGAAAACTGCGTACCTCTGTCTAAGTGGTAGGAGTGGGAATTAGAAAAATTATTTGAATTTTGGCTCAGTCTACCTATATTCCAGCTGCTAAAATATAATGGCCTAAAATAAGTCCTTCAATCATCATCATATAGCATTTTTCATGGCTTAAATAGAGCCTGGTGGTAATGCACCGCTGCAGAACTTTTTCCAGTGTGTCCAATGCTGGTTCGGAATCATCTTTGTATGGTGTAAAATCATCCATGTATACTTCGAGCCCTTCATTTATTAAATATGAAAAGATGTTGAGGATAGCCCTTTGAAATGTGGCAGGGGCATTGCATGGGCCAAAAGGTAGAACTTTGTAGGCAAATTTTCCGCAAGGACAAGTAAAAGTAGTTTTATCTTGGTCTTCAAGGGTAATCTAAATCTGATTGTATCCACTGAAGCCATCTAAGAAAGAAAAGAATTTCTTTCCTGCTAAAGTATCTAATACTTGGTCAATGAATGGAAGGGGAAAGTGGTATTTTTGTGTTGCTTTATTTATTTCTCTGTAATCTACACAAATCCTCCATTTTCCATTCTTCTTTGGCACCACAACAAGTGGAGAGACCCATTTACTATCAGAGATGGGGTAGATGAAGTTCACATCTAAAAGTTTTTGAAGTTCAACTTTTACAATGTCTTTTAGATGAGGGTTAAGTCTCCTTTGTGGTTGGCGAATGGGTCTTGCATCCTTCTCTATGTAAATGTGGTGTGTACATAACTAGGGATCGATTCCTTTCATGTTAAGGTAATCCCATGCAAATTCTTCTTCATATTTCCTCAGTAGTTGGATCGGCTTCTCTTCTTGTTCGGACATCAGGTTGGCATTAATGTTTAAAGTCTTTCCTGGCTCAATTTCTACAGTTTTGCTATTTGAGACAAAGGTAGTAGGTATTGTTTGATCGTGAGTATCTTTAAGAGGATCTTCTTCTAATTCATTATCAAATGTTGCTTCTATCATGTGACATTGTATGTGGGGTCTGGATTCAGCTTGGCTAATAAAATTGTTAATGGAATCATCTTCTGTTTGATCTTTGAAATTGAGGGCATCTTCTATGGTTAATGGAGATCTAATATTTTAGGTGAGGTATGATACAGGATGTTTGTTAGTTCTTATTATTGTGACACTTGGCTGGGCTAGAGGATATAAAGCTAGATTCTTGATATTAGCCCCCCTAGTTATGGTCATACTACCTTATCGGCAACCAATATAAGCGTCAGCAGTTGCAAGCCAAGGTCTGCCTAAAATCAACGGATGTACATCAAGTCGGTTTTTGGGGTTTATTATCAAAAAATCGGTAGGATACTCCCAGGAATCAACAGATATCGTGACATCATGCAGTGTGCCCTTTGGTCTAACCACGGATCAGTCAGCTAGTTCTAATAAAGTGGAAGTTGGTTCTACTAATGTAATGCTTAGTTTTTGACAAGTGGTGGTTGTTAAGATATTTATTGCAGCTCCTAGATCAACTAAGGCATTTGAGAAGGTTTGTCCATTGATTTGTACTGTTACTATTGGATTTCCTGGGTCTTCATATTTAACGGGTGTTTCCTTTCCTGATAATAGATCGAATGAGGTACCAACTACTTGGACTATTGGGTTATTTGTTATTTTCCTCGTTTTTTTTATACATAGCTCTTTGATGGTCTTTGCATATATTGGGATGTCTTGGATGGCTTGGAGGAGTGGGATTTTTATGTACAGATTTTTTAGTTCTCCCAGAATGTCAAAATCAAGATGTTGTATAGGTCGAGGTATAATTAATCGTTCTGGGAATGGGGGAGAAGATGTGGTTGCTTGATCATGATTTTGTTGTCTAGTCACATGGTTGTTCTATAGTTAACTGATTTTCAACTTGAGCGGTTTTATTTCCCTCTGTTTCTATAATGCGCCCAATCTTAATTGAAGATCATTAAACTCCTTTAGATTGGTTTTTGGTTCTAGTGTTTCAATTATTTGGATAGATTGGAATGATCTATTATTTGGATTAGGGTTGGGCTGGGCCGAGAGTTGTGGTCTTAAGTTAGACTGAGGGTTTTGTTGTAATGCTGGCAGTGTAGGTTGAGGTAGCAAAATGGTTCCTACTGGCTAATTCATCGGTCTTTGCCAATTTGTCTGCCAGGCTTGACTCTCTGAAGTAGGAGGGGACCATTGTGCTAGATATACATTGTTTTGCCAATATGGAGTTTAAGGAAAATTTGGCCAACTGGGTTGACTTGCTTGGTTTGGCCATGGTGATGATGAAGGAAATGGTTGCTGTGACCAATTTGAGAAGGGAGGTTGATTTTGCAACATTGTATTATATTGTTGAGCATGATATTGTGGAGGCTGAAAAGAAGAAGCTGGATCTGGGAACATACCCGATTGTCGCAGCTGCCATTGAAAGTGCTGATTGAGTAGGTACACCAGTTCTAGCTCTTCTTCCACTTCCTTGTATACTGCTTTCAATCCAGGAAGTGAGGGACAGCTCTCTGTAGAGTGGTCTTTTGTACAAATGGTGCAAACTTGGACTGCATCTAATGGACACTCCTTGTGGCTTTGTTTCTTTCTGCATCTAGGACAGAATATTGCCAAATTTTGTTCTGCCTCTACTTGATTTTGTTTGGCCTGCATAATATCAAGTTGTGTTGTCAGTGTCTCCAATATGTCAATTTTAAATTTTTCTAATAAATTTCCAATTTTTGCGCGAGTTACTCACTCTGCAGAGATCTTGTTGTCTCTTGTAAACCTATCATGTTCCATTGGTTTTAGTATTGTGTTGCCTCTCGAGCTCCTGATACATAAATCAATAATGTCAGCAAAATTTTCTTGATAAATATCTCCTTTTCCCATAATATTTACTGTTTCAATCCATTGTTCCTTCATTCCCCTAATTAATGTTGTTTTTAATACATTATCAGGTAAGGGTAATGATGCATAAGGAGATCTTTGAAGATTATATTGTAAACGTTCAACATACTCTTCTAATGTTTCATTTGGTCTAGCTACCATTTGGAATATTTCATCTTTTAATTCTCTAGAATTGCAATAGTCCTGATATTTCTTTAGAAAAACATCTTTCATTTGATCCCAATTGTTTATAACAGCACCACCCGATCCCATAAACCATCTTAAAGTAGCCCCTTTTAATGTAGAGGGAAACAATTTCAGTTTCTGGGGATCGGTGGTATAGTCATATCCTCTACACAACACATCAAATTCAAATAAGAATGCATCCGTATCTTCTGATGTAAGGCCATGGAATGAAGGGATATGCTGGAGAGGAATTGCTTTCATACGTGCATTAGCTGCAGTATCCACAATGGGATATTGCAATGTAGAGGTTTGGGTGTTTGGCTAGTTCTGGGCCATTTGGTCAAATATATGCCAATAACCTTCTGGGATATATAGGAGGGTATTCCTAGGCTGTCGAGGGGGAATCGCTTTAACATGAATGGCCTTAATAGCACTTCCTTTATTTGGGATGATGAGAGTGCCTAATGTCTGAGGGGATTCTAGTTCTTGAGGTTCTTCAACTTCATTATAAATGATTTTTGTAGCACTTCCCTTATCTGGGCTACTTAATGGCTGAATTATCCCAAGAGGAGATCTTGGTTCTTCAGTTTCTCTTGTTTTTTCTCTCCCTTCACAGAGGTTGCTAAGGTTCCCTTCTTGCAATGATTTTGGGCTATAATTCTCAATTTCTTGAAAATCTTGCTCTTCGATTTGACTATGCACCTCAGAAAAGGCTACAAATGGTGATCCTGTGGCCTGAAGGGAACCAGTAGGTTGTTTAGAAGCAACTTTTCTAGGTCCTACTGAAGGCTAAGATTCTACTTTCTTAAGGATTTCGTCTATAAAGGTCGATCGGCCAAGGGTCACCGGTCCCTTAGCTTTGTCAGACTTGGGTAGTGGTTTAGGATTCTTTTCAGGCTTTTTCTTCTTAGTCATGCACACAAATCAAATGCTAATTTCTACCCAAAGAACAGCAACAAATCTGCAGGAAAGCGGGCAGGGGAGCAGGGCTATTACATGCTCCGTATGCAGGTTCTTACCTTCCATTTTTAAAACCCAGTTCTCTCTTAGCAAGTTCTTACATCACTCTGGAAAAGAAACAAATGGCTACACTCTTCCCTGGCAACGATGCCAAAATGTCGAGCAGTAAAAAGGGTCTTTTTCACCTCTATTTACCCTACATTAACTTATCAATCCAGGAACGATTTGTTATCTCAAAGAGTGTACTCAGTTTGAGGCGGTCATTTGTTAGAGTAATTCTAGTAGTATAGTGCTCTAAATATAAGAGTAAACAGATGCTTGAAATAAGATCTACTTACAGAAAAGAACCTTAAAAATCAAATCATGCACTCAGAAAGCTATAGCAATTTATCAGTCAAGGGTATAGTAACGGTAACTCATCCCTCTGTAAACTGATGTAATTAAAATACAATCAAGGAAAATATCATCAATCTAGGAACTAGACAACATATGTCAATGCTCACTATAGTCTTAGATCATTCTGCACACCAAAGCAATGATAATACAAATGACAGGAAATGGAACAACAACTATTCTTATGAACAAGATTGAATAGCAAAACCTTAATCTACGGAAATGAATGCGGCAATTATATCCTACAAGAATTAGGTAACAATCTTTACTCTAAAGATAAATCAAATAGCAGATAGAAATAGAATGGCAACTAACAAAGATGAAATATAGAACAACAACTTGAATCAAATATAAATGTACAATAAACTAAAACAAATATCACACACAATACACTTAATATTGAAATGAACAGTAATCTGACTTCAATACAAAAAGTATAAATCACAGTTATAAAGAATAACTATTGTGATTCGTAATGGAATAGCAACGCCATTTGAATAACAATCACAGTTAAGTGTAAACCATAGATAAATACAATAATACTGATTTATGAATGTATAGCATGGTTACTCTGTAATCGAGCAGCAATGGCAATCTGTAAGGAACAAAAATGTTATATCAATGATTAAAGGAATAGCAATGCGTTATAAACTCAGAATGAACAACACAACATTCCTGTTACAAAGAACAACATTACTTAGTTGAGCATAAACAAAATATAACATAACTGTTATGTAAAATAGCAAAACACATCAGATTACTAAACAGATCTAATAACGAAAACCACACACGAATTAGAAATAATGGTACAGGAGCAAGTGTTCCACCAGGGCCGGGCCCTTAGCCTCCCAGGACACACCGCTTGAGTTTACTCCAGAATCAAAGATGGAACGACAACCAGATTTATATTAAAACATAAAAACAGAGTTACAGTGGATCGCTCTTCAATGAGAGTCGATGGTCAAAGTTTCAAATACAAAGGAGAATTACATAAAAACAAAAACAGTTCTTCCCCTGGGCTAGTAGTGCTACCCCTTCTTATAACAGACGAGCGAACATATCAAAAATACAAAAAATAATTAAGATAGCAATCCCTCAGGATCAAAGGATCCTGAGGGATTTGCCAGACTGTTAATTCTCAGTTATCCTCTTATTCTCTTGCGTTGATTTAGTATCTCCTTTTCCCTTTCCTAGTTGATATGCTCCAATTTGGATTGCCTGATTTGCATAAGGTTCCGTCTCAAAGGGACAACAATTAACTTTGTCCTGTCTTTTCCTTTGGGATGGCAATCTTCTGTTTTCTCCTTTTCCTGCATAAGAAAAGGGAAATTATTAGTTATTTTTCGTTACATACAAATCCTATATATTTTATCATAATTTCTTATTATCTACCTAGTTCATGATGCAAATAGGTTATGAGTTAAAGAAAATATAATAAAATAAACAATAATAACATACCTTCTCCAGTACTCAACACCTAGGACTACTTCAGAACTCAAAACCAGATGGTTGGATTTGCTCAACAAGCTTGGAGAAGTGGTCATGTGAAATGATGAAATTGGTGAAGGTTTTGGTGAAAGGAATGAATGATCATGGATGGATGAAGTTGGGATGAGGTTGTTGATCATGAAATCTCTATGTACTACTAAAACTCCTACACTACATCAAACATTGACATTTATCCATAAATCATGCAAACAATAACGATTTCAATTAACTAAGGAAAACAAAATTTCATGAGCTAGATGCCTACTTCATGCATTAGAGAAAAATTGCAGAATAAGATGAAACGTTGGTGAGATCTGAAGTAAAACTGAAGATATAATAAATGATAACTAAATCCTATTCTTGCAAACTGATCAAATGTTGGCCTAAGTACAGAAAACCCTAAATTCCATAAGAAACTAGAATTCTGTCTTTTTGGGGCTACATAGGCGTTCTTTCCTCAAACCATGATCTCTGAAGGAAGGAGTGAGGCCAAATCCACCTACTAAAATCTTTGTCATTTTCCTCTATCTCTTCTAAGCTACTTATGAAGTAAAGCACAAACGGAAGCAAACTAATCAAATCTACAACTACTTGCAATGAAATAATTCTAAAGACAATTCAACCATTAATCTATGAAATTGACTAAGCATACAAATAAAAGAAGAGGAGCCTTTGCTAATAGGATTGGGCCCTAACCTAAGAGCTTCAGCCCTCTAAGTCAACTTAGTGATGGATCAAGGAAATACTCATTCTCATTATAAAAATAGAAAATTACATAACAATGTCTTCCACAAGACTTGAACTTGAAAAATGACTAGTGTTTTTACAACAAAAATTTGAATCCTAATGAGGCTTTATGCCTTATTATTTATACAACTGAATTCTCCAACTACTTCCTTAAATATAGGTAGGTTCATCTCCCAAACTCGAGATAAACTAGTTGTTTGACTGTCACTTGCTCAACTACCTTTTGATCTCCATGACTTGGCTACTTGTACTCCGAGCTAGTGTTATTGATGGAGGAATATTCGAATGAGTGAGGGGTAAATGAGAAGGATCTACCTCCTACAATCTCTACTCCTTGTCTCATTCGCGTTTCAGCCCTAAATTAGCGGAAATTTCCACTCTCAAAAACCTGCAATCAATGTGTATTAGTCCACTAGGCATAATATCTCACTTTGACTCATCTCAATAAGAAAAATACAATCAAAATATGTAATAAATTATGGGAAGAGTATATTTGAATAAGTTAGGAGGTGGATTAAGGTCCATATAATTACCTAATGATGAGACTCATCAATTTCCAACTCTAGCCATGTTTCCCCATTCCTCTTTGAAATTTCTTTAAAACATTAATAAAACATGTCATAAGTCTTTTAAAATGTTGGGACCCGCAGTCTATATCGCAATCGACCTTTTCCCTTTTACAAAAAAATATCTGTCATGTTCCTCATCTGCTTGTGATTGTGATATCGCAAATCGCAAAGTCTATCATCCACCAATATCGTAATTCCTCCCCGCCGATTACGATATCACAAGTCCTCTGTTGATATTGCATATCACAATTCTCCACTAATTGTTATACCCAAGTCCCTTTATGACTCCATCCGCTGATTGCAATATATAGCCATTTTCTGATTGTGATAAATACCTACTCATCGATCGCAATATTTCCTCCTTCCCATTGATCGCATAAAGTTACGTCCTCCCACTGATTGTGATATCGCAATCAGTGATCACATAGACATAACTCCCTCCTCTATCGAACTCCCTTCCGATTTGCAATTGCAATGGATCTGAAAGGTTTTGTTGTAGTTTTGAGAAATTTCAAGTCCAACATAATAGGAAATCACCATAAAATCAATGTTAAAACTCCTTTTTCGCTTTTCAGTAGCGTATTGCGATTGCGATAACAATAGGCCTAGATCAACGACCTAGATTGAATCAACCCAGAACAAAAGCCTAGATCAATGAATATTAAAATTCCCTCTTCGTTTCCGCTCAGTAAGACAGTGAGGATGTTTTTCAACAACATGGTCATCAAAGAGGACAACGAGAAAAGAGGAAAGTGAGGGTGTTTTTTGGCATATATCCAGCAACATGGTCATCAAAGAGGACAGCAAGACACAGAGGACAGTGAAGGCACTTTCAAACATGTTTCAAACAACAAACAACATGCCTACTAGCACGATAAAAAATATTACTTATTTAAAGGCCCAGAAACAACACAACAGAATTCAAAAGGTTGGATGCTCTGAATTTCCACAAATACAGTGCCAACATTACAAACAATTGCAATTTTTTCCTGAATTATTGTAACAGTTGGATGAATTCTGTTTAGATGTGACTCATATTTGTAATAAAACTCTGTTAAAACAAAAAATTCCTATGAAAACTTTGTTAGTTAGAAGAAAAGGAGGAACAGATTTCTAGAATAGTAAATCTAATTTGGCCCAAGTGGCAAGATATGTAAAGGGATATTTTCTCTATAAATAGGAATATTTTCAACTCTGAGAGGGGTTGATGGAGAGTTTGAAAAACTGACCTTCTATAATATTTTGTCCTTTTAATAGAAAATTAGTAGAAACTCTATTTTTTGTACTTGGGATTCATGTTATGGCTTTTATGAGTTTTTATTATGTTGTTTCCAATTTTACATAGTATCTTGATTACTTGGAAATCTGTCAAGCAACTCCAATTTCCTTCATTTATTGTGTATGATTGTGGGTGTCCATTTGTATCAGCTTTAAAGTCATATATGCCTAAAATTCCATTAAACATTGTTGTCTATCATAATCTATTTCAATTTGACTCCATGCCCAATGGTGGCAATCATCACATATTTCTTCACCCACAAAATCACAAAAAGAGATCATAGTTGTAGGTTTTAACCCTGTACAGAAATTACCTGCATACGAATTCTTAAACAAAGAAAATAAACAATGCGAGAGCATAACCCATAAAACACATATGCACAGAGATTTTTCCCTGGATCCCAAAACCGAGACTACCAGCTTGATTTTTCATTATGTTCCTTTCAATGTTACAATACATATTTATACATGCCAAAGCATCCAATACCATGGACCGAAAACCATCGCATCCAAAAAACATGTGCGAAAATCATGCACAAAACCATAGGTGGGTCCGCCCAACCTAACATATGGTCCAAAACCAAAATTTTCCGGGGCGCTGCCCCGGACCCCATAAAGTGGGGTTACGGGTGCCCTTCAAACCCCCTATTAACTACGTGGAAAGAATATAACACAACCCAACAATCTCCCACTTGTTGTTTTCTTTCCACAGGGGGCCACAGGAGAGCTTAGTCATTTTTTCAGCCCTAAGATTCCCATTGCTTCTCTACACCAAGAGAACTTCTCAGAGCTCACAGATTTTGTCAATGTATTTGCAGTATTCTTCAAAGTGTCCACCTTTACCAGCAACACCTTTCTGTCTTCTATCATATCCCTCAAAAAGTGTATTTAACATCAATGTGCTTTGTCTTTGAATGATAAGTAGGGTTCTTTTCCAAGAAAATTGCACTTTGGCTGTCACAGTATATTCTTATAGCTCCATGTACTAACCCCATACTTGAACACAATCTCTGCAACCAAACTGCTTCCTTGCTTGCATGAGTGGCTGCCATGTATTCTGCCTCTGTAGTTGATAGTGCCACTACAGATTGTTTCTTACTCATCCAACTGACTGCACCTCCAAATAGGTTAAACACATACCCACTTGTAGATCTTCTCTGATCCAGATCTCCAGCCCAGTCTACATCAACAAAGCCATGAATATCCAACACTCTATCCAATCCTGGTCTTCCTTGGTAGCACAAACCATAATCACTAGTGCCACACAAATACCTAAAAACCCGCTTCACTGCTGTCCAGTGCTCCTTCCCAGGTTTTGATATAAACCTGCTCAATACTCCCACTGCATGTGCAATGTATGGTGTACATACCATTGCATACATCAGGCTACCCACTGCACTTGCATATGGAACACGGGACATGTCCTCTTCCTCTTCTTGTGTCTTGGGACACTGTTCAGCAGATAACCTCACACCTACAGGAATAGGAACCTTCACCGGTTTACTATCCTGCATATTAAACCTCTGGAGTATTGTCTTGACATACTTCCTTTGGTTTAACCAGAGCTTCCTCTTTGACCGATCTCTTTTAATTTCCATGCCCAAAATATAGTTTGCAGCACCAAGATCTTTCATGTCGAATTTGGAGGACAATTGGGTCTTCAAATCCTGGATAATTTCTTTGTCATTTCCAACCAGCAACATATCATCCACATACAAGACCAAATAAATAATACGGTCAGCAATTAATTTAAAATACACACAATGATCTGCTTTGCTTCTGGTGAAGCCAAGTCCCCGTATAAATGTATCAAATTTTTGATACCACATCCTTGGTGACTATTTTAACCCATACGGAGACTTCTTTAATTTGCATACCAGTTCTTTCTTACCCTTCACCGCAAAGCCTTCAGGTTGCTTCATGTAGATTTCCTCTTCCAAATCCCCATGAAGAAATGTTGTCTTCACATCCATCTGTTCTACCTCAAAATCAAAAGCATCAACAACAGATAAAAGTAATCTAATAGAAGTTACCTTGGCAACAGGAGAACAAATATCACCAAAATCAATTCCCGGCACCTGGGAATAACCTTTTGCTACCAACCGAGCTTTGTATTTCTCCACCTTTCCTTCTGCATTTGTCTTCTTCTTGAACACCCATTTTCTGCCAATGGGTTTCCTTCCAGCCGGCAACTCCACCAGATCCCAAGCCTCATTTTTGTGCAAAGATGCCATTTCATCGACCATGGCCTCTTTCTAGAGTTTTCCATCCTCTAAATCCACTGCTTCCTTCACAGTTCTGGGATCATTATCAGTAACAGACAAAGCAAAATTTGAACTGAAAGCAGATGGACTATACCTTTCTGGCTACCTTCTTTCTCGAACTGATCTTCTCACATCCGGAGTTTGTGGCTCTTCATCTTCTGATTCCTCCTCTGCTGCAGAGTCTGATTCTTCCTCCTTTGGCTCAGACTCTGTCTTCTCAGGTTCCTTTGGTTGGACTTCATGTTGAATAACATCTTTTACCTCTCTGGACAGCACATCTCAGCTGTACACAACCTTCCGTGTGACTGGGTTCCAAAGCTTATAACCCTTTAAACCATCCTTATACCCAATAAAGATGCACTTTTCAGATTTACTATCCAACTTGGTTCGTTTCTCCTTTGGAACATGTACATATGCATCACATCCAAATACCCTTAGATGTGAAAGAGAGGGTTTCTTACCATTCCATACTTCTTGTGGAGTCTTATCCTCCAACGCTGATGAAGGTGATTTGTTGATCAGGTAACATGCAGTATCCACCGCCTCCGCCCAGAATTCCTGTCCTAACCTGGCACCACTGAGCATGCTTCTTGCCCTTTCCATCAACGTCTTGTTCATTCTTTCTGCGACTCCATTTTGCTGAGGTGTATATGGAGTAGTCTTCTGCCGTGCTATACCACACTTCTTACGAAATTCTTCAAATTCCTTGCTGCAAAATTCTCCACCATTATCTGTCCTCAGCACCATTATCTTCTTCTCTGTCTGATTTTCCACCAGAGCCTTAAATTCTTTAAACCTGACAAAGACTTCAGATTTATTCTTAAGAAAATATATCCATGTATTCCTTGAGAAGTCATCTATGAATGATACATAGTACACAGACTTACCCAGTGATGGAACCTTCACAGGTCCAAACACATCACTGTGCACAAGCTCTAATATATGTTTCGTCCTCTTACCACCAGAGGGGAAACTCACCCGATTTTGCTACCCATATACACAATTTTCACAGAAATCAAAATCCAGAGAGCTATTATTCATACCTTCTACCATACCTTTACCATGAAGTATTCGAAGGCCCTTCTCTCCAATATTTCCAAGCCTTTGATGCCACTACATGGTCTTCTCTCCAGAGACCACTAGATTCTCTACTCCATTTTCAGGAACAATAGAACTATTGCACCCATCAACAACAGTGCTACCTTGCAGCTTGTACAGAGTTCCAATCCGAACTCCCCGCATTAATATCAGTACTCCTCGAACCATCTTGCAGGTATCTTTCTCGAACACTGTCTTTACACCTGCATCATCCAACTTGCTTACAGAAATCAGATTTCTGGCCAATGCAGGAATATGTAGAACACCCGGAAGTGTTCTAACCCTTCCACCTTGCAACTTCAACTTTACTTTTCCCTGACCAATGATTCTAGCCTTCCTATCATCTCCTAAGAAGACATCACCACCATCGTATTTCTCATACTCGCAGAACCACTCTCTATGGGGAGTGAAGTGAAAGGATGCACCTGAGTCAATCAACCATGCCTCATGATCTACATGTGTACTTGAAGAAGCCAAGTACACATCCCCACCTTCATCTGAGGTGGTTTTCGCCTCTGCAGAAGGAGCATCATCAGATCCCTTTCCTTTATCAGGAGCTTTAGATTTACAATCCCTTCTGAAGTGCCCTTCCTTTCCACATTTCCAGCACACCACCTTTGTAGGTTTTCCTGGAGATTTAGATCTCCCTCTAGATTTAGATATCCCACTCGATGACTTATTTTTGTTTCTGTTCTGGGACCGTCCTCGTACAGACAAGGCATCACCATTCTGGTTGTCCATATTTTTCCGTCTCATCTCCTCCTTCAACAAGGCTGAGACTATTTCATCAAACTACAAAGCAGTTGCATTGCTACCTATTGCAATAACTAGACTATCCCACAAATCTGGTAGAGAACACAACAGACTGATGCACTTATCTTCATCTGAAATTTTAATATCAACAGATAATAACTGACTTACCACAGTATTAAACGCATTCAGATGCTCTGTCACCGAGTCTCCATCTTTCATCCTCAGGTTATACAGCTTTTTCCGCAGAAACAGTTTATTCACCAAAGACTTAGATTGGTACAAAGTCCCTAACTTGACCCACAAAGCCTTTGCCGTAGCTTCCCCTGATACATTCAGCAATACTGAATCTGAGACACACAATCGTATTGTGCTCTTTGCCTTCTGATCCAACTTCTTCCATTCTTCATCGGTCACTCCCGATGGTTTAGTACCCGGATCTACCGTGATCCACTAATCTTTATCCACCAACAGATCCTCCATCTTGAGTTTCCACAACTCAAAATTCTGACCATTGAACTTCTCAATCTCTATCTTTCCACTGCTCGCCATCTTCTTTCACCACCAGAATCGATCTCGCAGATCTCCCACTGAAACAGGGTCTACCACAGGCCCGAGCGAAACCCCTCAGCAACAAAGGCGTCCCCTTGAAGCCAAAACAACTCCGATACCAAATGTAGGTTTTAACCCTGTACATAAATTACCTGCATACGAATTCTTAAACAAATAAAATAAACAATGCAAGAGCATAACCCATAAAACACATATGGATAGAGATTTTTCCCTAGATCCCAAAACCGGGACTACCAGCTTGATTTTTCATTATGTTCCTTTCAATGTTACAATACATATTTATACATGCCGAAGCATCCATTACCATGGACCGAAAACCATCGCGTCCAAAAAACATGTGCGAAAATCATGCACAAAACCATAGTTGGGTCCGCCCAACCTAACATATGGTCCAAAACCAAAATGTTCCGGGGCACTGACCCGGACCCCATAAAGTGGGGTTACGGGTGCACTTCAAACCCCCTATTAACTACGTGGAAAGAATATAACACAACCCAACAATAGTTAGTCATATGAATTTTGAGTTTATCACAAGTCATTTTATAAATATTCTAAGAGAGACCTCTCAGATTGGAAGGACTAAATTCTAGTCTAAAGTTGGTTTGAAATAGTTACACTTATTTGAAGGTTGGTATAGCCCAACCTGTCCCATCCCAGTGATAAGAGACTGCTACAACCGATCATGAATACAGAATGGAAATGGGAGGTCATTTCATGGATTTCATAACAAGGTTTCAAAAGACAGTGAAGCAGTATGATTCCTTCATGGTCATTGTGGATAGTTTAAAAAAGGTTGTACACTTCATTCTCATGAAGTCTACATTCTCAGTTAGTGATGTGGCACAGGTATTCATCCAAGATGTGGTTAGACTACATGGAGTTCCAAAGAATATTGTGTCAGACAGGGATATAAAGTTCACTTCCAAGTTTTGGAAGGAGTTATTTGCAGGTTTTGGCACCGAGATGGCCTTCAACACATCTTATCATCCACAGACAGATGGACAGATAGAGGGGGTCAACAGGATATTAGAGGACATTTTGAGGATGTATGTAATGCATCAGCAGAGGAAGTGGGAAGAGTATCTCCCTTTGGTCGAGTTTGCATACAACAACGGTTATTATGAGTCACTAAGGATGAGTCATTTTGAGGCGTTGTATGGGTAGTGTTGTAACACTCCCATTAGTTGGAGTGATCTGGTTAGTATGGTATTGATTGGACAAGATATGTTGGCTAACATGGAACAGGAGACGCAGGTGATCAAGAAGAATCTCAAGGAAGCATAAGATAGGCAGAAGAGTTATGTAGATAGGAGATGGTTGTTCAAGGAGTTACATGTTGGGGAATAGGTGTACTTGCACATCAAACCGAAGAAGAGCTCCTTGCGGATTGGCTCATGTGCCAAGTTGGCACTATGTTTTTGTGGACCCTTCAGTATCATTTGGAGGATTGGGCCAGTGGCCTATGGACTTGCACTGCCTCTGACAGTGAAAGTCCATGATGTTTCCATGTCTCATTTCTTAAGAAGTATCTTAAATATCTTGATCATGTGATTGACTAGTTTGTATTGCAGGTGGAACCAGATGGAGAATTCTAGTCGGAGCCTCAGTGTATATTTCAAAAAAGGGTGCTCATGCTTTGAAACCAAGCAATAGATCAAGTTAAATTGCAATGGAATCACTTTCGGCATGATGAAGCTACATGAGAGATGGCGAATAAGATGAAGGCCATGTATCCTTCCTTGTTTTCCAGTTGAGGTAAGCATCTTTGATATGGTGCTTTGGTGATTTATTATGGTGGTTGGTAGTTGCTTTATGTTGGTTTAGTATTTGCTTATGATGACTTGGTATATTCTTCGTGGTGGTTTAGTATTTATTTTAAGTTGGTTTAGTATATGCTTATGGTGATTGATATATGTTTTATGATAGTTGATATATGCTATATGATGTTTTGATATATGCTTAGATATGATGTTAGTATATGTTTGCTATATGTTTTGATATATGATTTAGAATATGTTTTGGTATATATATTGTGATGATTTTATTATACGTACACTTGTGTATGGATGTAAATACCGTAAAGAGTTGTGTTGTAAAGCTCCAATATGCGGTATGTTGTCATGTTGTCATGATGTTATTTCTTGAGCACATCTTTCATTGTAAATATTGCATCGAGCTATGTTATAAAGCTCCATAAGTAGTATGTATTCTTTCAACAATATTATTGAAGTATATGTGCGATTAAATATTGAGGACAGTGTCATCCAAGGGGGAGGGTTATGTAATAGCCTTGGTGAAAATTCCATGTAATAAAGGAAAAATAATAACCACGGACGAATGGGACACTTATTCCAAGTTGAATATTGAAAAATACATCCTAGGGGGTGTTCATTTGGTTGTTTATGGCTAAGGAAACTGTCAAAGGCAATGGATAAGGCATTAAAAGGAATTTTGGCACAATTATTTATGAAAATAATGTAAATTACGAGAAAAAGGAGGTGAAAGGTCACAAGTTGGATGTGAGGATGAAAATGAAGGAAAATAATGGAAAATGAAGAAAATAGAGGCCTCATTCATAAAAGGGCTTCAGAGGATCAGTTGGTAACCTTTTGTCAATTCAATGTTGGAGCTCTCTTTCATTATTCTCTCTCTCTCATACTCTTGGATACTTAGAGATTTCTTGGAGAACTCTTGGAGGGTGTGGCATACTTGGATAGTTGAAGCAAGAAGGTAAAGGAAGAGTAGGAAAGTGTAAGAAGGCATTGGAATCAACAACTACATCAGATTTTCTTGTAGGTACCAAGTTGCATGTATGATTTCTTCACTAGTTTTGGCATACATGACATATGCATGTGGTTTCTTGGTTGTGATTTGTCATTGGCATGGAGATTTCCTGGATCAATAGTGTATTGCCTATCCTTTCCATTTCCTAGATACCATGGTGATTATGGGTTTACTTTCATGATTTATTTTTGGTTGGTTCTCATGATTTCTTAGCTTGGGTTGAGTTATTAGTTCTTGGAAGCCCTGGTTGGACAAATGCTCTGGAAGCCCTGTAATAGCTTGGGTTGAGTTACTAGTCCTGAAATCCTTAGTTGGACAAACACTTTGAAATCCCTTGGTGGGTTGAGTTACTAGTCCTAGAAGCCTTGGTTGGAAAAACGCTCTAGAAACCCGGCGGCAGATGTGGGTTGATTTACTAGTCCTAGAAGCCTTGGTTGGAAAAAACACTCTGGAAGCCTTGGAAGGCTTGGATGGAGACGAATCTAATGATGGTTTTGGTGATGTCCAACCGTGAGGTGGAATCTGTTATGAAACCAGCTCACAAAAAGATAGAAAAGAGAGATAAACGCCTTAGAATTCAGCCTCTTCGAGGGGGAAACCTCCTTTACATTACACAAATGAACAATTCTAGTATGATACAAATGAAAAAACCTCCTTTCTATATATAGGACTCTAAGGGGTCATAATATAATCATAGCCGACATAAAAATAATAATGTAAGGGCATACTAATAACAATAGTGGGCTTCTATGGGGCACAATAGTAACAATATGGGGACTACATGGGTACAACAATATAATAAGGGGGTTGTACTAATAACAATAAGGGGTTACACTAGTAATATAGGGGCCTAACATGCCCCTCTCCTTCAAAATGTGTTGTCCTCAATGCTTGAGTAGTTTTTTATGCTTCTATGTAAAATTTTTGTCCTCCTATGTGGAATATTTAGTGAGTAAGTTCTTCCACTTAATGAGATACTCTGAAATTGATCGATTTCATAGCTGTCGGGTTCTTGTTTCTGTGACTGCTCTGGGTTCCAATATGATTTTTCCTTCCTCTTCAAGTTCTGGAAATAGTGTTTTAATTGGGATCTTCTACAACTTTTGAATGAGTGGCCATACTTCTTCATCCTTCTTCCATTCATCCCTTTCTTCGTTTATCCAATCTGGTTGGATATAGCACAAAACAATGCTTCCACATCATGATCCTTTCTTGAGAGTGCATCTGCAACAAAATTTTGCTTCCCTTTTCTATAGATGATGTCAAAGTCATAACCCAACATAATTGTGAACCATTTTTTCTGTTCTTCTAAAGATAATAGTTCTAAAAAGTATTTATGACTATCATGATCCATTTTTACCTTGAAGTGTCTTCCCATTCTGTAAGGTCACCATTTCTTAAGTGCATGTAGTATTGCCAACATTTCCTTCTCATAAATAGCTTGCTTGATATGTAGCAGTAAAAATACCCAATCACATAGATCAAAACATTTTTCACTATGATGTTGATCTACCTGTTGTTTCATTCGATTTTGCACCAAAGTGGCATTATCCTTTAAAAGTTGGAGAACTTGTTGTTGATGATCGATGTGATGTTTCATTGCTTGAACCTTTTTATTCTTGACATGTCCTTCTATCTTGAGAGTTTGAGGAGTGGTAATTTCTTCCAATGTTTTACAAGATATGGTCGGATTCATTTCTTGATGCTGGATGTGATCTTTCCCTTCTTGAACATTTTTTTTCTTGATATGTCCTTCTATCTAGATAGTTTGAGGAGTGTTAATTTTTGCCAATGAATTATAAGATATGGTTGGATTCATTTCTTATTTCTTGATGTGATCAGTCACTTCTTGAACCCTTTTCTTCTTGATATGTTCTTCTATCTTGAGAGTTTGAGGAGTGGTAATTCTTGCCAATTCTTTACAAGATATGGTCGGATTCATTTCTTCTTTCTCTGGGGTTGGGTCCTGGCGTATATCCTCTTATTTTGATGTTTCTTGATCCTTTTCTTTCTCCTCTTCATACTCTATGTAAAATAATTTCTTCTCAGCACACTTATGACCTTTAGAGCATTTTCTATCAAAATTGTAACAAAGCCATTTTTCTCTTTTCTCTTCCAATTGTTGTGGTGTAACCCTTGTAGGTTGTGGAAGGCTAGGTAAAACAACACTTCCATATTTATAGTTGTGAGGGGTAGAATTCGTTGTTGCCATAATTTTGCTTTCCACTTTGTAACAAAGCCATTTTTCTCTTTTTTCTTCCAATTGTTCTGGTGTTGCTCTAAAGAAGGTGTTGCTCTTTGTATTCTCATAATTTGCTATAATTTCCTCCATGAAAATTGACCACGTAACAAGTTTTTTATGAGAACAAAGCCCTTTATACCATAAAAATTGATCTTGTTCTAAATATGAAGATGCAATACATACCTTTTGTAATACTTGTACACCATGTAGATCAAAATATTTCTCCATCTGTAGTATCCAATTTATCGGATCCTTGTCATCAAACTTCCTCATCTCTCTTTTTCTTGATTTTAGGAGCTCGATATTGAAACGACTATAACTCTGTACTTTTGGATCTTTAAGTTCTAAAATTGCAACCTATAGTAGCCCTTTGCATCCTCTTTCCAATGCCACCAGTCTGATTGAATTTAGATTCTCCAAGAAAGAGTTATGCACAATCTCCCAAGATGACCTGATTATATACCTTTTTAGAAGAGTGAACTTGTATGAAGTGCCACCTGTTTGGAATTTAATTCAGGAGTCTGCAAAAAGACCCAATTCCTCAGATCATATATCTGCAAATATAGCATGAAAAGCTCTAAAATTCAGACCCGAGGTTCAACATGATTTCGTCTCAAATGGTTATTTTTTTTCACTTTTGAAACGTCGTAGAAAAAAGTTATAGTGAAAATTCCATGATGACCTATTTGGAGTAGTGAAACCCTGGAATCCAAAGCTCTGATTCCAAATGTTATGAAACCAGCTCATAAAAAGATAGAAAAGATAGATCAACGCCTTATAATTCAGCCTCTTCGAGGGGGCAACCTCCTTTACATTACACACATGAAAAATTCTTGGATGATACAAATGACAAGACCTCCTTTTTATATATAGGAGTCTAAGGGGTCATAATATAATCAGAGTGGACATAACAATAATAATGTAAGGGTAGAATAATAACAATAGAGGGCTTCGATGGGGCACAATAATAACAATATGGGGACTACATGGGTACAACAATATAATAAGGGGGTTGTTCTAATAACAATAAGGGGTTACACTAGTAGTATAGGGGCTTAACATAATCACTATTTGATGCGTTGAGTTGGATGGCCTTTGGAATCCCTGGATGAGTTTTGATCAATGTGTTCTATGAGATCCCACATTCATGCTTGGAATACGGCACGAGGGTGAATGGTTGAAGAGAGATTTGGCTCAGCCATTCTACGATCGGGTGGAACGTGGTAGTCCCATCTACAGTTGGTTCATTACTTTCATGAATGAGAAATGATTTCCTTGATTTCCATGTGTAAAGGTATTGATGTATTTATGGATTTTTTGGTTGTCATGTTTATTGTATTTCTATTCCTATTATGTTGGTTATATTCACATTTTATGACAACAGTTATGTATGGCTCTCAGCATGCTTTTACTTGTATGTGAATGGATAATGTGTCTATGACCTAATAGATGATAATGCAGCAAATGGAATGAGGAAACAATGGTTCATAGTGATTCTCAGATAGGATGAGATCCCTACACTTAATTTTGTTGTTTACACTTGTAGGTTACATGTCGATGATGTGTTTGACAAAATGTCTATCATAGCTAGTAGGGATCTAGTCAAGGTCTTGAACAAGTATTTTCTTTAGTACATTAATTTCCATTTTAAATTACTGATATAAAGAGATGATTCAGTTATGGGCAATGACTTGGGCTCTGGACCTAAAAAAGTGGCTCAAATCCCGAAGTTGTTGGCACGACACTGACAATTCTGGTCCACAGTCACTAGCAGGCATGTTTTGGGAAGTTTTAGTGTCTACGAATAAACGCTTAAACCCCTATACTAGTAGCTAAGTCTAGAACAATAGTGCAAAGCATTCTCTACTTTTTCTATGATCAACAGATTAAATAAGAGGTAAAGACGCCTACCTGTACCTTTTGCTTACTCCTTATCTCCCTTGATCAATTATGTCTCTCCTCTCCATACTTAATCTGCTTGAAGAGTACCTGCACACAGACAGAAGACAAAAACCGATCAAAGCATATGATAATGATCTATTGATTAAACATAGCATGGAATCGATTACATGATACACATATGAAAGCATAAATGAATAACACAAGCATATGGAAAAATCTTTGAACACTTTATTATTAAAATGAAGAGTTATAACCCAGTTTTCTCGCTTCAGAAAGACATTTTAACATCATTACAATACTTGAAACCAACTCAAGTCTCATACTAATAGCATCTCCCTATAATTCAATGATTTCCAACCCCTGATCACTTAGATGAGTGGTCTTTTTATAGGTGAATGAAGGAAGTTATGCCATAAATGGTGATAATGAATGCCCTCCCAAACTTAGAATTTATTTCCATGGAGGAAGGGATAAAGGGATTGATGTTCCTTAACTCCCTACCTCATCCAAATTCAAGCTCAAAGGAGTATATAAACTTGGGAAACTTCTATATGCACCCAATGGATAAGAATATTCCCAAACCCCAATGAAATTTCACTCAAATTCGCCCAGTGTAGGCCAAAGAGGGACCAAGTGCACTGCATAGCACCCTATCAGTGTATGGTCTACATTGCAGCGCACCCTAATGAAGGCCTGCCTATGCTGATCTTCTTAGAGGAGTTTTCTGGATGATTTTAGTTATGGAACTTCTTGGGAAGCTAGGCATTCTGATGGATGACTTATTTAGGGCATGCAACAACAGAATTAGGATTTGACGGGCTCTAATAGTACTGATCTGTAGGTTGGGGTTGATGTGCCCAAATACATCTGTAACAATTTATCACTAAAGCATGAAGTTGTAAATATGTATGTCGAGTGAAATTCTTTATCATGTGGAGAGGAGGTTCCGAAGCGGAAGGTGACCTGCATCAATTACAATACATATATCATGATAATTTGATTTTTTCTCATGAACTCGCTGAGGGAAGGCATGCCCATGCTCAGCTTATAAACTTTCATTACATGTACAAATATAATCATCTACAGATATAGACCCATGAATGGATTACCATGAATGTAAGGCCATTGTACATTTGATTTAGTACTCCTGAAAACATCGCAAACCAAATGGATGAAACTAGATCTGGGGTCTTCAATCTCGTTCAATATTTCACTCAAGTACAAGTCTAACCATGTGAATAGATGTTTTGAAGTCAAACATGGGAAGACATCATCTAACTACCAGCTAATGATGTAAGCCATTAATAGACACTTGAGGAATCACCGATAATGATAATGAACCTCAACGTACTATAGTAAATTTCGCATGGTGTGAATAAATGATTTGATGTCGAACACCATACAAAGTCTTTTGGTCGAAGGCCAGTGATGTCAACCTATCTCCGGAAGTGAGAAACCTGCCATTGATGTATGCAAGCCTCAAGGTACTGAATGGGTGTTTCTAAGTTAACTTCTTGGATGATGTGTTGATCTCGACAAGAAGCAACTCATCACAAGAAGGCCTTGATGTATCCCACATCAATGGCATGAAACGAGGTAAATGATTTTGGAGATGAAAAATCGACTGACGACACAAGGTTCAAGAATGGCAGTCATGAAAATGAAGGTTTACGGTATTGCAAAGGATGAAGTTTGAACTGAATGACTTCTCTTGAACATGTCGATGACACTAAGATGAATGGTAGAATTGACCCAAAACAAAGTAATGGATGGTATGATAGACCAACGGTGTGATAACCATCAAGCTGAATGACCCAACCCAGATAGTCATGGTGATGAGGTGAAAGTGTCATGTTCAAGAATGACTTGATAACATAAAGTGTTTTCCCCTTTTCACAATTTTCCCCAGTCATTGCTGACAAGTACCTATTTATTGTTTATCATGCTTTGGGAGGATAACATATGCTTGTTGTATAATTTCACCCTTCGAGCAAATCCATCGCTATTTGATGCTTTAACAAGTCTAGCAAAGGTGAAACTCGGTCTTGTTTAGATGGAACAGTTTGTCGCTATTTGATGTTTTTAACGAGTTTAACGACAAAGATAACTCAGTCCATTTCATGTTTAGGGAGTTTGAAAAGGGACGAAAAGGAAAATCCACAAGTTCTTTTTCATAATTTAATCTCTCAAGTCCGAAAAAATGTGAAATAATACAAGAGAGATATCATTTCCTATCCTTTAACAAGCTGGAAAAGACAAGCGCTCGACAATATTTTCATGTTTAGAGAGTCTAAAAAGAGCTTAAAGAAGACTCCAAGGGGTTTCCTTTTTTGTTTTTAACAAAGCTCAAAAAAGAGATAAAATTTTGCCATGTGGTCAAAGATGTTCAATTTACATTTGGGCACGTAAAATTCTACATTTCAGTTGTTAATCCTGCTCAAAACACCATCAAAATAGATTAAAAATAATTGTTTCATGGATAAAATGAAAAAAAAAACTAATGTTTACTCAATTAATGTGCAAGAAATAAACATAAAAACAAGTTTTACCATTCATTTTTACCATTTCACATTTACCCTTTGATTTTGGTGCTCTAGAGTAGTTTTTACCTCGAGGTTCACTAGTTGATTGGGGAGGATTCAGTGGACCATTCCTCATGCCATCTGGACCAGGTAGGAGCTATCTCTGTTCTCTTTCATTTAATTCCATTTATTTTAAGCTTTAAGCAAAAAAATTGATTTTTTGAGGCCCCTAGGGTTTCGATTTTGAACTTTGGAATCAGTGCACCCTTTAAATATCGAAAGGTGCATTGCATTGCACACACCTAGAAGGTTGTATGCATTTCAGCACACTATCTCTAAGGTAGGGGTGCGTTGGGTGCAAAACCCAAGTTTACACGGCTATTTTCTCCCAATTTTCCACTTTTTTTTGCAAAAAATGGATCCTAGTTTGTCTAATGGTTGCATTGTAGAAATTCATCTGATCAAAATGGTGATTATATGGAGAGAACAAGAGCACAAAGAGCAAGATATGATTTCCCTAAATAATTAGGGTACAGTTGAGGTCCTAAGGAATTGCAGGTTACTCAAGTATTTCTGATTATCTAGCATGCGGCAACAGATTGAGCTTTTACAGTTCCTTGTTCGTTCATGGGATCCTACTGATCATGCCTTTCACATTAGGGACAAAGTGATCCCACTTACCATAGATGGAAACAAATTTCTAACTGGACTATCGAGGCGGGGTGGCCCCATCTCACAATCAAGATTTGCCAGAGGAGGTGAATCAGTAAGAGACTATATATGATAGTTCTGCCGAGAAGGTGCTCAACCTAACAAAGATGGAAAGATTAACATCAGGGTGTTAGTGATTTACCATTGAGGGCGATCCTCTTCACTATCGCCAAACTAGCTGGCACCGCGACACTACACTTGGCAAACAGATCATACATGCAGTATGCTTTAGAGTGTTTAGAGCCAAAAGTGTTCAACTGGTGTGAAGCAGTTCTTTCATCCGTGAAAGAACAACTGACCAAGGTGAAAAGTGGAAAGACAAAGAACTTTGGATATGGGTCGATCCTGATTTCTTTCACCTTGGAAAAAATTTCACTTATGCAGCCACAACTTGTTTCACTGGGTGTATCTAGACCTAGAGATCCACGGATGCAGAGATGGGTAGATCTTATGGCTAGACATGTTGGTCAGTGATTGATCTCATTTACCCCTGCATTATTTGAGTTCTTTGATCGATAGGATATGGCCATCGCAGAATATCCATATTCAGGAATGGATTTCCATGGAGATCCAAACTTGATGTTACCAGTTGGAGCACAATGGAGTGCTATAGGTAAATTGTTTGACCAAAGTGTTTTTTTATTTTAAAGTTTCTACGCTTTTTTGTGTTTTTTTATTATTTCCAAGACTAAACAAAACATTTTTTAATGTATATATATTTTGGACCTATTCGACCTGTAGGGCACCAACAAGAGGCAGTTGGGCCAACACAGAGACCTATTGGGAGAGCATTTCTTCAAGACTTGGATTTAGCCAAGACAATGGCTGAGCTACAGGACCACATAGAGGGTTTGACCCTAGGCATTCTGGATGTTCGGATTGAGAAGTTACCTATGATACTGTAGCACCACACCATTGGTGTACCAAGTCATTGGATGAGACTTTTATGCATGATAGCATAGGCTGTGACCTGTTATCATGAGAAGCACTAGTCTACCTAGATGTTTTCTACATACATTTTGAGTTTTGGGTCAGATGACCAATTTTTGTCTCGGACACAAACTGTTTGTAAAAACTTTTTAAACAATTATCTATTTTACTTTTAGAGTTTTATTATGGTTAAGTGACGCAATCCTATTCAACTGATGATGTGAATTGAAAATATTTACTTTACATATGTCACAAATGTCTATTTAACACATAATTCACTAGAGAATCAGTTAATGTGTTTATATTTATGGAAATATGATGATATTGAATAAACTCAAAATACCTTTCCAAAATACGAACTCTAAGGAACATGTGATGAATTGTTGGGTTTTGGACGGTATAAATGTTAGTAAATTGTAGTACAACGAGTTGTGAATCTAGCCTAATGATGATTTGGCATATGCCAAGTGAAATGGCATCAAAGAGAAGTTCAATCAACGTGTTATACTCAGCAATTTTGTTCATCAATCAACCAATAAAAATCCCTCTAAAACTCACTAACTCGCCGCTTGGAGCGAAAATGGCCCATGCTGCAGAGGATAGATTTTGCGTACTACGACTAGCCCCATCGGCATAACCAACAAATGGTTTTAAAAAGTTTGACATCTGCAACAAATGCAAAGTGGATTACTTAACCAAATAAGAACTCTAAAAGAAACACACACACACATGCAATCAAATCATATATACAGTGAGTTTTACTACACTTAACTAAGTATAGTAACGTTTAAGGTATAGCCCATTTTAGGGCTGCGACAATGGAATCCCATCATAGTCCACTAACTCGTAGGCACCTTTCGTCAGACTCATATTCATAAAGCAAGACCAGGTCACCTTCTGAGAAGACACGAGGCTTGACACTTTTATCATATTGTACCTTAATATGTTTCTTGTGCGCTTCGTTAGCCAATGCGGCATCACAACGGGTTTCATCCAGAAGGATTAACTCTAAGAAACGTGCCTCTTCTTCAAAAGTGTCAAGTAGCAGGTCAATCACGAGTTTGAGAGATGAGATTTCACATTGGATTGGTAAGACTGCTTCCAAACCATACACCAATTGAAAGGGTGTAAATCGAGTCGCATTTCTCACCGAGGTTCAATATGCCCATAGAGCCAAGTACAGGATTAAATGCCAATTTCGTTTATGAACCCCAATCATTTTTTGCAACATGCACTTAAGGACTTTTTTGATAGCCTCAACTTGTCCATTAGCTTGCGGGTAGCATGAAGTAGAACTATCATGTGACAGTCCTAACTTGGCAGTCAACTCAACCATCATGTGATTGCGAAAATGCGATCCATGATCTGTAACTATGGCTTGTGGTACACCAAACCTGGCAACCACATGGTTGAAGAAAAATAAAGTAGTCATTTTTCCACTGTTGTTCAATGTTTGGCATCACCTCGGCCCATTTGGTAAAATAGTCAACGACGACTGTAATATACCCATTCCCCCCAGTCGATATGGGGTTACATGTCATAAAGTAAATGCCCCATTTGGCGAATGGGCCAATAGCAACGACTGGATGCAGTGGTGCAGGTGGTAATCTAGTTTTTGGTCAAATATCTAGTAATCATGGAAACTTCTAACAACAGTAATGCAATATTTGAATATGGTTGGCCAGAAGTAACTAGCACGGAGAATTCTCTGCGCAGTAGCATAACCACCACAAGCACCTAAATGACATTCATTCAAAGCTTTTTCAGCTTCCTCATGAGTGAGGCACCTACGTAAAATTGTATCGACACCACGACGATAAAGTGTATCTCCAATTATCAGATAATTTTTGTCTTGGTATCGAGTACGTCGTTGTTCAGAGTGGTGAGCACCAGTATTGCAGCAATAATGCTGCAACTTCTAGGCTACTTACTTTACTCTTATCAACTCGGTAGTTCGTAAGAAACTTGGAAGCGATGGTGCTATATGCACAAGTACTAGTTCTTACTACAGGCTATCACTTGGTCAGTTGGCGCAACATTACTAGGAGCTCAAGCCAACTTCTATGGATTCGAGAAGAAGATATATATGTGATGAAAGGAAAGCTTACTCTACAGAGGCTAATCTAGTTGCAGAAAGGAAAAAGACTGAAATGTGAAGTAAACCTAGCAAACCCTACTTAACCAACTAATCCTAATTTTGCAAAAAGCACTATGAAAACCATGAAATGAATGCCATTACCTACTCAAGGAAGTAAACAACATCTACTCAAGCTATTTCTAGAAGTAAATGAGCAAAAAACATCTTTTTGGATTTTTATGTATTTTTATGTGAATTTGTCATGCGTGTAATTTATTTGTTTTTGAATGTGGCAGAGAATAGGTGGCAATGGAGGATGATTTTGACACTTGAGAGGATGTAGGATGGTGTGGATGCATCCTAAGAAGTCTCGGGTGGCCTTCTGGAGGCTTTTCCCACACTCGGCCTCCAAAAGAAAGCCTACAGGAAAATCTATAGGAGGACACAGGGGGTCTACAGGAGGTCTACAGGAGGATGACGAAAACATTTTTGAAGGTTTTAAAGGTGTGAGAGTGGGTGGAAAGGGTATATGAAGGCTGGGATGATGTGTTAGGGCACCTAGGGTTCACCATTGATCACTAGGAGAGGGAAGATGGTCAGGAGAGAGGAAGAAATCCTATGACAAAATGCAACAAACTAAGGTAGATTTGAGATGAACTTTGGGCGAATTGTAGGGCATAGACTAGGGAGAGAATGTGACGGTTGATAGACTGACCTATTGTGAGAAGAAATCTACTGCAAAAGAACTAACAATCAAACAATGAAATCAAACAAGCAAGGAAATTAAGTACATCAAAAAAAAAATTGTGTCAAGCTAATCTACATTATGAGCTATGGAAAGAAATGTTGAAAAATGCTATAATGAGAGAAAGCATGGAAGAAGAATTATTGCAAAGACAGAAATGATCATGGTGAAAGATATCTAAAGAAAATCATTAACCTTATAACAAACTACAACACTATAAATCCTATGGAGAAGGAAAATCTACGTTTTTGTGGTAGCAAGAGGGACTTGGCCTCAGTTCATGGTCCCAAAGGGAGAAAAGGAGGCCAAGGAACTGTTGCTGGCCTTTTGTATCTTCTTTCAATCACCTTTTACCTTGCTATAGAAAACACAAATGGAAAAAACCTTCTAAATCACCAAAAGCAACCTATTCTTAACCAAGAAATAAATTCATCTAGCAGCAACTAATCCATAAACTAAAACAAAGCATATAAATAAAAACAAGAGGAGCCTGGCTGCTTGGATTAGGCCCTAACCCAAGAGCTTCAGCCTCTGAGGTAACTCAGTGCTAGCTCAAGAAGAATCTCATCTTTATTATCAAAATAGTAATAGGATTACATGAAACTGTCACCAAAAGTAAGCTCGAAGTTGAGCAGAGAAAAAATGCAACAAAAATTCAACAAAAATTCAACCCTAGTGAGGCCCTAGGCCTCTCTACTTATACAACTGAAGCTCCCAATAGCTTCCTTAAAATTAGAGAGGCTTGGCTCCCAAAACTCGAGATAAACATAAGTTATTATTGACACCTAATCCTCAACGGATGGGTGAACTGGAACACGATCAGTCATCAAGAAGTTGAACTGATCCGTCCTATTTCTGTATATAAATGATAGTTAGCTAATGAATTAAGCAATCAGTTTTTCTCTGCCCATTCTAGAGTTACCCTGGCCTGACATGGTATCAGAGCGCAGGTCCCAGTCCCAGATTCCTTGTAACTCCTCTGCCTGAAACGTTTGCCTGGCTATAACGCCTCTGCCTACCTGAACGTTAGTCTCTCTGCGCATTGATTGTCTGCCTGAAACGTTAGTCTCTCTACGCATATGCCTGAATGTTTGCAGTCTCCTGAGCGCTGCCTCTATCCATAACTACACCCTAACGCTTGTCTCAGGTCTGCTCGACTGCCATTATACCGCAGCATTGTCCCTGCCATTGCGATTACGGCCTTCCTTACTGGATAAGCGTTCAACTTCGATTCGATTCCCATTAGAGCCATCCCCTGCTATGAAAAAAAATTTAGCTTTGAATTTAAGTCTTGAGATTTTGTGTAATTGTGGGCGGGTGTATTCAGTTGGTTCTGCTGAGCTGCTGAGAGTGAATGCGTGATGACGAGGAGGTCCCTCATTCTGTTCTATTGCATCAGAAGAAAAAACACGAATATTCACATCCTATAAATCTAACGACTGTATATCTTACAGACATTTCATGTGGCTATCCAAGATTTTCGTTTGCTGTGGCTCTAATGAATATCGAGAGCCTTGACCCATAAGCAGCCGTTGTCGAATTTACAGAAGGCGGTCTCGGAGATTTCACCTTCGCCGTCATCCGGCGTGCGCTGGAAGAGGCGACCAAAGAAATTGACAGAGACATACAAGGCCTACATATTCAAGATAACGATCTTGGCACAGAGATTTCGTCTTAATCGCTTGTCACTTTGTAGCATCAAAATACTTCAGTAGTAAAGCAGTTCATAGAAATGAGATTTCCTCGTTTCGTTCTCTATTTCAAAAAAAATTTCAGTAGTGCTCTTCATCTATTTCAAGTGAAATTTTTTTAGAGCCTTTGATGTATGAAGGAAAATGGAACACCATTGAATCTGTTCTCAAGTAAAAGACTGTTTTAAAACAGATAATTACATAACTGATGCATTGTTACATACAGAGGTTACATACAGAGGATGGAGTCAAATATGGTTGTTGTGGGAAGATTGTAACATCTGGCGCCGTATGTGAGAATGTCTGGTATGTTTGAGAGTGAACATTCCTGCGTATGGTAAGCAATTTTCAAAGCAGTCAGAGTGTTTATATATCAGTCAGAGTGTTTATATCAGTCAGAGTGTTTATATATCAGTCAAAGTGTTTATATCAGTCAGAGTGTTTATATATCAAAGCATTTGTAGTATTGCATGATATATTTTAATACATTGAAGTGATATATTAATAGAATGAAGTGATATATATTGAAGTGATCCATTGCGCATTTTTCAAAACATAGTAATATTACAGTAATATAAGAAATGCTGATGCTTCTATCAAACGTTAGAAGAAAATAAAGTGCATAAGGCTGTGGCATAAGGATTTTTTCAGCAGAAGTTTTTTTTATCAACAGAAGTTTTTTTTTAGCAGAGATATTTTTTTACAGAATGCATTCAATCATTTCTATGGTAGGAATAGTTATCACTGGCAAGGAGAACTATTCTGAATGGTCTCGGATGGTAAAACACACCCTCATCTACAATGAGTTGTGGAAGGGAGTGTGTGTCGGAGAAGAAGACAAAGACCCTGTGCAGCCTACATCAGACAAAGAACTTGTCATTTGGGAAAACAAGAACAGCAAAGCCTATGCATTGATCGCAGCATCTGTAAATGAAGAAGTAAGTCGTCATATTTCATCCTATTCCACTGCCTTTGAAGCTTTACAAAAGCTGAAAGAACTCTATGATTCACATTCTGCACTTGAAGTTGTTCAGCTCATGATTAAACTCTTCACTCTTGAACTGAAAAATAATGATCCTCTTGCTCTTGCATCTGAAATAAAGTCTATAATGCATGATATTAAATCCACTAAGGTTGAGCTGGATATCTCTCTTATTGCCTTTCTCAAAGCACTCTATCCTACCTACTCCAATTATCTTGAGTCTTTACAAGAAAATGGAAATCTTAAAGACATAACCTTTGAGTCTCTTGTGAAAATGTTTGCTGAAAGAGAGAAAGCCTTTGGAAAAAAAACAGTCCCTGAATCTTCTGAAGAGACTGTTTGCCTTGCTCATAAAGAAAAGCATCCTGCTCAAGATTCTACAAGAGGAAGAGGTGGACGAAGAGGAAGAGGAAGATACTTCAGAGGCAGGGGGGGCAGACATTCTCAAGGTGAAAAAGCAGATCTGCATTGCATTCACTGCAAACGAAATGGATCACATGATGCTTCTACATGCAAGCTACCATGGGACAAAATTGAGTAGAGAAGAAACCAGCAGAAAGGTAAAACTGATGACACAGACAAAGGTAAAGCACCTGAATCCGCTCACTATATTGAGGCACAATGTAACATTGGAGTAAATGAAGATTTGTTTAATGCTTCACTTGCTTCTTCGAAAAATGACTGGTTGCTTGATTCAGGAGCAACCTGTCATATGACTCATAGGAAAGATTTTTTTGAAGATTTCACTGATAATGTTGATGGAGTAGTATACTTTGCAGATCAGTCAAAAATCAAGCCATCAGGGCTTGGCACAATCAGGCTTAAACTGTCTGGTCTTCCAGACTTTCTTCTGGATCATGTTCTATATCTCCCATAGCTCAAGAGAAACTTGCTGTCCATGGTCCACATCCGCCAGCAAGGTCACTCCATTCATATGTTTGATGGAAAGCTTGAGGTAAGAAAGGCATCTAACCACTCACTTGTCATGAGGGGTATAGAAGAAGAAAGACTTTTTAAACTGCAAGGAACCTCTGCTCATGCACAACATTTCTCATATATTTCTCATCATGAAGAAGGTACACTTCCGTCAAGTTTATTATGGCATGCTAGATTTGGACATTTAAACTATGATAGTCTCCGCTTGTTGAAGAAAAATGGTGTTGCTGGTTTGCCTACAATTCCTAGAAAACATAAGCAATGTGATGCTTGCATTCTAGGAAAGCATAGCAAACAGTCTTTTCATGATTCACATTCAAGAGCACATAGGAAGCTTGAACTCATTCATTCAGATTTATGTGGTCCAATGCCTGTTCCTTCTGCAAATGGAAATAAATATATCATGACATTTATTGATGATTACACCAGAATGTGTTGGGTTTATTTATTGAAGAACAAATCTGATTCTTTTCAAACATTCAAGAATTTTCATAAGTGGATTGAAAATGATGCACAATCTCATATTGGGTCTATTTGCACTGATAATGGAAAATAATATACATCAAATGAATTTGAACACTATCTTCGTCAACATGGGATTAAACATCAAACAACTGCGCCTTATAATCCTCAACAGAATGGTGTAGCTGAAAGAATGAACAGAACAATTTTGAATATGGTACGATCCATGCTTTTCTTCAAAAATGTAAAGATAATGTTTTGGGCTGATGTTGTTCTATGTGCTGCATATATAAAGAATAGATGTCCATCTAGTGCTATAAGAAACAAAACTCCTTATGAATTCTGGTATGGACATGTTCCTTCGGTAAAACATCTCAGGATCTTTGGTTCCACCTGTTATGCTTTAATACCAAAGGTACATAGAAACAAACTTGGTGCTAGAAGTCGTAAGTGTATCTTCCTGGGGTATTCAAACACATCTAAAGCATACCATCTCTATGATGAAGTAAATAAAAAGTTTGTTGTATCTAGAGATGTCATTTTTCTTGAATCATCCAAATCTGACAGTGTTGTTGAGCGGCAACTTGATCGCTTGGATAGATTCACAAAATCGAAATCATTTCAAGAGTTTGATAATCAGATTCCACATCTTGAAGGGGGGATTCCTATACTAGATCAACATGTGGAATCTTCTTCTGAAGAACAATCTCCCCTGCATGAAACTTCAACAACGGATGATGCTTTAAGTGATGTAATTGATAGAATTGGGAGACTCAATCTTGATTCAGTCCCAACTCAATCAGCAGAGCAGCCTGGACCATCTCAGAAAGGTCCCCCAAAGTGGCTGACAAAGACACTTGAAAGTGTTCATCCTGATGAAATTGGAAAAACAGGAACCAGAAATACAAACCGACAAGATGGAGGTGATGTAGATAACTCTAATTCACCTGTTGATATGGATGTTACTTATTATTGTGAATTGAACTTGTCTACAGATTTTGAACCAACTTCCTTCAAAGAAGCTGCTTCTCATGATGAATGGAAAGAAGCGATGTAGAAGGAGTACGATGCCCTCATAAAGAATGGCACTTGGAAGCTGGTTGATCCTCCATTTGGAACCAAACCAATTGGCTGCAAGTGGGTCTACAAGAACAAATACAAAGTTGATGGCTCACTTGACAAGCACAAAGCTAGGCTTGTGGCAAAAGGTTTTGCACAGAAGGAAGGGGTTGATTATGAGGAAAATTTTGCCCCCACAGCAAAATGGGCCACCATCCGGACACTCTTTGCACTAGCTGCTCAGAACAGTTGGAAAGTCCATCAAATGGATGCAGAAAATGCATTCTTGAATGGAGATCTAAAAGAGAATGTTTTTATGTCCCAGCCTGAAGGATTTGCTGTGAAAGGACATGAACATAAAGTATGCAAACTTGTGAAGTCCTTGTATGGCCTCAAACAAGCACCACGAGCCTGGTATGAAAAACTGACTGAGCATCTTCTGAAACTCAACTTCAATCATTTTGATCTTGATGATGCAACTTTATTTGTCAAGAAAGTTGGCAAAACAATTGTATATCTTGTGGTATATGTAGATGATCTTTTAATGACAGGGAACAATGAAAGCTATATTGCATCCATAAAGAAAGAATTAGGAAAAAAATTTGAAATGACTGATTTGGGCTATGTTCATTACTATCTTGGCATTGAAGTAACCCAACATCCAAAATCCATATTTCTTTCTCAAAAGAAATACATTGGAGATTTGTTAAACAGATTTGGCATGACAGAGTGAAATCCTCTTTCTACTCCAATGGAACAAAACTTGAAGCTCACATCTATTGAAGGAAAGGAATTTGAGGATGCAACAAAGTATAGACAGCTTGTAGGAAGTCTCATCTACCTCACTACTACCAGACCAAACATTTCATTTGTTGTTGGAATCCTCTCCAGGTTTATGCAAAAGCCTTGTGAGGGACATTGGTCTGCTGCAAAAAGAGTTCTAAGGTACTTGAAGGGAACTCAAGACCTTGGAATCAAGTATACACAGGTGGACGACTTCAACTTGATTGGATACTCTGATTCAGACTTCGATGGAGACAAAGAAACTGGGGTATCTACTTCAGGATATGCTATGAGTCTTGGATCAGGAGCTGTCTCCGGGAGATCACGCAAACAATCAGTACCAGCTGATTCCACAATAGAAGCAGAATATGTGGCAGCAGCTGAAGCAACGAAAGAAATTGTGTGGCTCAGGAAAATTCTTGAAGATTTGCAGGTAAAACAAATACAATCAACTGCACTCATGATTGATAACACCTCTGCAATAAAGTTGGCCAAGAACCCAAACTTCCATGATCGTACTAAGCACATCAATACTAAATATCATCTGATCCGACATCATGTTGAGGCCAAAACAATCCATCTCCGTCATTGTTCCACAAATGAGCAAATTGCAGACATCTTCACCAAAGCGCTTGGAAGAGAAAAGCTTGAAATATTCAGAACGATGCTTGGACTCACCAACATCCCTTCAGATTAAGGGGGGGAATGTTGACACCTAATCCTCAACGGATGGGTGAACTAGAACGCGATCAGTCATCAAGAAGTTGAACTGATCCATCCTATTTCTGTATATAAATGATAGTTAGCTAATGAATTAAGCAATCAGTTTTTCTCTGCCCATTCTGGAGTTACCCTAGCCTGACAGTTATCCTGCACTTTCTCGGTTGCCTCCTAGTGCATTGATTTGGTTGTTTGTGCTCTGAGCTGCATGAAGGGAAATTCGAAGTGGGGAGTAATAAATGAGGGGGATTCCATCCTATAAATCCTCTCCTTTGTCCACATCGAATTATTTCTACCAATTGTCCATTGAATCTTTGACTTTGTCTTCAAAATTAAAAAAAAAAATCCGCATTAAACACATAGTAGACCTCATGGCATCATAACTAAACCAACTCACTCCATAAGCATAAATATAATAAAAAAACATGAAATAAGCTAAGAGAATGGTTGATTTAACTATGTTAGGAGGCAAAATGGGCCCATATAATTACCCATTTATGGGGCTCATCGTCACCCCCCTACTGAAGGTGTTGCTCATCCTCTGAGCAACTTAGTTCATCTCCTCATCTTTGATGGCCCTGGTGGCCTCCCTAACATCCCATGTTTCTAATGTGATCTCCTCTTCTTTATCATGGAATCCTACCTTTCTGTCTACCTCTTCCCACTAGTGTTGCTCTTCTTCCTCTTTCATGCCTTCCAGCATGCCTAGTAGCAGTGGGGGACTCAATTTGAGGCCAATCCATTTGACCTTCAAACTCTACCTGGATCACTTGTACATTGGAACTCTCCTTAATGCCTCTTTCATCCTTGTTGGGGAGTGATACTCCCTGATCTGCAAACTGTGTGGTAGGGTGTTCCACCTCCTCATACAAGCATGAATACAGTCATCCCCAAGTAACCTTTCCATATCCTCAAAATGTGCAATGGCTTGAACATGATCATTGATATATTTAGGGGAAATTTGGGGATTATTTGCAAGCAGCTGGTGTGTGCTAATGAGAGCCATGGGATCTGATGCCTTAGCTCTGATCATTAGTGGCTCATTATGCTCCTTTATCATCAACTTTCTTATTTATGCTGCCCTTAACTCTTCATGATTCATCCAAGAGGCCATGGCCATTAGTTGCAGGTCCCCTAGCCTATAATTGGGGTCCCACACATTCATGTCTGTGAGGGCCATGTTATACAGATATAATTCTGCTATTTTTTCCTTGCCTTGTGATGAGCTTTGGTCACATAGGTCCATAAACTATCTGTAATCTTGAAAAGGCATTGTGCCTCTCTGTGCCAAAGTCTTTATCTAAAACTGTATCCATTGGTCCTTGAGGTATAATCCATAGGATTTTGCCGGTGTTCTACATTGTAGTGCCTCCATGGACCAACTGGCCATGCATGCCAATTGTGTCTCTTTCTCCTTGAGCTGCCTTCTTAGCAATTCATTTTGAGTTTGGAGTTGGATTCTTGCAATTGCCTCCCTATGTCTGATAGCACTTAACTCCCTACCCATTTCTCTAAGCTTGTTCTCCATGTGGACAACATCCTCAACTCCCTTGGATTTGGCTATTTGCATCCACCTATGTGTTCTTATTCTTTCCTTTTCTAATTCAAAGAATAGTGGGATTGCAAATGTTTGTGGAATATCCTTCCTCCTTGGAGATGGTAATAGGAGGCAATGTTGGGCTGGGGATCAGGTTCTTGTGGCTTTGTAGCTTCCTCCTTCCCCTGTGGTTGTCCTTCTATCCTTTTTTCAAGTTTTTCGGTCTCCTATAGTCTCGACAGGGTCTCCTGTAGAATAGTTTGTGCCTCGTGTAGAACTGTTTTTGAGTCCTATAGTTGCACTTTTTCCTTCTAGGTGGAAGATCTAGGAGTTCCTCTTTCATATGTGATAAGGATTTTAGAGGGAGATTCTTCCTCTTTGATGATGGGTGAATCTTCAATTGTAATGGGCACTGTTGAAGATGGTTGGGGTTTCCCTAATTTGATCCTTGTGCTTTTCCTGGCCTTGAAATACATTGAGGTCTGCCTCTTCCTCTTTTGTTCTGGTTTAATTGGGTTGCTGAGGGTAGCGAGAGTAGATGCTACCTCTCTTTCTAGGGTCTCAGGAGACACTTTTGTCTTTTCTCCCCCTCTTTCTCCTCCTTCTATCTTTTTCTCTGTCTCTATTTGTTTTGTTTCTTCCTACTCTGTTTTGGTTTCTTACTTCTTTCCTTCTTGTTCCTCAGTTTCTTCCCCTCCTCCCCCTTGCTACTCTTCCTCCTCATTATCAGAAGGACTGATATCATAGGTGAGGGCCTTTATGTCATCTTCTGTTGTCATGTTTCGGAAAAGTTCCCATGCTATGGAGATTGTGAATGTATGGAGGGCTTATTCCACTAAAATTTTAATTAACCCATGGTGAGCCAGCTGATCTGGGCTCCCTGCCTTGAAATTAATGTTGGAGTCTATGAGGGACTGCGGGAGGAAATAGGGGATGTTGAGTTTCTGGGGTGTTGGAGTGTCCATTCCATATCTCAACTCATGAAGGATTCTAAAATGGTTGCCATAGACTATGCTATACCTCCCTTCACAAGAAACATATTTTATGATTTGGTAACTAACTTCATCCCAAGGGTAGGGTATGCTTGTCCTTCTAATGCCATTTTTATCTTCTACAGGATGTTCATTGTTTTGGAAGAAGTTTTTCTTGGCAGTCTGTCCAATTGGTTGTTCATCTTTGCTCCAAGGTAATCCAAGAAGAAGGGTAGTAACCCCATTGATAAATTCTGGGGTGATTTCAATGGAAAGACCTCTAAGAGTGACAGTGGCATGGATTCTTGAGTTAGGGACTAAAGAAAGGGAAAATTCCTTAGCAACTTCCTCATCAAACCCTCAGAATTTCTCAAAAAATGTCATCCAATTGGCCCTGGTGAATATGGCTACTACTTGGGGATGTTCATGGAGCCTGGTTGAATTAGTGGGATCCTTCCTCATGAATCCTCCTTTCATTGTGCCTATACCCCTTTTAAACACCAAATATAGAGATGGAGACAAGAATTTTGAAGAAAACAAGAAAATAGAGGAAAACTATGTTTTTTTTTAAGAAAACAGGTAGAAAATTTTATGTAATTCCTCTTCTCCTATGGACTCAATTCCTCCTTAAAATGATATCATTCCTTGCACATATTGATAATCAAGGTGGGTATTCATGGAACCTACCTCCTTAAGCTAGAAATCGAGCAAAAAAATACCCGTGTTTTCTTCTTAAAAACAGCTCATTCCCCCTCATATAGAACTGCCTGCAGGTGCTCCTGTAGAACCTATAAGTGCTCCTGTAGAATGCCGATAGCAGGAGGATGGGTGAGAGTGATGGAGAACGATGGTTTCAAGGCTTTGGGGTGACAAGGAGCTTGTTGCAACTAAGTGGAAGAGGATAGAATGAAAGAAAAGGTGGTGAGAGTGTTTCAAGAAGAGTACTTATTTCTTCTTTTAGATATTTCCGGTGATGGGTTGAGCTGGAAAAAAGGTAGGTTGGCCATATTTGGACCACTGGTCCCCACCTGCCTTGTCATCATGGTTTCTTCCCACAATCACCTCTCATCATTGCATTGGAGTTTGCAAACCCTCCACTACCTGTCCTTGGGATCTTTCTCTGAGTTGACTATGCGCACGTGCTGTGACATCTTCGAATGAGTGCAGTCAACTGGACAAAGGTGGCCAAGTTAACTGGCAACATTTTCTCATTCAACCCCAACCATCTCATTCTCTTATGCATATTTTTAAATTACACCAATGCAATAGAGGAGCAGGTTAGTCACTTACATGTGAATCGAATGTATGTGTTGTGAGGTATTTTGGCTCCTTTTATTGTTGCATGCTCTCTACTTTTTGATGTGTGGTTTTTTGTCTTTTGTAGGTATCCTCTAGCTGGATCTAAGCTTTAGATGTCTCCTTCAATCCCATGATTTCACTTCTTTTGCTGCTGTGGCTTGATTTTAATGGGATCAACTGCTACAGGAATTCCTACAGGAGCTCCTGTAGCTACTTCTCCCTTTAAAATTTCAGATTATTTCTATACTAGAAGCTATGGGGATGATGCTAGAGATGTTGAGGTAGATGGAGAGGTACTAGGTAAGCTGCAGGTGAGATTTGAGATGCTGCTTCCTTTATTTTTTTGTTTTTTTAATAAAAACTAGTTTTCTGTGTTTTTTTGTGACAAGAAGGGAAAAAAATGATGATGATGATGTGATGTAGGTGTGGAATGGATGGCAAGGAGGGTTGATAGCTGTAGGAGGGTTTTCATGTTCTTCATAAAGCTTCCCAGCCCCTCAAACTACTTTTTGAAACCATTTATGGCAAGAGCCTCTTGTAGAAAACACAGGGCCTCCTGTAGAACACACAGTTTCCGGAAGAAAAACACAGTGGGGTGGAAGAAAGGTCAGAAATGATGGAGAAGAGTGTGGAGGAGGTGAAATAGGCTCTTTGGCATCTTCTCTTGCTCCCTATGGTCCTCCTGCAACCTGCAATACACATTAAAATTCAATTTTCCTTTTCTTCTTTTTCTCTTTTTTTTTTTGAAAACAACTAGGGCACCTCAAGGAGGTTTTCACCCTAATTGCCTACCCTGGGTGCCTCCAAGGGAGGTTTTCACCCAGGGATCTTATTCTCTTCTTTTTTTTTTTTTTTTCTTTTTTTTTTGGCATCACTGAGCCACCTCAGAAGAGGTTTTCAACTCAATGATGGGACTCAAGCGCCTCATGGAGGTTTTCACTTGAGTCCTTATTTTTTTATTTCTCTTTTCTATTTCTTCAGTGAGTGGGTGAAGTGGAGGCTAAGACATGCTCCACTACCATCACTGTCTTATTCAGATCTTCAATGAACTCTCGCTTGGAGAGGGGCTTCTTATAAATTTTCAACCTATGTCCATTGACAAGCATGGGGATGCCTTCCTCATCAATGGTTCTGATCAGAATTGAACCATTGTCATTGCATGTTTCCATAGTGTAGGGTCCCAGCCATCTTGTCCTCAACTTGCCTTTGAAGTCTTTATACCTTAAATCATAGAGAAGTGCCTAATCTCCCTCTTGGAATTTCTTCTCTATGATATTTTTGTCATGCTATATCTTCCTCTGAAGCTGAACTACCTCTGCGTGGAGAAGGGCCTGCAATCTTTGTTCATCCAATTCATTGAGCTGGAGTAATATTTCCTTCTGTGCATGGCTGAGGTCTAGGTCTAGTTGAGCTGCCATCCTTAGTGTATTGAATTCAAATTCTATTGACAGCAAAGCCTTCTTCCCATAGACCAGTTCATAGGGTGTGAACCCTGTGGTGGTCTTCCATGTTGTGTTGTAGGCCCAAGTGGCCTCAACTAATCTATCCGCCCAATCGTTTTTGATGCTACTCACTACCTTGGTTAGAATTCCTTCCAAATCTCTGTTAGTGACTTCCACCTGCCCATTGGCTTGTGGATGGTAATGGGTAGAAGTCCTGTGCTTGATTTTATGATGTGCGAGCAGGTCTTCAATCAAATTGGAAGTGAACTGACTGCCCTGATCTGTGACCAATTCTCTTGGATACCTGAACTTGTAGAATATGTTTTCTCTCAAAAACTCAGCTACTTTTTCCTCTATTGCTGCTTTAATTGCTTTTGTTTCTGCCCACTTTTTCAAGTAATCAGTGCACACAATGATGTATTGCTTCTCTTTTGAAGGAGGGTTGATAGGACCCACAAAGTCCATGTCCCACTTCTCAAATGGCTTAAAGGTCGCTTGAAGTTGCATGGGTATCTCATCCTTTGGAGTAGGCTTCCCCATCCTTTGACACTGATAACATTGGCTGGTGTATCTCCTCACATCTTGATGAAGAGTGGGCCAATAGTAGCCTGCTTGCAATATTTTGAAGGAAGTTCTCTTCGCTGCAAAATGACCTCCACAAGGCTTCTAATGACAGGTCAGGAGGATGTCAAAAACTTCCTCCTCCCTGACACATCTTCTCAAGATCTGATCTGGGCCAATTTTGAAGAGATTACACCTAATCCAGGGGAAATGGGCGCTTTTCCTCACTATCTTGCTCTTCTTCTTTGAGGACAAGTGTGGTGGGAACTGTGTTAAAACCAAGTAGTTTGCTATATCAGCAAACCATGGAGAGAGCATTGAGATAGCAAACATGTGTTCATTTGGCATTTGATCATCCACCATTCCTTCTTCACTTGTAGGCAAATTTACTCTAGACAAAAAGTCAGCAACAACATTTTCTTTACCAGGCTTATCAACAATGGTCAAATCAAACTGTTGTAGTAAAAGCAACCATCTAATAATGCGAGCATTTACATCCTGTTTTTTCATTAAATATCTAATTTCAACATGATCAGTGTGAACGAAGGTTTGATAGCCTATGATATAATGTCTGAATTTATTTAAGGAATGCACTACAATTGGGAGTTCCTTCTCGGTTACCGTATAGTTCAACTCCGCCTTTGACAAGTTTTTGCTTATAAAGTATATGGCATAAGGTAAATTTCCATCAATTTGTCCTAAGGTTGCTCCTATTGCTTTGTTCGAGGCATCTGTGTGAATGTGGAAAGGTAGGGCCCAGTTTGGGCCTCTCAAAATTGGGGCAATCACAAGTTTACTTTTCAAGGTATCTAAGGTTTCTTGACAGTTTTCCAACCAAATAAATTCGACATCTTTACCTAAAAGACAAAACAACGGAGAGGCTAGCTTGCTAAAATCTTTAATGAATCTTCAGTAATACCCAGCTAAGCCTAGGAAACTTTTGACATCTCTCACCTTTTGAGGAGGTGGGACCCTTTGGATGATGGCAACTTTGTTGGGGTCCACCTGCAATCTTTGTTGAGATATTGCATGACCTAGCACGATCCCTTCAGTCGCCAAAAATTCACATTTTTCGGACTGAGGGACAGGTTCATATCAATACACTTGTCCAAAAATCTTCCTAGGTTAGATAAATCTTCCTGAAAGTCAGAACCATAAGGAGTAAAATCATCCATATATATTTCCACTGCATCATGAACCAGTTCAGAAAATATACTCAATACCGCTCTCTGGAAAGTGGCTAGAGCGTTGCACAAACCGAAAGGAAGGACTCAGTATGCAGAGGTACCCCATGGACAAGTGAAAGTGGTCTTATCTTGGTCTTTCATGCTGATTTGAATCTGATTTTACCCACTAAACCCATCTGGGAAGGAGAAAAACTTTTTCCCCACCAGACCATCTAACACTTGATCTATGAAAGGCAAAGGAAAATGGTCCTTTTTAGTGGCTTTGTTCAATTCCCGATAATCGACACAGATTCTCCACTTACCATTTTTCTTTGGCACTAGCACCAAAGGATAGACCTATTCACTATCAAAGATGGGGTAGATAAATCCTACATCAAGTAATTTTTGCAACTCTTCCTTAACAATGTCTTTAAGTGTTGGATTCATCCTCCTTTGAGGCTGCCTAACTGGTTTGCAATCTTCATAAATGTATATATGATGAGTACACACTGAAGGGTGCACTCCCTTCATCTCCTTATAACTCCAGGCGAAGGCATCTAAATGTTTTCTCAATAAGCTACACAGCTCCTTCTCCTAGGAAGTGGATAGGGATGGATTGATTTTCAAGGTTATTTCTAGGTCAAACTCTATATTCTTAACATGGAGAGAGGTCAAGTCGACCACACAGAGATTGGTTAAGGGTTTGTTTTGGGTTTCTCTCACTCTGTCCTCTAATGGTAAGATACTGGGGGGTGGATTCTGAATTACATTTTCAATGATATCATCATCATCTTGCGGTTTCCCTCCCATGGTGGTTTCTAATGCACAAAGTGGTGCAGAATAGACTTCATCCTCATCCACCTCCTCCAACCAGAGAGGTAGATCATGTTCTAACAAGGGTTCGGTAGGAGGGTATAGGATTAACTGTTTGGACATATGCCCGTTCTTGATGGTCAGATTCCTCGCTCGACAGCTGATGTAGGCATCGACAGTAGCCAACCAAGGCCTTCCCAGGATGAGAGGATACCCAGTGAGCTAGAGAACTAAGAAATCAGTAGGGTACTCCTAAGAATCAATGGAGACCATCACGTGGAGCGGTCTGCTAGCTGCAGTACTGTCATGGTCTTCCTCAAGGAGCCATGGAGGTTAAGTTTGAGCATTGTGTACTTTGTCATCATATTAATAGCAGCTCCTAGATAAATCAAGGTATGTGGGATCATGGTGCCATTGATGTGGACATCAACTATTGGGCTTCCAGGGTCCAGATATTTTGGACAGATTATCTATCCCAACATCAGGTCAGACAGTTGTCCTATGACATTGATGGTTGGGGCATCTCTCTTGTGCCTTCCTGGATGCCTAAATCACTTCCCTTTGATCAACCTATTGTATATAGGTACATCTTTCATGGCTTGGAGAAGTGGTATCTACACACCTAAGTGTTTCAATTCTCCCAGAAGTTCAGTTTCTTCTGGGGTAGGCTGTGTTGTCCCAGATAGTCTCTTAGGAAAAGGTGGAATTGCTTTAGGTTCACTTTCTTCTTTATCTTCCTCAACCTCCCTAGGTGGAGGTTGGCTATCTGGGAGCACCTTCCCAGATCGTAGGTTAATCTTCTGAATCTCCACATCATACGTTGGGCATGATGGTTCCCCACTATGTACTTTTTGAGCTTGTCTATTGTTCAAGTTAGGGTTCAGCTGGTTAGGAATTTGAGGTTGCCTTGGTCGAGTAGGAGGCAATGGTTGTGGTTGAGTAGGTGGTGAAGGCAAAAGAGCGGGAGGAGAGTTGTACTAGGGCATCCACCCCTAATGAGATGCATTCCACTAAGGTTGTGGCTGAGCAAACGATTGAAATTAATGAGTGGCTGGTTGGGCATGATATTAAGATGGAAAGGACCAAGGAGGAGGCTTGGACCAGGAAGGATGAGCAGGGGGTCCCCAAGAAGGTATGGAAGTGACTTGGTTGGGGTTGTATTATGCCTGATATGTCCCTTTCATGCCCTGCTAGTATGGTCTCG
This sequence comes from Pinus tabuliformis, assembly GCA_031772625.1. Taxonomy (NCBI): domain Eukaryota; kingdom Viridiplantae; phylum Streptophyta; class Pinopsida; order Pinales; family Pinaceae; genus Pinus; species Pinus tabuliformis. The sequence goes on along the minus strand of CM062812.1, from coordinate 712,692,377 downwards.
GTCCATGCGGTCTCCTTTGGTTCATGAAATAGAGTGGTTCAGTGGCTCCTTCAGCCCCTTGGTATACAGCTTTAAGTTTGGGCAAGGAAGGACACTTATCTGTAGAATGATCTTCTTCACAGACTGAATAAACATCTGTAGAGTTCAATGGACATTCATTCCTAGGATGCCTCCTGGTGCATCTAGGACAAAATATGGCCAAAGCCCTCTCTGCTTCCTCTTGTTTCCTTTTGATATGCAAGGTATCCATTTGCATGGAAAGAGTCCGCAACATCTCACTTTTGAAGTCTTCCAGCATGTTTCCGAGTTCACATTTGATGGATGAATTGGAAGAGGAGGTACTGGCTATGGGTTGACTCCCCCCACCTCTCTTTTTGGCTGCTCTAGAATGGTTTCTAAAGACAACCTTTATGTCCTCATAAGATAGTTCGTAGATGTCTCCCCTGGCCAGTAGATGGAGGGTGTCTAGAAGGTCTTCCAGGATTCCCCTTAGCAGAACCAACTTCAAAGATTCAAGGTCAAGTGTGCACCTAGCCCTTTCGTAACTGAGCTAGAACCTCTCTTCATAATCTTCCAAGGATTCATCACTTCCCATGGTCATTCGAAAGATTTCTTTCTTGGTATCTTTTGACCTACAGTAGTCTCGATATTTGTTATTAAAGGCCTGCTACATCTGAGCCCAAGTTGTGATGCTATTGCTAGGTAATCCCATGAACCAGCGCAATGCTCCATCCTTGAGAGTAGAAGGGAATAATTTCAACTTTTTTTCATCTTCTGCATAGTCATAGGTTCGATAGATGACAACAAACTCAAACAAGAAGGTGTCAGGATCTTCTGTAGTCAAACCATGGAAGTGAGGTAGGCTGAAGGACTTATATTCTTCATTTTGGTATCCCCATTGGTCTCCTAAATGGGAAAGGTACCCTCTATTCTTTCTCCATTTCCCCTAGCATTTATGTTTTCAGCCATTAGCTCAGGAGGGATGTTTTCTTATTCTTCTTCCCCTATAGGTTCTTCAAATATCTCTAGTTGTTCACCTAAAGGTTCTTCTTGATCACTGCCACCAAAGAAGAGAGAAGGTTGGCTGTGTGATGTAGTGGGGGTGTTGGGCAAGAATTTTCCTGAATTATCTCTATTCCTACGAGGCATGAAAGGAGATCTTTTTGGTTGGTTTTTGTTTTTTTCACTGATTGTACCTGAAAAGGAAATCAAGGAAATGCAGAAACTGAAAGAAACAACTATTCTACTTTTGCTTAAATAAACTACTTAGCATAATTTTGCAAGAAGAAATAGAAGAAAGCAGTAATCATGGAATACTCTGACACTTCCTTGGCAACAACACCAAAAAGATGGTGAGCACCAGTATTGCAGCAATAATGCTACAACTCCTGGGTTTCCTACTTTACTCTTATCAACCCGGTAATTCGTAACAAACTTGGAAGCAACGTTGCTCTATGCACAAGTACTAGTTCTTACTGCAAGATGTCACTTGGTCAGCTAGTGCAAGATCACTAGGAGCTCAAGCCAACTTCTATGGATTCCAGAAGAAACTCTATATGTGATGAAAGGAAAGCTTACTCTACAGAGGCTACTCTAATTGCAGAAACGAAAAAAACTGAAATGTGAAGTAAACCTAGCAAACCCTACTTAACCAACTAATCCTACTTTTGCAGAAAGCACTATGAAAACCATGAAATGAATGCCATTACCTACTCAAGGAAGTAAAAAAAATCTACTCAAGCTATTTCTAGAAGTAAATGAGAAAAAAACATATTTTTGGATTTTTATGTATTTTTATGTGAATTTGTCATGCATGTAATTTATTTGTTTGTGAATGTGACAGCGAATAGGTTGCAATAGAGGGTGATTTTGGGACTTTATAGGATGTAGGATGGTGTGGATGGGTCCTAGGAGGTCTCGTGTGGCCTTCTCGAGGTTTTTCCCACACTCAGCCTTCAAAAGAAAGCCTACAGGAAAATCTACAAGAGGACACAGGGGATCTACAGGAGGTCTACAGGAGGATGCTGAGAGTAGTTTTGAAGGTTTTAAATGTGTGAGAGTGGGTGGAAAGGGTAGATGAAGGCTAGGATGATGTGTTAGGGTGCCTAGGGTTCACCAATGATCACCAGGAGAAGGGAAGATGGTCGGGAGAGAGGAAGAAACCCTATGAAAAAGCACAAAAAACTAAGGCAGATTTGAGGTGAACTTTGGGTGACCTGTAGGGCATAGATCAGGGAGAGAATGTGATGGCTAATAGGCTGACCTACTGTGAGAAGAAATCTGCTACAAAATAACTGACAGTCAAACAATGAAATCAAGCAAGCAAGGAAATTAAGTACATCAAAAAACAAAATTTCGCATCAAGCTAATCTACATTATGAGCTATGGAAAGAACTATCGAAAAATGCTATAATGAGATAAAGCATGGAAGAAGAATTATTGTAAAGGTAGAAATGAGCATGGTGAAAGAGATCTAAAGCAAAGCATTAACCTTCTAACAAACTGCAATAATAGAAATCCTATGGAGAAGGAAAATTTGTGTTTTTGTGGCAGCAAGAGGGTCTTGGCCTCAGTTCATGGTCCCAAAGGGAGGAAAGGAGGCCAAGGCACTATTTCTGGCCTTTTGTATCTTCTTTCTATCACTATTTACCCTGCTATAAAAAACACAAATGGAAACAACCTTCTAAATCACCAAAAGCAACTTATTCTTAACCAAGCAAGAAATTCATCTAACAGTAACTAATCCATAAACGGAAACAAAGCATATAAATACAAACAAGAGGAGCTTAGCTACTTGGATTGGGCCCTAACCCAAGAGCTTCAACCCTCTAAAGTAACTCAGTGCTATCTCAAGAAGAATCTCATCTTTATTATCAAAATAGTAATAGGATTACATGAAATTGTCACCAAAAGTAAGCTCGAAGTTGAGCAGAGAAAAACTACAACAAAAATTCAACCCTAGTGAGGCCCTAGGCCTCTCTACTTATGCAACTAAAGCTCCCAACAACTTCCTTAAAATCAGGGAGGCTTGGCTCCCAAAACTCAATATAAACATAAGTTATCCTCCACTTGCTCGGCTGCCTCCTAGTGCATTGATTTGGCTATTTGTGCTTCGAGATGCACAAAGGGAAATTTGAAGTGGGGAGTAATAAATGAGGGGGATTCCCTCCTATAAATCCTCTCCTTTTTCCACTTTGAATTATTACTGCCAATTGTCCATTGAATATTTGACTTTGTCTTCAAAATTCAACAAAAATATGCATTAAACACATATTAGACCTCATGGCATCATAACTAACCCAACTCACTCCATAAGCATAAATATAATCAAAAAACATGTAATAAGCTAAGAGAATGGTTGATTTAACTATGTTAGGAGGTAAAATGAGCCCATATAACTAACCATTTATGGGTCTCATCACAGATCGAGAGCATTGGGTCGAAAAGATAGACCAATATATCTCCATACCATGGATCACTTGACAAGATAAGAAACAAAGACTCAACCATTATTGATGCTTCTGATGTTAAATTATTGGAGGATGAGAGAAGATCGCAAAGTAACTCAGCGAAGACAAGAGATTTCTTTGATTTAGATTTGATGAATTCCACATCAAACTCTTGCAAAATTACTATCCATTTTGAATATTTTCCCCCCAGCAATTGATGTGACAAAATGTATCTCATAGGGTTGCAATCCAATATAATGGTAGTTTTATGGAGGAGGATGTAATGAAAAAATATCTGTACAGCTTGAATGACTGCCAAAGCTAAATTTTCGACATAGGAATACTTACTTTCTGTATCGTTGAGATTACAACTCAAGTAGTAAATAGGATGTTCAATTCCACTTTCTTCTTGGACTAAAACCATACCAATGGTTGTATCTGCAACAGTGAGATACAGGTCATAGTATTTTTGATAGTTTGGGGCATACATTAATGATGCTCTAATCAGGGAATCTTTAAGAACATTAAAGGAAGCTTGCACAACCTAATCCCAATGGAAGGGTACCTCTTTCTATAATAGATGCATAAAACCTTTAGCCAACTTAGCATAGTTCGGAATGAACCTTCTTAGAAAGTTTGCCTTTCCTTGAAGTCTCTGTAACTGTAACAAGTTTGAAGGTGGAGGAAAGTCAAGGATTGCCTGAACCTTAATTGGATCAAGTCGAATTCCATATTTTGAGACTACGAAGCCAAGAAATTGACCAGATCCAACACAAAACACACACTTGTGTGGATTGAGTCTTATCTTGTAGTGTTGACACCGTAAAAATATTTCTCTCAAATGTTGCGGGTGATCAGACCGCGTTCGTGAATGAGTAGGTAAATCATCAAGATAAGGTTGAACAATGTTCTTGATGTCATGGAAGGCATAATTCATTGCCCTCTGAAATGTAGCCCCCGCATTCTTCAAACCAAAAGGTAACTTTCAATAGGTGAATGTGCCCCAAATACAAATAAAAGTTGTTTTATATTGGTCCTGTGGGAAGATATTGATTTGATTATAGCTAGAAGATCCATCCATAAATGAAAAGATTTCACATTCGGCACACTCGTTAATAATCTAGTTGATAAAGGGTGTAGGATAATTGTCTTTTGGACATGCTTGATTTACATCCCTGTAATCGACACACACTGGGATTGTCCCTTGTTTTTTCATAACTGGAACAATGTTAGATACCCAATCGGTAAGAGGCATATGGAAAATGAATCCAGCACACAAAAAAAATTCAACCTCTGCTTTAATGGCAACGGCTTTCTTAGGATGAATAGGTTGAAGTCGTTGTCGTACTGGTTTGACATCAGGGGGAGTCAATTCCTGGCATCTCCTCATAAGACCATGCAAAAATATCTCTAAATTCATGAAATAGAGCACAATAATTATCAAGTTCCGATGGAGAACAAGATTTTCCGACATGAATGTTCTATACAACGTTAGGCTTGGTCGAAATGTTTATAGAAATTTTTTCTTCTATGTTTGACAAATTACGCTCAGAATCTATGGTATTTACTAGACTAACAGAATTCAACAAGAAATCAATGATTGATGGGTGGTTTAGTTCATTTGAATAATTTTCATTGTCATATGGAAGGTGGGAATGATGATGATAACCTCCCCACAGTTCCTCTCCTATCATCATTGATTGTATGATTCCTTCATCCGTAGAATGTATACGTGAAAAAAGATCCAAAGAGGTACCATACTCTAACGATCTATCTACCCATACAAAATTTGAGTGTGGATTTGGGTTTGCTGCACAAGCCCGAAAGATTGATTGCTATGACAATTCAATGGAGCTTAACGGAAACACCTCAAGATTACTATCAACTTCAATTTTATTGGAAATCCTCATTAAATCAGATGAGGTGGAGAAAATCATGTTGCAAGTCTCTACTCTTGCCCCTTCCGCCAAATCAGATGACAGGAGGGTAAAAGTACCCATTAGGGAAGGATCTTTAAAGAGACCTACTCCAACACTTTGAAGTTACAATGGGCATCTGTGTACCAACGGAATGCTTCCTGTAGCCTGTGAACTATTGGAAAAGAAGGCTAGATGATCAATGATTGTGATTCCACCCTTAAAAGGGAATGCAATAGTACGAAAGTACGTGGAAACCACAACAGCCATAGCATATACCCAAGGCCTTCCTAGTAAAATGTTGTAATCGAAGGGTCGACCAACTACCTCAACTTCAACAGTAATCATTTTTCCCCCTAGTTCGATTTGCAGGTTACTTAAAATCCCACATGTAGTATATGTTCTTCCATCAAAAGCTTTCAACCTGGTTGGTGACCGTGACAACAGTGGTGAACCAAGTGTTTTCCAATAGCTCATGGACATAATGGAAGTAGATGCCTCCTCGTCAATAATAGTTCAGTGAAAATTCTTATTGAGAGCTTTTACTTAGATTAGGAAATCTAATTGCGTCGGTAACTGTGGTGAATATCCCACATGGTTAAAGACCACAAGATTTGAATCGTAGGATCTATTTCACCTATCGCTGACAGTAAATCCTGTTTCTGGGAGGGACAATTTTGCAACACCTCAAGTGTTGACATAGCTAAAGGTGATTGGGCAAGATCTTCTACTATGTTATAGTTTTGAGCTGCTCAAGCTCAAGGGTTGAATGTCAATTCTTGCACAACTGCCTTTAGTGGTTTTATTGTCAATTCAGGTACAATAGGTGGAATAACTTCAAATGAAGTCGAGTTCGAAGGATTAGGTTGATCAATGGCCTGATTATTTGATGATGATAGATTTCCATAATCTTTGTTTCTTGTTGACACCAAAACATCATTTTGTGGATTTGTTATGGATAACATGAGTACATGAGATGTGGAAGCATGGTCTGTTGCAACCAAATGTGTTTTCGAGGTTGGAAACGGATCTGTTAACATTGTTTATGTGTTTGAAGTCTTTAAAGGTTTAGATACCTTAGAGTGATGTGGAAAATCTCTTGTATAATGCTCGTCATTACATATCAAACATGGATAACGAGGTTTCCTTGCCATGATAGAGGAATCAGATGGTTTCTCTGGAGGGGAATTTTCTTGTTTCTTTTTGTTCTTACCCTTTTTCTTGCCTGTTGGTTGCTTTGGAATTTTTCCTTTGTCAGATGACACAGCATTAATCTTGGAGGCAAGAGTATTTTCTGATGCATTGGTGGTTTGATTGGAAATAGCAAGAGTTTGACCAGATGGTCTTCTTGCTGATTGTGTACTTGAAGAACAGATCACATCATCATTGGCATGAGAATCCTTACTCGATTATGGAGGAGGTGGAACAATGAAAGCTAGTCGAGGTGCATTGGGAATTTTATCATAAAGCGTGCTGGATTGTGTGTAAATCAAATCCAAGTATTGGGCATGAGCAATGACTTGCTCTTTTGTGACAACTCCACCTTTTGCCACATCCTTGGCAATTGATGGCAATAATGATTTTATGAACCACTCAGCTAAAAGTTGATCAGGAACATATGTCTTAACCATTCGACGACGACGCTGCGACTCATGACAATGATCTGATATATGGGTAGAAGTAGTCTGTTTAAAGTTGGTTAGGAGTTTTGTTCCAGTCTCGTATCTTATAGGTAACTGGAAGTGGGTCAAAAAAGTAGTGGCTAAAGTGGTGAAGTTATCGAAAGAAGCTCTTGGTAATTCAATGTAGCATTTAGTAGCTAGACCAGTAAGTGTTCTTTGGAAAAGACGAAGTCTGACTGAATCGTCATTTAAGGAGTTAGATGAACACCACAAATGAAAGGTCATAACATGATTTGATGGGTCTTCTCCAAGATTTTCGTTAATCTTTGGAATGTCAGATGGTAACTTATGTGGAATTATTGGCCACCAAGGTGCATATAAGATTGGATCATTAGTGGGCCAATTTAAATCTAGTAATTCTAAAGTTGCTACAAAGGGAAACTATTGATTCAAGTCAGGTTAAGTATACCCAGGATATGATGGAATTGCCTAAGCAATAGGTCTTTGCACATCGACATAGGGCATTTGCATTTGGTAACCTTTGTATGGTTGTTGAAAAAAACCAGTATAAGGTGGTTGTTCATAACCAGGTTGAAAGTGTGGTTGTCCATAACCTGCAAAGCCTTGTTGACCTTGTCCTTGGTAAGCTTGAGATTGACCAAAACCGGGTTGAGCTTGTGAAACAAGTCCAAACTGGGGTTGGAACTGCTGGAATTGGGGTTGTTGAAATTAAGGTTGCCATGGTTGTTGAATCAACTGTTGTTGTTGTTGGTACAACAGTTGTGTATTCAACAATTGTTGTTGTCCAGCAATGAAAGGTTGGCCAGGTTGTGAATAAACTATACCAGTGTGAGCCTAGGTCAGCTGAGATAAGGGTACACTAACTTGAGGTTGTTACTGAACTCCAAAAACAAGTGGATTTTGTACAACAACTTGAGGAATTTGAACTTCTTGACTTGAAACTTGTGATTGCAAGGTAGAAGGATCAGTTTGAACAGGTTGAGATACAACATTTTGAACTTGTGACTGTGGTACAATAGTAACAATAGGTTTAGTAGGAATAGCTGACATGATTTGCATTGGTTGTGTTGGATACACAAGCCTTGGTTGAATTGGCATTGTTGGTTGCCATTGACAAACTCTAATTCTAGGTTGACCTGAATACTGTGGGATATTAACATATGGTAGTCCCCCGGAATAAGGAGGATACAGTGAATAAGCATATTGCTCTCCATATGGTGGAAATCCAGTATTTAATGGATACATAGGTTTTTGTTGACCAGATTTCCCAGTTTGATACTGATATGTAGGATCAAACTGTTGAGTTCCGATTAGAGAAGAACCAGGTAAAATACTGGTTGAGGACATGGGTGATGACCATGGTGCAGAAGCAACCCCTGAGTGGGTTCCAGACAATGATTGGTAACCAACCAGGATAGACAATTCACAATATAGGTGCAACTTAGGTGTGGTAGAAAACATCAAAGAAGTTACAACAGAAGAATCTGCTGCAGCTGCATCAGATGATACAATCTGTTATGTTGACGATTGTTCAGCCATAGTTAATTAACCCAAAAGTTTTCCTAAAGATTTGATGGGTACTTGAACAGAAGCAAGATCAAATGAAGCAAAGAAATCAGGAGTATTAGGGTAAAGATATAACCCAGTTCCAAAGTGAAACGAGGTTCTAGATGTGGAATCTTCTTCCAATTCCTCCTCTATGGAAATCAAACCTGGTGGAAGAACTTCACCATCAGGTCTGTAAAAGATTTCTGGTGTTGGTGAAGTTGAAGTTTCAATAGTTACTAATGTCTGAGGGGTAGCCAATTGATCATCTTCCGGTAAAGTAACAACTTTTGAATGTTCAAATTCAAAGTCCAGATGTTTGGGTAAATGAACAACAGTTTCAGTAAGAGGTTCCTAAACAACTTCAGGTTCAGATGTAACTTTTGTTTGAACTGGGATAGATTCTGGATTAACTTATGCTTGAATTGATTCAAGGTTAGAAGTACTTTCTTGTTGAGAAATTTCAAGTTGAGGATCAACTTGTGGTTGAACAACTTTGGTTACTGTTTCACTAGGATCAGTGCTAATGTCCTCAGGTAATTGTGAAACTTCTTCTTCAGGAACGGATGTACCAGAAATAGTTGGAGTAATTGGAGTCTTTGTACTTACCAAAATAGATGATTCAGGTAACTCAGATGAAGAACTAGGAGTTCTTGATGTACTAGACTCAGTTAAGCGAGACCACTTTGCCCGAATTAGTGTCGCTTCGGGAGGCAAAGGCAGTTTTCTCACTGTTCTCTGCGAACAACGGGGTATGGGTTGATGTTCCTCCACGATTTCTGATTAATTTTATTATCAAAAAAGAAATAAACAAAAAAGGGTATACTAGGCAAAAGGTTTACCAAGCAACTGTGAACTGCAGAATACCTCCTGGTGAACCAAGAAGTACGAGCAGGCAATCTCTCCGAATGTTGTGTTCGATGTATCACAATTTATAAGGCAGCTGACTCAGTTACTTAAGGATGGATAGCAACCTAGATTTGTCCTCCCATATATACTCGAAGGTACGTGGAGGCCCAGTCCATATAAGCGTTGTCTAATGCAAAACCGCACAGTGAGAGCATTCCCATATACTTTATGTACTGTAACACTGCCCTATATACCCGAAGGTACGTGGACGAGCTACAATATACTCATGTATGTGGAATGAGGTATCACACTTGGGATGTATTGCAAACAAGTTAGTGACAACTACTTTGTTTTACGACACCAGAACACATCTCTAGCCTAGAACCACTAAATGTTTGCCTTAATGACAATGCTCAATTAGGTAAATTGATGTTTATTTTAAGTTGATCTTGCTTAGGAATTTGACTCTCGAGTTCACCATATGATGTATTCTAAAATTCCTAGGAATGCAACTATCATGATAAGCATTCTTTCCATTCAATTTAACAATGAAAATCCTAGCTACTTAGGGATAGAGAAATCAGATTTCTTTTGATCAAAGAGCAAAGAGAACAATCTAAATGTGAATTCCCTACACTATTCCTTATCAGCACATGCAAACTTTTTCAATGCAACATGCATGTATTTCTTTTCAATTTCCATTAATGTGAGTAAACAAAAAGGAAAACTAATGCACAAACAATCAATAAACTCTTTTCATAAAAATGACGATTTTGCGACAATTTCTTTTCAAGGAAAGGAAGACTTTACGACACTTTCGTTTTCAATAAATGAGGAATTACGACACTTTCAATGAAAAGACTAATCATTTGCACACATCAATCAATCAATATTTCATGAATGAAGATTTGACAACAATTCATTTTCAAAGGAAAAGACGATTTTACGACACTTTCGTTCGCTAAAGATTAATCGATCAAAAAACTAACTTTCAACTATAGATTGAAAATGACAAAGTAAATACATAAGAAAAAGTTATCAATCCTAGTCTAAGCAGGGCTGGGTAAGGAGATGAAACACTATTTTCAGAGACAAGACATCATTGACATTCAGCAAATCATTCAAACAGGAGAAAATTGGTTCAAGAACTTCAGCTCCTAGATGGGACACTGACCCTCAAGGGATTAGCGCAGGCAGTAGTGAGAGACAATGCACTGAAGCACACTAGATCTATGTGGGAAGTGCATTGCAGTGCACTGTGTCCTTCATTGGGCTGCGCTGGTGATAGTAAGACATTTTGAAGACAATTTAGTACAGTTTTGGCTCAATTTTTAATGAAAGAAGACTGAAATTCAATCAACGACCACAAGTACAGTATGTAGAAATGTCTTAAGAGGCTGATAAGCTACTAAGATGGATGATTGCTCCCCAAAAAGGTCACCAATTTGTTTTGGGAAGTTTTAGTGTCTATGGATAAATGCTTAAACCCCTATAGTAGTAGCTAAGTCTAGAACAACAGTGCAAAGCATTCTCTACTTTCTCTATGATCAACAGATTAAATAAGAGGTAAAGAAGCCTACCTGTAGGTTCCGCTTACTCCTTATCTCCCTTGATCAATTCTGTCACTCCTCTCCGTACTTAATCCACTTTAAGAGTACCTACACAGAAGCAAAAGACAAAAACTGATCAAAGCATATGATAATAATCTATTGATTAAACATAACATGGAATCAATTACATGATACAAATATGAAAGCATAAATGAATAACACAAGCATGTGGAAAAAGCTTTGAACACTTTATTAGTAAAAGGACTAGTTACAACCCAATTTGCTCGATTCAGCATCACTCCTCTAGTTCAATCCCATCATCTCCTCATAACAAGCAAGACATTTTGACATCATTACAATACTTGAAATCAACTCAAGTCCCATACTAACAACATCTCCCTATAATTCAATAATTCCCAGCCCCTGATCACTTAGATGAGTGGTATTTTTATAGGTGAATGAAGGAAGTTATGCCATAAATGGTGATAATGAATTCCCTCCCAAACTTAGAATTTAGTTCCGTGAAGGAAGGGATAAAGGGATTGATGTTCCTTAACTCCCTTCCTCATCCAAATACGAGCTCAAAGGAGTAGATAGCCTTGAGAAACTTCTAGAGGCATCGAATGGATAAGGAATCTTTCAAACCCCAATGCACTTTTGCTCAAATTCTCCCAATGCAGGGCAGAGAGGGACAAAGTGTGCTGCATAACACCCTATTAGTGTATGGTCTACATTGCAGCGCACCCTAATGAATGCCTGCCTACGTTGATCTTATTAGAGGCAGTTTCTGGATGATTTTAGTTATGGAACTTCTTGGGAAGCTAGGCATTCTGATGGTTGACTTCTTTAGGGCATGTAATAACTGAATTAGGGTTTGATGGGCCCTAATAGTACTGATCTATAGGTTGGGGTTGATGTGCCCAAATGGATCTGTAACAAGGTAGGCCTATGATGGTGACTTTAGGTTGTTGGTCACTCCCTTGCCCATAGCATGAGAGTGACTATGGCCCAAGAGACATAAAACAACAGTGGGACCTAGGGACAAGATGTTTGAGTCATTGGCTTTTCCTCTGAGGATTTTGTTGATGATGTTGGATGTTTGTATGGTCTGTTTCCATCGGTTGCACTTCCTTAAGGTGACTTAGGAGGTCGAATCATATCATAGTATTATTTCGTTGCATGTTTACCCCGGGTGGTCAGTTGCTTGGGTAGATGTGGGAGGAGGGTGTTACATGTATGTGTGTATGTATGTTAATAAATTTAATATATTATATAACATATACTATATCTTACAACAAAAAATTAATTGCGAGAAATGAGTTAAGGCAACATGATTGGAGTTAACTCCAAGGTCATGGACCCAACCTCATGCAAATAGACATGGTCTCCTAACATGATAAGCTAGGGCAGGACTACATGCTTGTGATTCAACAAGTGATATAGAATCATTTTCTTTTGAGAGGAATTTTTATTAAAACCTAAATCCCATTGAGGCAGTTTGCTTTGGTTTCATAGTTTCTATCTAGCTTGGATTTTGGTTCAAAGCCCATTGAGGTAATCTACTTTGGGTTTAAATTTTGCATTGGGTTTAGAGTTTAATTTGAGGTTTTTATTTATATTTGACCATGCTTGGTGTATGATTTGAGGAATTTTCTGGAGCTCCAACCTAAATTTGAAGTCAGATTCAAAGGGTTTTTTGGAGATTTTACCTACCCAGGGGTCCAAATGAATTTATTGGAGATCATATAATGGATAATTTTATAAAACTTAATTTACAATGGAGCTAATTGATGTATCTCTGCATAGAAGTGCTATGCAAAGTTGAACTATGTGAAGAATTTTAATTTGACAACTCGGGGACAAATTCCCTCCTTAGGAAAGACTTCCACATCAAGAAATAACCCTCCTATCCCTTGGAAGAATTTAATTTGGTTAAGGAAAAACACATTTTAAAGTGAAAACCTGCGTGTGCAGAAAAGTTAGGTCGGATTTAAATATAAATTAGTCCACCCTTGGAAGAATATAATTACAAGACAAGTCAATCTCATTTATACATCATTATCAATTATCTTCTTCTCTCTCTTCTTTGGATTGGTTCATACAGGTCTTAAATTGTAGGGTCTGAGCTCACACATGCGAGGAGAAGAAATTAATATGGAGTCACAGGGTTGGATTGTGTAACATTAAGCTATAATCACTCAGTTGATAGGGTGTTCTTGTGGATGGAGGGATATAGCCACAATGATGGCCACTAGGTCCCTGTAGTTGTGACCTAAGATATTTTTGACCATTGACTATAGACATGGATATTATTTATGACCATTGGGCTCATCTCTTGGATATTATTTGGTTGGTTTTGTTGGATAGTCAAAGGATTGACTTTGAAACTTGATTAACGAATTTGAACATTGTACTCTCTTTGTTGAACATTTTATCACAATCTAATAAGAAGAATAATTTGAAAGGGTTTTCCACATGTGGATTTTTTCCCTAGTCTTTGACCAATCCTAATGTCTCTTATTATTTCTTTTGATTGTCTTCTACTATACATTGCATTTATTGCTTTATCCACAATTCCTATTTATTACTAGAAGATTGATTTAATTGCTAATTGAATTTAAGAATTGGGTTAAAGTTACTGTAACAATGATAGAACAATGGAAAATTAACATGATATCAGATCTAAGGTGAAGACAAGCTCAATGAGTCAAGAGACAAGAGAAATCATTCATAAATGAAGCTGAAGGAACCTATCTTATTTGGTGAATCTGTATACCTCTTAATTCAAGGATTCTGAGAAGTTGGGTGACTCATCAAATTCTGTTGCTTGAAAGATCAAGTTGGAAGTGAAATTGGATGAAAATTATGTTTTGGAATATGTGGAAGGTAAATTTCATGTACCTCTAGAAAATGCTACTGCTACTATCAAATCCAGGTAAAAAAGGTGAGCTTAAAGCGAAGAAAATTCTCATTAATGGGTTGCAAGATCATTTACTTGTTTATGTCAGTAGCTTTAAGAATTTTAATGATATTTATGAGAATATGATCGGGATGTATGAGGTCAATAACTTGAATCACATTAGCTCTTTTAAAAATCAAATCAAAGAGATGAAGATGAACAAGGGGGATCTATGCAATCCTATATCATGAGAGTATCCCACCTAAGGGATCAATTTCAATCTGCTAGTGAACAAATATCTGACAAAGAACTGATGGTGGTGATACTTCAAGGTATTCCTCCTATTTTTGAGACCTTCATTACTACTCTAAGAAAAAATAATGTTCTCCTGACATTTGATGAGATCATTAGTAAATGCACTCAAGAGGAGGTTAGGACGATTGCTAGAGGAAGAATTAAAAAGCATGAAGAAGGAGAGTCCTCTGCATTTGTTTCTCAAGAAAATAAAAGGAAAGGAAGAGGGAGACCATTTAGTTCTAGAAGGCCTCCCCCTAAATCAAAGGTCTACAAGACAAGAGGAAGTAGAATTGAATGACTTAACTACCACAGTCATGGTAAATATGCTCGAGAATTCTTAGAAAAGAGAAATGATTCAAGCTCCAACTACAACAATAATTGAGGCTTCAATAACAATAGGTTCAATGATCGAAGAAGAAGAGATACACAGGATGATTAAGAAGAAGGCCATCATCCTCAAAGGATTTTAAGGAATTCCAGGTATGAAAATAATGTAACTAGTCAATCTGAATATATTCTTATTTCTACTCTTTCTAGTTCTTCTCCTCTGGATTCATATGATAGCTCATTGGTAGATAGTGGGGATTTTAAACATTTCTATGGATATTGAGAGGTCCTCTCAAACCTAGTTGACAGGGAGACAAATTTAAAATTGATTATTGGAGACAATATTACTCATCCTATGAAGGGTTTTGGTTCCATCAAATTTCACTTGAACTCTTGTGAATATTTCCTTCTTCATGATTTTATGTATGTTTTGGGACTAAAGAAGAACTTGGTATCCATATCTACCTTGGAAGACAAAGGCATGAGAGTAGATTTCATGGAAGGAAAATTCCTTACATGGCCTATGGAATCCTGCAAGAGGGATGCTTTTACCTTTGGCTCTAGAATTGAAGAAATTTATAGAGTTAATGGAAGGCCTCTGGTAGCAATGGTCCACAACATCAATCATCAAAGTGAGCTATCGCACCGTAGGTTGGAACATCTAAATTATGAATCTCTACTGAAATTGAAGAATTTAGTCTCTGAGATTTCCGATGTTCAAGCTAGTCATGATGTATTATGTCCAGGATGTGCCAGTGGAAAGAAGACAAGGGGACCATTCCCCTCTAGCAAGAACAAGATTGAAGGTATTCTTCAATTCATTTATTTTGACCTATGTGGACCGATAGTGCACTCTATTGGTGGAAATATCTACTACATAATATTTATTTATAACTTCTCCAGGAAGACATGGATATACTATCTGAAGCATAAGGATGATTATTTTGATATGTTCAAGGAATTCAAGGCACTAATAGATAATCAAATAGGGAAGAAGATCAATGTCTTTAGGTTTGAAAATGGTGGAGAAATATTTTAGAAATGGCAACAATAAATGCTAAAAATAGCATTGATATAAATAACATTTCAGGTACCAGCGTTGGACATAGCAACAAGGAATGAAAAATGGAAATGCTAAAAATAGCATTGCTATAAATAGTATTTTGGGATAGATTCCAATTTTTGTTAGCCCCTGAACTAAAATTGAGAAGTAAAATTCGAATTTGATCTTAGCAGTTGTTTGTAAAATAATTAATTAATTCATCTTGAGTTAATTAGTTGGAGAAAATCAAACATGAAGTCTATGTGAAGACATGCAACAGCTTCTCCATTGATTGAGGAAGTTATCCCTTGATTAAAAGAGATCAAGATGAGTTGTACTTTGAGTTGTGATTAATTATCTCAGTTAACTGAGTTAAGTCCAGTTAGATTAGTTCCAATAGTTTGTGGAATTAATTGTGAGTTAAGTTAGTTAATGTATGCATGCATGTAACTGCTGCACTTCAAATAACTGAATATTATCTCATAAATAACTCATGCATGTCAGTTCAGTCAGAGTCCTAGTTGAGATCAGAGGAAGGGACAGTGTACTATCAGTTGGAGGATTTTTCCTATATAGGAAACTCATCCATGCAGAAGGAATTATCTCCTTCAGGATTGCACAGTTACTCCTGAGTTTAGTGAGCAGTGTGAGAGGTGAATTCACACAAGTGGTAGCATTGGACCCCAAGAGAAATTACGCAAGGAAATAGGAGGCTTGGAGGGTAGTGGAGAAGGTTTTTGAGAAGCCTTTGACTGTTTATGAGTAGCAGAGGGATTGTACTCAGAGTTTGATAGCTTGTGAGCTAAATCTTTGTGTAATCTGAACATATTTCCACTTGTATGATAATACAGAGATCAGGGTTTTTAGCTAAGGTTTTCTCTAGAGTATTCTTCTGTGTTCATGTGTGATTGATTTCTCATTCTCAGTTATATGTGTTCTATTTGATCTTTCTCATAAATCGATTAAGCTTCCACACGTTTGTTGTAGAAGTATATCTTGTATATTGCTTTAGTATATTGCATAATCTGTTGATCTACAGTGGGAATTTCTACATGATATCAGAGCAAAGGTGATCAAAGCAAAGAATAGTATACAAAGAAGGGAGAAGTTCGAAGTTTCAAGTTCCTGGTTATAGAATCTGAATTCTTATCACATCTCAAATTTCCCCAATGGAATTCAATAGTTTAAGACTCGAGTATGCCCTTGATGGAATCTTGAATTATATAGCCTGGAAGGATCACATGGAAGCAGTATTAGAGGAAAATGGTCTAAAAAACTTCATTGATCAAGAAGTCCCCAAGTCGGCAGCAGCTAATGCTACAGAATTGGCAGAATGGAAGAAATGTGTGGCTAAAGTGAGGAGAATCCTCTTGGAGGGAGTTTGAGACCACATTGTCTCGAGCCTCCATGGGAAGGAGACACCATTTTCGATGTGGAAAACATTGAAAGATCTATATCAGAACAACAGTGATCAAAGGAAGTTGGCGCTGAAAGACAAGCTTCAGAAAATCAAGTGTGAAAAGTGCAACATGATCTCTACGTATCTGAACAAGCTCACCACCTGCAGGGATGAGCTTGGAACTGTAGGGATCATGATAGTCGATGATAACATGGTGAGTCTTTCTCTCCTCGGTCTTCCTAAGAGATGGCATAGCTACCAATACTCGGTAAATGGAAGAGAGAAACTGCCAGATTGGGAATGAATTTGGTCGGATCTGATGCAGGAGGAGATAAGAAGAAGCACCAAAGATGGTTCTTCATCCAAGGAGGATGAAGAAAACTGTGCCCTAGCGAGTAAGGCAAAGAAAGGGAAGGAGAAGGATTCTCATTCCAAATCGAGTTCTTCCCATGGTGGGAAGAAGTTTGACAAATCGAAAGTGCAATGCTTTCATTGTCATGAGGTGGGCCATTTTGCTACAAATTGTCCACTAAAGAAATCCATGATGGGATCCAAGGAAGGATTTGAAGGTGAGGCATTGGCCTCACAGTTCGAGTTGGATTTCACCCTCTTTGCATGCATGGTTTCATCCATGGAAGGATGTGGTTGGTTTCTTGACAGTGGAGCTTCATTCCACATGACCGGCAATAGGAGTTTGTTCAATACCTTGGAGGAGAAAGATCTCCAGATACTCATAGTGATGGGTAATGATGAAAAGTATAGTGTCTCAGGAGTAGGCACAATTGTTTTTCAGAGGGAGCATGGAGCTCACATTACCTTGATAGATGTGAGGTATGTACCAGGACTGAAGAAAAAATTGGTATCGATCGCAATGCTAGAAGACAAAGGCTATGATTTAGTCTTCAGTAAGGGAAAGATTTTCCTTAGACACGTCACCACGAGACAGGTGAAGCAGATCGGTTCACGAATCAAGAACTTGTATGCTCTTAAGGTTCAAGATGCATGCAAAGCCTTGAGGAGCAAGGCAACTGATGGAGACTTGGTGGTTGATAGGGAGAGTACATTACCTCTCAACATGCAGCTCCAGAAGAAGTCTCAGACAATTGTGGAGGAGACACAATTGGTCAAGCAGCTCAGGAGCTCGTGGAGCAGGCACAACTAGAGGAGTCGAGAGGAGATTGAGTGGAGGCATCCACTCATGCAGAGACCTCTAGTAGGGGGAAATTTTGAGCCAAGTGGGCAGAGGGATCACATGCATCCATACGTCCAGGTCGAAGGTGGGGTGATGTGGAGTGACAGTCCTAAGAAGGCTGGAATAGGGGCAAGATCATTGAGGTACCCAACCTCTTTGATTAGACCTTGCTACGGGAGCCCCGACGAGGAGTAGCAGGATTGGATGAGTGGGTAGAGATAGATGCAGATCGAGCGAAAGAGAGAGCTACAGTGCAGGAATCACAAGATAGTGCAAAGCTAGTAGGCTGCAACAATGCGAGAGGCACAAGAGTGTTGCACCAGTGTAGGATGGCACAGAGAGGTGTACAATGGTGTGAGATGCATGGAGTGTTGCAGCAGCTTAGAGGTCACAGAGGGAGCACTTGTCAGCGGCAGAGGGAGCTTCAATATCAGAGGGTGTTTCTAACCCAACGAGGAGGTCAATTGGGAGATTTTTTGTTTCTAGAGTTGTTGGAGCAACACAACTTGGGAGAAGTGTTGCATGCAAAACATTCCAAAGGTTTAGGATCAAGTTCGATTTGAATGCCTTTCTTGTCGAGAGGGAGTGTTGTAAATGAAAACAAGAAATGCTAAAAATAACATTGCTATAAATAGCATTTCAGGTACCAATGTTAGACATAGCAACAAGGAATGAAAAATGGAAATGTTAAAAATTGCATTCCTATAAATAGTATTTGGGGATAGATTCCAATTTTAGTTAGTCCCTGAACTAAAATTGAGAAGTAAAATTCGAATTTCATCTTAGCATTTGTTTGTAAAATAATTAATTAATTCATATTGAGTTAATTAGTTGGAGAAAATCAAACATGAAGTCTATGTGAAGACATGCAACAGATTCTCCATTGATTGAGGAAGTTATCCCTTGATTAAAGGAGATCAGGATGAGTTGTACTTTGAGTTGTAATTAGTTAGCTCAATTAACTGAGTCAAGTCCAGTTAGATTAGTTCCAACAGTTTGTGGAATTAATTGTGAGTTTAGTTAGTTAATGCATGCATGCATGTAACTGCTGCACTTTAGATAACTGAATATTCTCTCATAAATAACTCATGCATGTCAGTTCAGTCAGAGACCCAGTTGAGATTATAGGAAGGGATAGTGTACTATCAGTTGGAGGATTTTTCTTATATAGGAAACTCATCCATGCAGAAGGAATTATCTCCTTCAGGATTGCGCAGTTACTTCTGAGTTTAGTGAGCAGTGTGAGAGGTGAATTCACACAGGTGGCAGCATTGGACCCCAAGAGAAATTGTGCAAGGAAATAGGAGGCTTGGAGGGTAGAGGAGAAGGTTTTTGAGAAGCCTTTGACTGTCTATGAGCAGCAGAGGGATTGTACTGTGAGCTAGATAGCTTGTGAGCTAAATCTTTGTGTAATCTGGACATATTTCCACTTATATGATAATACAGAGATCAGGCTTTTTAGCTGAGGCTTTCCCCATAGTATTCTTCTGTGTTCATGTGTGATTGATTTCTCATTCTCAGTTATATGTGTTCTATTTGATCTTGTTCATAAATCGATTAAGCTTCCGTAAGTTTGTTGTAGAAGTAGATCTTGTCTTTTGCTTTGGTATCTTGGATAATTTGTTGATCTATAGTGGGAATTTCTACAAAATATACATCAAATACGTTCGTTGGATTTTGCAAGTAAGCTGGAATCAAGAAGGAAACTATTGTTCCTTACGACCCATAGTAGAAGGGAGTGGCTGAAATCAAGAAAAAATCCATCGTGGAACCTTCCCGAGTTATGTTGCATGATTAAAAGTTGTGAAATTTCCTCTGGGAAAAAACTATAAATACAATAGTCTATGTACAAAGTAGGGTTCAACATCAATATTTGGACAACAAGACACTCAAAGAAGTATTCATAGGCATGAAGTCTGATATTGGACATCTTAGGATAGTTGGTTGCCTCATATATTTCCATGTGCTGAAGGACAAGAGGAACAAGATGGAAGCCACCATAAATAAAGGTAAATTTGTTGGATATTGTGAAAACTCTAAATCATTTAGAATATATATATATCTTGTAAAAGGAAGATATAATTTAGCATGGATGTAACTTTCGTTGAGGATGTTGCCCTTAGAAAAACAAGAGACCTTCCTCTGCCTCCTCTTGAGAAGAAATATGATGATGTGGACCTACTGAAAGGTCCCTCTATTCTCGATCCAGAGAAATAGTTTAATCGTGATCCCATGGAGCCTATGGAACCCTTGGATCCTCCTCCAAGTGATCCCCGTGCCAAGAAGAGACCATTGTGGCTTCATGATTATTACACATTATTTTATCACACCTCCTGCACTTCCCCGTGACATACTCTGAAGGGCCTGAAACATGACCATCATGAAGTGTACTTATTTAGATATGCAGCTCATATCCTCCCTAAAACATTGATTGGAAAATTCCTTGAGATTTCCCCTGAATAAATAGCTCTAAACCACTAATTTAGACTCATCGCTCTAATGAGGTTAAAAACCACGATGTTCGCTTGTTGCATCACTCTTGACCCATGATGGCATTGCTATGTTTTCTTATATACCTGTGATGATCCCAAAAAGGCAATTTTTCTAAAGAGGATGAGAAGCTTCCAGAGTGGCAAGCTGGGGGTTGTTCAGCATAGATGAGGTCAAATTATCCCAACTTGGCCTCTTGGTCTTATCCCTATGAGCTACCTCCTTGAGATAAGGGCCTAATACTATCTTTTGAGGGATCCTAACTCCCTTCCCTAGCCTATAAATTCATCCTCTCCCATTCCCAAATGTTTGGTCAGGTTAGAGGTTGGTTGGTCTATGTCTATTTGCACCCTTATGCTAAGCTTGTGCCTAGAGGCTATTCATTAGACTCGAAGAAGGAGTGCTTGGAGAGTTCTTGGTTTGGACTTGGATTACCACTCAAGGTGATACTTTCAACATCAAGGCTTTGGTTGTAAGCTTCCCTTTATTTCTTAATAATATACAATTGTTTTTTCATCTTCCCAAAATATATATGTTCATGTATTATTTAGCTTGACATTCCTTGATAAGTTAACTAGGTTATTATTGGATTTTCTATTGTTTTTGGCATGCTTTGTTGTCTCTTGATCACTTGTGAAGGTACATAAACGCTGAGAGAAGTAGGAACAAGTCCGTGACACAAGCAATTCGAGGCTCTCAACAAAGGAAATCAGAATAGCATTAGAACGAGGTAGGCCATCTCTTTCATTCTTCTTTTCAATTATAACCTAGGAAGATGTCTAGTTGATTGTCACTTCAGTTTCTAGACCCTCCCATTGGACTAGAGGGTCATCTCTATCCACAGAGATGATTAACCTTGTTAACAAAATGGCGACTCCGTTGGGGAGCCTATGATCCTTTCCATCCAATTCTTCACCCTGATCTTTTGACTAGTTTGACCAACCATCGATTTTTCGACTTGTTTGCATCAGTTTGGGTGTATACCATCACTGATTACTACCTTAGAGTGCTAATTCTGGATTGTTTCTTGGAATACTTTTAGTCTTTTCCCATATTCTTCGCCCATCGCGTATTTAGCCTTAACAGTCACAATGGCATCTCGTTTTTTACCTTTACAGTCGCGATGAATTTTTTTCTTCATTTTTTGGTCACGTAGAAATCATCACTACTTTTTATATACAAATTAGTGATTCCATCACAGGTTTTCATATGCAAAGTATAAATAATCGTGGGTTTGGGTATGTAAAGTAGCGATGATCCTTGAATATGAGAATTGTTAAGATTTATTCCTTAGAATCCAATGTGTCTTTGCCCCTAAGGTCTTTTCCTATCCTATATGCTTGGATTTGTCAATGTTTTGATTGATTGCCTTGATTAATTTGAAAAATTTGTCTCATTGGCTTCGAAGTGGAATCTGATTGAATTCTAGGGTTTCTAGTCAATTGGCCATCACTTGTTGCTTGTTGGTGTCATTGTGATGCTTGTTTTGTTGATTGGTTGAGTCTTGTTTTTTGTGGAAATCATTGAAAACATAGTTTTGCGTTTGTTTTAGCTTGTATTTCGAGATTTACTTTTCATGAAAATGCATTAGATTAGTTTCATTGAAAAGTTATTTTTTGAGATTCATCATTGAAAATAGATCACATTTTTTAGTGATTGGAAGCTAAAAACTGTATTAGGTTCATCAAATCATTAAAAATGGAAAGAAAAGCATAATTCCTATAAGTGCATCTTTACAAAGTAAAACCATTTTTCTTTTGGAAAGTTGCATTTAGGGTAGTTAGAAGTCAAAAGCAATTTTACTTTTGGAGTTTCATGTGGAAGACAAAAATGAAATTTAGTGGAAGGCATTTTTGCATGATGCATTATTAATTGAAATTTCTTCCCTTGATTAGTCTAGCTTTCATTGAAGTGAAAGTTTTCCTTTTCTCATCTAGTTGCATCTTAGGTGTTTAGGTGACATCATTTTGAGCCTCAAAACTAAAACTTAATTCAAGATAAACTTTAAAATATATCAATTAATGTAAGGATAATTTGAAACATTGACACTTCATACTTAGTGAACTAGGCTAGAGATGTGTTTTGGCATCTTTAAAACTTAGCCATTGTCATTCACTCTTGCATTAGATAGCACTAGCACAGACTTGTGATACCCATACTGTCGAATATATAAAGGGAGACCCTCATAGGTTGCAAACATTTATCCATAGGAAGTCGAGTCTGCTACCCTGTAAATGTGATACACCGAACACAGTGTTCGGGGAGATTGCCTACACGTACATCAAGTCCTTGGTGAATTTATTTGTTGAGGTGTATATTGCAGTTCACGGTTACTTGGTAATCCTTTTTTGCCTAGAGTATCCTGAGTAGTCATTTCGATCTTTTTTTACTCCTTAAATTTGAAAAGATCATTGATCACATGTCCTTTCGAGCTCACTAAACCAACGAAAGCGACTATAGTCACCTTTTCATCCTTTTCTCAACTCTTAAAACATGAAAAGGCAAAGTTTTTGTTTCAAATTCTAAAACTAATTGACCACAGAACAAAATTCTTCCTATGGAAATACTCCTTAGTAGATCTTAGGTTGATACCAATGGCAACATTTCCTGAGTCTACCAGTCACGGAAACCCCTCTGATGGGAATCCTAGACCTTTTCCTTCTTTTGGAAATACTGGTGCTCTGTATATAGCAGTGTCCCTTCTAATATTGACTATTGGTTTGCCAGTTTGGTTATTTTTGACCTCGATGGTGCCGAGTGTCCAAACTTATTTTCAAAGAAGTTCTCCTCCACCTAAACAACATTAACTTCATGTTGATCCTAAATTTAACCCCTCGGCTTCTTTGCCTATTTCTTCACCTCGTTCTTCCTCTTTGCCTGGTGAAATTCTAGATTCTAGTAACCAAGAAGCCAATAAGAAGAAGAAGAGGATGAAGAAGAAGAAGCAAAATAAGCAAGGGGGAAACCAAGCAGTCATTACTATGGATGCAACTGATGTAGAAAAATCTTCCAACGAACCTCGGAAAGTAAAATTCCCTTGCATGTTATGTAAGTGTGACCACCTTCTTCAAAATTGTCCTAGTATTTCTAAGGTCTTAGAAGTGTGGTCTACAGGTTCACATCAACATTTTTCATTAGCCTCTAGTGATCATGCTAGTGATAATCCTTCAACTAGTAACAATAAATTCCATGGGAAAAAGGGAAAAGTCAAATTTCCTTGTAATTTGTGTGAAGGTAATCATCCCATTCACCTTTGTCCTCTTATGAATGAAGCTTCCAAAGAGTTGGAAAACCTTACTACTTCTCGACCTTGTCTTCCATCTGGGTATCGAAAGCTTTCCCCTGATCCTTCACTAGTTGATCCAATTATTGATCAAAATTTATCTTTGGTCAACCCCGCTCTCTCTGAAAGTGAGTCTTGTGGATTCGTTCTTGACCAACCATTGGTTGAGAAACCAGTAGACTTGGCTCCATCTAAGTTAACCATACCTTTTCGATAGAGAGTGAACCTCATACTGCTCAGGTTCTTCTAGTTTATTCAGTTTTAAATGAGCTGGAGGGAAATCCTCCCGTTCATGAGGTGCATGAGAGTAGTTTTCTTGTTCCCATAGAGAAAGGAGGCAGATCTCACGTTCCTATGACACCCCCTCTGAGTAGTTTGGTCACTTATTTTGATTGGAGTCGATTGGCAGGATATCATCTTCCATCTTATGTGCCTTTCCATATTACAATACAGGCTTTCCATTTGGATGTACCTAGCACAATCATAGACGAGGGCGCATATGTTAGTATTCTCTCCTCAACTTCTTGGAAAGCTCTAGGTTCTCCTCATCTTGTCCCTATCACCTAGAATCAGTTATCTTTTAACAAAGGAACCAATCAGCTGTTAGGGATCCTTCCTAAGTTGCCTATTACTTTGGGAGGAAAGACTGTCTATATAGACATGTTGTTTGTCCAAGGCCCATTGGATTTTAATCTACTCTTGGCCATGACTATGTTTATGTCATGGGAGCTCTTATTTCTTCCCTCTTTTGAGTGATGTGTTTCCCACATGAAGGAATCATTGTGATCATTAATCATCTTACATTCACTGGTCCTGAATCAACTTTCACTCAACCATCATCGCCAAATGGTTTTTATGTGCAAGCGGTATCACCCCTGCCATAGGTTAATTACATGGCCACTTGTTACATGCCCACATCTATTGATTCTCTAATGGGTGATGTAGTACACCATGTACTGGGGGCATTGGAGCATGATTTTTCATTTGGATCCTTGGATATGTATCCCTTCCAGAGTGTTGTTCTCCCATTTGATGAGAAACTCTTGGAAGCCATGGCCTCTGTTGGTCTATGATCAAGGGTTATTAAGAAGAGTTCCTTGTCTTAAGTCAAGCTCCTTAAAAAATGAAACAAGGACCATGGAGCAGAGTTCATTGTCTTGTGTCAAGCTCCTTAAAAAATGAAATAAGGACCATGAAGTAGAGTTCCTTGTCTTGTGTAAAGCTCGTTAAAAAATGAAACAAGGGTCATGAGGATAGTTCTTTTACTATGTCAACCTCATTAAAAAATGAAATATGTTATGAGCATGGTTCTTTTTCTTGTGTCAATCATGTTAAAAAATAAATAAATCCCCTTCCATTTTGAGTCTTTGATTAGATCTCGTAAAATCCCCATCGAGTATTTCACTTGATCTCGTAAGTGAACCTTCATTCCATCCACTTGTTAGTAACCAGCGGTCTACTTAGGTGAATGACATGAAGCTTGGGGGTCATGTACCTCGAATCGAGTCATTATGTTGGGGGCATGAAAACTTATCTCAAGCATAGTTTATCTTTGTTTCAAGCTCGTGTAAAAATGAAACCAAATCCAAGCATAGTTTGTTTCTGTTTCATGCTTATGCAAAAATGAAACCAAATTCAAGCACAGTTTGTTTCCATTTTAAGCTTGTGTAAAAAAGAAACCAAATCCAAGCATATTTTGTATCCATTTCAAGCTTGTGTAAAAATGAAACCATTCCCACTTTACATCTCGTGATTACCAATTTTTATCAGCCGATTTTTTTCAGATGAGCCTTGGTTTCTTCATTCCTTCGTCACCATCTCTTTGGCCAATCATATGCCTTCACTTGGTTGTTTTACTCTTGACTAGGGAAAATCTATGATAAGTGGTTTTATTAGCCATCCTCTTGACCATTACATGTTTTGAGCAGTTCCATCATGACCGAAACCAGTTGCTATCCTTTCATACCACTCGTTCCTCTAAGTGGAGTCCTCTTTTAGCTCTTTTCAGACTCCAAAAATATGAAAATATTGTCGAGTACTTGTCATTTCGAACTCATTAAAATAAATGAATTGACGTCTACTCAATATAATTTTAACCCTTTTCTAGATTGAGATAGACTATTGTACGAAAAAGGAACACCTTAGTTGAATATTGCTAGGAAGTTCTCTCGAATATTGTTTTCTACCTTTTTCGATTCGAGAGACAAATTACGAAAAAGGACTTGATGGAGTTTTCTTTTTCGTATCTTTTTCAAACTATATAAATATGAAAAAGATACTGATTTATTATTATGTCAGACTTGTTTAAATTAAGTGACGAAAGACTTGTCACCATGACGAGCCCGAGTTTCTCCTTCCTAGGACTTGTAAAACTTACTAGGATGGATTCATCCGAAGGAAGAACATATATGACAAGCATATGGTATCCTCTTCAAGCTTGTGTAAAAATAAAGAGGTGCTCGCTAGAAATAGTGGGGGGGAAAATGAAGATGAAAAATATCTTGTATAGGTAGCATGTCGCTCTTGAACATGACACTCGTCTGTTTCTCGTGTCAGGTTTGGGACATCCTCACTTAGTCACTTGTCCTTTCAAGTTTGGGTGATCCATTTTGCCTCTCATCTGACTATTCCACTTTATCACTATGACCCTTGGTCCTATGTTGAGTCTAATGTTGCCACACTTGGAGTCGTGTCGTCAATATGTTCAAGAGAATTCCTATATGCAGTCTATTACCTATACATTGTCTAACCTTTTTCTACAGTCTTGGATCTTATTGTTGGCTTAGGGGGTCCTAACCTAGGTTCAGAGTTAGTTGCGTCAACCAAAAAAGACCTACACTACTAGCCCTTTCGGCAACAACTCGCGTAGCATAGGCTACAGTCTCACCCGAAGCAATATGGGGGATGCAAGAACCAAGTTTCTACATCCAGAGACTAGTGTGGTGTCTTCCAGTGCCTCAGATCTACCTTCACGCAGATCATTACACTCTTAGGGCACACTGCTACAACTTTGTTAAAATATCCTTCAGACCTTCGCGAAGGTCTATGATCAGTCCTTGCGGACCTTTAACAATCAATTTTCCCACTTACGTGCATAAGAAATCAGTCCTAAATTAGGGTTCGCACATATTTACTTAAGTTATTAGTAAACATTAGAGAATTCATCAGAGTTTCCACGAAAATACTTATACATGCATTGTGTACATCATTAACACTTATTCAAGAGAATCGCGTAACATTACATCAATATTCCATAAAACACATCATTCATCGACAACATATAGCATTAACAGAAATATGCAAGAATTCTTTAGAAACTATTTTTATTGATCTTCAATTCAAGGTTACAGACTCAAAACTACCCTACGCACATAGCTGCAGGGGTCCTCCCACTCAATTGTGGACTCTACCTAGGCCTCTGTGCACTAATTTCCATAGCCTTTCTTCTATCTTACCCACTTCTCTTCCCTATCACTTCCCTTCTCCTTATTCATCCATCATCAAATTATGCCTTAGAATCTCTAAGACACACCTATTTATAGCATTTTTCATACAATGCCATGGTCCATGGACCATGGGTGAATCTCAAAGCCGACTCAAAATTTACAT
The DNA here is from genome assembly GCA_031772625.1 of Pinus tabuliformis. Lineage (NCBI taxonomy): Eukaryota > Viridiplantae > Streptophyta > Pinopsida > Pinales > Pinaceae > Pinus > Pinus tabuliformis. The sequence continues at coordinate 712,664,887 of CM062812.1, read as the reverse complement.
AAAAAATGGGCTAAACCCCTTTGACTCCTATTTATCTACGCACTCTGAATCCACAAATCATGGAGAGTTTACATTAATTACAAAACTATATAAAAAATTGGGTTATCTTAAACCCAAAACTGACCCGAGGGACCCTATCCCAATAGGAGCCTAACACAAATATCGTGACTCACCCTCGAGTCACTCTGTTGGCACTGCGATCTTATAGCGAAGATCCCCCAGCTCCACCTGGATTACTATAACTTCAGCAGCGCTCTGTGTTGCTGCTTGCTTGACTTCCTCGGCCAATTTTTTCGTGGATGGTCCTTTTATGGCCAACCTCATCATTTTTTGTTTGTACTGAAACTGTTTAAGCTTATACTAAATGGTATTTTTGACTTGATAAGACTCCTCCAACCATGGCTGCAACCTAGCCTTTAGCAAGGCTTCCTTCTTCTATGCTTCCTCTACCTGTGCTAGGAACTGCTTTTCTTCCTGTAATTTGTCAAGGCACTACTCTGGTGCTAAGGAGCGTGCAGTTGCCCTGACTTCATCATATTGCCATTACAACTCTCTTACCTCTATTTTCATTGTCTGTAGGTTTGGATCCTCTTGTAAATTGGTCACGAACTCCATAGCCTGCTCCAACAATGTTTCACAGTCAGTGACTGTGGCATCCAAGGTAGCCATGCCTTCCTTTATTGTGGCTCCGCACTACTCCCAGACCTTAGGTGGCATTGTGGGCTGCAACTTTAACTGTAGCTATGTAATCTTCCTGTAGATCTCAAACACAACTCGTCCAACCTCTGCTTAAGCCTCACGCACACCAGTGGCTAGTTTTATGAATTTAGCTTTTAGTTGTGCATCCTCCAAGATGTGAAGCTCAGGCATTGTCTTGCATGCCTCTGCTACTGTTGACTCCAAACTTGAACTACACGTCTGAAGTGCCTCCTTTTCCTTCAAAGCCTGCGTATTTTCAGTGAACATTTTCTCATTATTGACTTTGTACTCACTTATGAGGTTGAAGGCATGCTGCTCCTTGGTTCTCAATTCATCTTCCACCCCTGTATGCAATGCATGGAGGGTCTCGTTGGAGAGCACCACTATATTCAGTCCAATGTTCTTGATTGTACTTAGGATAATGTGATCATCAGCAGACTCTGTGTGAATGGACTCGTCTGGTAATGGTATAGTTCTGAGGTCTAGGGTCCTTACTAGCTCTATTGCTTGGCTTGTCCCAGTTTCCAGGCTCGCTTGCTCTGCGCTCACTTATCCGATGCCCACCTGTATTCTGGTTGCTTGGATCTACAGCTCGCACAGATCCTTTTGGATGCTCCCCAGCATCTGCAGGTATTGCTTCTCAAACTGTTGTAGCACTTCAGTTGTGGTATTCCTAGTTTTATTGCCGATCTCATTACGATCACCTTTTTTTAACACCATAGGATCAACCTGTGACTTATCTGATTTCTTCTTTTTCTGCATTCCACCCTGTTTCTCCTTGCCACGTCTCTTTAGAATAAATGGGGTGCTCTGCTGCTCATCCCCTCTGCCACCTTGTCCTGAAATTTCTTCTTCCTCTATCTCTGGTGAAGGTGGCTTGTTGCCTTTCTGTGACTCGCATTGTTCTTATTTCACCTGCTCCTTGGCAACACGTTCTTGCTCCACACAAGCCTTTTTTGCAGCTTCCTTCTTTTTCTATGTTACCACGGTATGCGCAACTTGCTTAGCTACCTCATTTCTTTTCTGTGCGACAGAACTTTCTGCACCGTGCTTGGTCTAGTAGCTAAGTCTAACGGGGTGCGCCACTCTGCAGGCCATTTCACTACAACCTCCTGCACATCCATTTCTCTCACCAAATAGGGAAAGTCCTGTCATTTCTACTTTGGATCCTTTCGTGCTTGGATATATACGCTGTGGAAGTCAGCCTTGAATTCCACGTAGGCTGACATTTGCGTGAAAAAGACTAGGGACAACCTCAGACGCTAATTAATGGCCATGCAAAGATCCATTTCCATGAGAACCCAAAATATCTTTGTTTTGGCAATCCATGCGGCATCCTTTGTAGACCGTAAGGAAGAAAATTTTTCTACCTCTGGAAATCCTTCCTTGAGCGGAGGAAATTGGCTATCCTTCGGCAATTTCCATGCAACTAGGACAATTGATAGTAACAAGAAAGCATAGCGAAATGGGTTGGTTTCATCCTGGGCCTCGTAGAAGTTCTCCAGGAACTCTTGACAGAGGTATCCTGCCTAATTAAAATGTACGCCTTTCATGTACTGTGCAGCAAGGGAAATTACAGGCATCAAAACTTCGTCCGCGAGGCATTTTCTCATCACCTTCCCTACTAAAATCTGGGTAGCCAATTGAATTGTCAGTTTTGTTATAGAAACAACTAAATACCCTCGCAACTTCATAAGGAAGCCATAATCCCTCTTCATCCTTTCTGCGAGGTCTTTTCCCCAGTCTTTCCAGCAAACTCCTTGGCCAGGTTTGCGCCTTTATAAGGCAAGTGCATGATTCTGTGAATGAGCATGTATGTAATGGGAATAGGCCCTCCTAGCCATAAATAGCCATCATGCACCAATGTGATAAGCTGGTGCACACAGATTGTGTTAATGTGCATGCAGTGATAATGGGGCACCCCCAACAGATTGAGTAACCCCTAGTGCTCGACACAGCAGACCCATTCCTCTGTTTCCAATGTTGTAACACTTGATTCTGCATAATTGACCCTCCACATGTACTTTTCCATCACTAAGTGTGGAAACCTAGCATGTTCTGTGAGGTCCCAATCCTCCATTTTCAACAGTAGGATCCTTGCGAGCCGTGGACCTTCAAAAAGGACTTGCTCAGGTAGTAGGGGCGTAGAAATGGTGAACTTCTCAGAATCTAAGTTCTTCGTGACCTTTGTTTTTCCCATCTGCGGAGGGATATACTCAGGGATCCTTTTCATGGGTTTCGCTCCATCAACATCTATATCATCTATTCCCTGGGCCTCTTCTGCCTCCAGGTCCACTACATTATCCGACTGCTTATATTTCTTCTTCTTTTGTGTTTTGGTAATCTTCCTTACGGATGCGTGCACTGACACTGGCTTTTTCTACTTGTCCTTCATGGATTTATTTGATTTGGTTGGTTGGGTTTCTCTAGTATGGGTAGGCTTCGGCCTAGGTGACCTTGGTGTTGTAGGCACAGTAGCCGGAGCTTCCATACTTACAAATTCTAGGGAAATGGTCTCAGAGGCAACATCGTCAGTACTAACAGTTTCAGCAAGACTTGGTGTAGACATTTTGTCAATAATAAACATTTTGTTTATCGCGAGAAACTCAGCAAACACGGGGTTTGCAATGAAATCCTCCCAAAATGCTCAGCTCATAGGCAACAAACAACAAAATTCACTAACAATTCTGAGAGAATAAAGTGTTCTCTATTGGAATAGCACGCATAATTTATAGGGGGTTTTGAATTCAAATCCGACTATTCCCCCCAATTTCTAATAATAAATTTTGTTTTGGCAGCAGCTTCAAATATTGTTGCCTTATATGTCACCACACCTATCCACTTAACATCTTCTGGCTGTCAAATCATGAACAACAACTCCAATGGTCACTTTCTTGTTGTACTACATGGTACCTTCCTCCATGGCGCAGCTTTATGGGTTGCATATCCATCAGTCTTCGTGTAGCCTGCTCGTTACATTGTCCTCCAAACTAGGTAGTGTATTTTATAGTCCCGCGCTCCCTTGCAACTGCCTGGAGCACTAAGACTATCATGTTTCCATATAGTCATTGTGCAGGATCCCCTATATACAACTTCAATTTTCTCCCATTCACTCTTCTCGGGGAGGGTTCGCCATTCAACTTCGTGAGTTGAACTACGTCTCCATCTGTAATTTCTTTGACAATATATGGCCCTAACCAATGCATCTGGAATTTACTAGGAAATTTAGTGAATTTACTATCATATAACAGGACCTGATCGTTTACCTTGAAAGTGTGAGGCTTGATATGATGATCATGCCACACTTTTTCACATTCCTTCTATACTTGTTGATGAAATCCTACCAATAATCAATCTTCTTCGAGCTCCATCAGCTGCGCAAGCCATGCCTCCAAGGCCTTGCGATCCACCATATCTGTCATGTCTACTATACACAAACTAGGCACAATGTACTCCATTAGAATTACAAATTCGACCCCATATACTAATTTGAACGACGTTTTCCGTGTCAACTTCTTAAAAGTAATCCTATAATTCCATAGTACTACAAATACGCGCACATCCCATTCATTATGTTGTGCGTTGAAGATATTTATCAGCGCCTTCTCAAAAATCTTATCGAATGATTCAACAATTCCATTGGCCTGTGGATGATATGGTGTACTCTTCTGATGGTAGACCTGGAATTCTTCAGTCGACACACTGATCGTTTCATTCAGAAATTCCATACCTATGTCACTCATCAACAATTTTAGGCAACCAAATATGGTTAAGACATACTCAAACAAAAACTTTTCTACCATATCCCATGTACAATCCTTAATCGGTTGTGCTTCCGCCCATCTAATTAGATATTCCATCGTGGTAATGATATAGCACACACCTATTTTCTTTCCCGAGGGTTCAATTGGCCCAACGAAATCAATCACCCATTTCTCAAATGGCTGAAAAGATACTTGAGGATGGAATGGAAATTCATCCCTTCTCGATGGTCTACCAATTCTTTGACATGCATCGCATGCCTTACAATATGCTTTGGAATCCTTATGCAAGGTAGGGCACCATAAACCTACACACAAAATCTTCTGCACAGTATCCTTACCTGCGTAATGACCTCTCACAGCTCCCCCATGAGCTTCAACAAGAATGCTATCCCGCCCAAAATTTGGCACCTATTTTCGCAATATTTCATATGTACCCATCTTATACAAATGTCCTGCAATAACTGAAAAATTTGTCGCGTGCACTGCTAATTCCTTCTTTTTCTGACTTGTATATCATTTTGGTTCCATCCCCGTAGTTAAGAAGTGAATAATATCAACAAAATGATCATCCTCTATGCACACCACAAAGAGCTGTGCGTCTGGAAACCCTTCCTCCATATTATTAGGCTCTTTGCTTTTTTTGATTCGTGATAGATGGTCAGGTCCTAAATTTAACCTCCTTGGCTTCACAATGACTTCAAATTCATACTCCTGAAATAATAGCAACCATCTACAGATCTCCCCTCCCCAACATAGGCTTATTGACCAGGTATTTTAAGGAAGAACGATCTGTGTACATTTTGAAACACCCTCCTAATAGATAATGTATGAATTTTTGCAGTGTGTACACCATGGACAATCCTTCGCACTCAGTCGTTGAATAATTCTTCTCAGCCTTCGACAATTTCCTACTGGCGAAGGCTATAGGATGGTCCATTTCTCCTTCACAGGCCTTTGTTAACACTACACCAAACGCAATGCAAGAGGCATCAACATGCACGTGAAATCCTTTTTCCAATAATGGAATACCAAGATCGGCATAGTGACCATCTTTTCTTTCAATACATCTAAGTTTCTCTGGCATTCTTCATACCAACAGAATGTTGCATCCTTCTTCAATAGTTTCTCCATGGGTGCAGTAATTTCATCATAAGCTTTGATAAATTTTCTATAGTATCCCATATGTCCTAGCGTCACGGGCAGCTACTTAACATTCCTCGAGGCTTCCAAATTCACAATTAATACAATCTCTGCAAGGTCCACGATTAATTCTTGCTTGCACACCACGTGACCCAACAAGAACCTAAAGGGGACATAGAATATGCATTTCTTCAAGTTCAATGCAATCTGGTATCTGCGACATGTATCCAACATCAGACACAGACTTTCTACATGACACTTTACTAATCCAAACATCATCTAGTCATCAAAGTAGACTTCCAGGAACTTATGAATGAAATCCTTGTACTATGTTATGACTACGCGGGAAAATATCACGGTCGCATTCTTGAGTCCAAACGACATCACAATGTACTAAAAACAACCCCACTCTGTTGCGAAGGTCATTTTTCTCCTATCCTTTGGCACGATTTTGATTTGATGATACCCAAAAAACCCATCAGTAAAGGAATAGGCCTCCTTCCCTCCAACATTGTCTAACACTTCATCTATAAATGGAATTGGGAATGGGTCGTGGACACACGCATCATTAAGCTTTCCTAGATCTACACAAATCCTTTTTTCACCCTTTTGTTTCTTCTCCTGAACCACCATCGGGCTCACCCAAATAGATTCTTCAACGGGTTCTATGATGCCCACCTCCAACATCTTATCTAGCTCTTGGTGAACCTTTTCCTTGTATTTAGGATTAAGGTGATACGACCTCTATTTAATAGGCTTCACGTCCGGCTTCAAAGTGATCTTCATAACACCCAAATCGCCAACTATGCCCTTCAAATCTAAAAACTTAGTAGGAAGAGATCTTGGTATTCGCAGAGTAACTCAACAACTTTATCCATGGTAGCATCGTCCCAATAATCTCCAATCTTTGTGAACTTCAGTTCTACTTTAGTGCCAATGTTTACTTGCTTTGTCTTCAACAGCATGGAGATATCCGAGTTTTCTATTTGTGGGCCTTCAACTTCACAATTCCCCTCTTCCTCTGGAATATTAATGTTTCTCGGATCTTCATCTTCCTCTTCAATGATCACATTATAGCATTCCAATGCATGGTGTAGCTGGGTGCTCCAATATGGTTGGGTCCATACCATAGGTTCCGTCAGAAATCTGAAGATGACCGCCTTAATCTCCTGTAGAGCTTCATCGATGCTTTCGAAGCTGTCTTCAAAGTTGAAGGTCAATAAGAATCCTTCCCTTAGTATATCCCATTATTTTGTGCGATGGCAGAGCTCTATTTCTAGATACCATTTCATGGGAATTCTATCCAAAGTATGGAAAAATATGTGTACCCACTATGGCTATAGCTTTGTTCCCCATGCTTTATTCCATTTCAATAGGTGATCACGTGAATCATCCCTTCTGTTACATTTCACAGTCAATCTAGTGTTAGGATGCCCAAACTGTAACCTCATCATTGTTATGTAATCTCGGCATCCAAAAAAGCTATCCTTATGCATTCCCCACCATCGTGCAAGCATAGTGCACAATGCCAACTCTAACGTTTGGAAGCGGTGATCCTTAGGGAATTCATGCTCAAATTCATCTAAAAACATATTTACATCGGTTAAACCATCATAATAGGGTAATTCCTTACCTCCGATGAAACACAGTGCAGCGACTTCGTCATCATATTGCATCGTAGTGTAGATACTTCATGCAAGCAATTCTACCAATACTCTAATTCCTCATATGAATCAGAGGTGTAGGAACTCTCTCGATCCCATGCAATCCTCCCATATGTCGCCGGATTGATCCAGTCCTAATCTCGTGTTGTTATTTTGTAGATTTGATCCAGTTCATCATCACTTTCTTCATAATCGCAAACTGGTTCAGTATAGCATGCCCCTTCTACAGGGTCCAACGGTACTACAACCCGAAGTGGTTTTCTTTCAAACAACATTGTCCTCTTCTTCAAATTGATGACCCTGTTCATATCAATGGCCCAGTCAATTCCTAGGGGAGTGGGGTATGGATTACTGTCATCAATGATTTCTATAACCTCAAAGTCGACCATCGTGCTCGCACATTCTATATATACTGTTACTCCATATAATCATCCCATGTGGATGATTTTCTGTTGGTTTTCCATTCTAAGATGAATCAGAGACCACTACAACACAAGTATCCCCATTCTCTCGCATGTTTGTTTCGGTAATACATTCGCATTGGACTCCAGATCCAAGATGACCTGGTCAATCTCATAGTCACCTATCCGCACGGTGAGCCTGATCTCACGCCCTATTCGTGCCTTATGTTTACTATTTTTTCTAACCACCCACTGTCCATCAGGGACCTTCTCTTTGCTGGTGCATTTGTTTATTAATTCCTGTAGGCCTTCCACAATTTTTCTATCACGCAACAATTTTATGTAGGTCTCCAAAAACATAGTGAGTACAGAGGGATCAACCTCTACAGGCGCGTTGGTTTCTTGCACCTTGTCCTAACTTCCTGAGGTGGAGGCCTTAGTGAATCTCTTCTTGGCTTCCATAAATGTTTCCTTAGTGCGATTTAGATCAAAGCCAACTTCCTTCTCTAGTGCTTTGCGGACCCATCCATCCTCTTTAGGTTGTTTACCTTTATCATCGCTAGTCGTTATTCAACTCCTCAGCACTATATTCACACTTTGATCTTCCTGACAGGGCTCGACTCTCATTATCTATAATTTTTGCGTAGGTTGTTGATGTTGCACTTTCTTCTCTTTCATTTTAGCTATCAGCACTAGGCACTCTTCTATAGTATGGTCAAACTGGCTACAGTATTGACATGACAAGCGTGTCTGATTCTAACAATCTCGCACATAGTGCTCTATCTGTCCACAGTTGTAGCAGATGATCTATCCATGGCCTCTACCAGGCCCTCCTCCTCCTCGGCCCCATCTGTATCGCTGATAACCTCTGGGCGCTCCTCTGGTGCCCTACTCTAGAGGCTGAGTTTCTTCTTGCATCCGATGTGTAGGTGTTCTTTCCATCATCAGCTCATAGTTGCAACAATGGTGCTCAACGTGGCCCATTGATTTCCAGAAGTTACATAGCAAATGTTGTGGTGTTTGGATGAAATTTTGAAGTAAATGACAATTATATGTTGCATGTTGTTCAACAACCTGACAAATAGTGCACCATAGCGCAACCCCCACACTCAGCCCCGCTGGGGCTTCTTGCTTCAGGGGAATTAGTCCCCCTCCTATAATATAATTCACGTATATAGGACAGTGGTATTTATCATGCCCCTAGATCTTTCACTTCAAACACCAGACTTTCGCGCGTACTTTGGTTTAGTCTCCTTGTCTTTATTCAAACTCTGTAGTTCTAGGTGTAGGCTCTATAACTAAGAGTGGATATGTTGTACCCCCAAGATTACATCATAAATAGGTGATGCATGCAACCTCATCACGATTTCTAAGGATTTTGCATGTGTTCCTATCTTCTGTTGTGACAGAGCAATTCTCAGGTGGGGTAGAAGCGAAGCGATAAACCATTCGTGATGCTGGCTATCTCTGAGATGCATGTTAGCTTCTCGAATCTGACACTTCAACCTTTGATCTAATTCCCAAGGAATCTCATCAACCCTCATCATGATTTCTTTGAATCCAATTACTGATTGTGAGTCAGACTTAGGCTTACTAAACTCCTTGTTTAAAGTCGCCTTAGTCTCTGCTAGCAATGCAAGAGGATTATTAGAACAATACTTAATATACCAAGTTAGCGCGCAATCCTGCAAAGCGGTAACCAACTGTGCCTTCTTTATATTGTCATCAGTAATATGTTGCGTTGTCCATACAACATTCACAACAAACCAAAACTGCTATGTATCTTCACTCCCTATGCCCTTGAAAATCGGTAGCTTCATCGCATTCGCCATGTTGAATGGCGGTAGTGGAGGTGGAGGTGTGGGTGAAGGTGTATGTGATGGAGGTGGAGACAGGGGTGGAGTGAACGAATGATTTTCTCAAGGAATCCTCTGCATTATCAGTTGGATATCACTTCGTGGTGAAGCTTGCACCTCTCCTTCGTCGTCACATGAAGGAGGTCTGATTAACGAACTATATTCTAGACCTGATCTCTCTCAATCTCTAGAGAGTCTTCTGCTTCGCGTAGCTCTGAACATCAAGGAAATGGCATCACCCATTTTTCACATACAACATTTTAATCCATGTATTCAATTATCTTAAATACTCACCTCGTGGTCCTTTGAAAAATCGTCATTATGATTCGCTATAGCTAATCATGGTATCAACTGCAAATTCCTTAAAAAATCCTCCTAGAATTTGATTGAGCCAATGATCGACATCCTACACGATCTTGTTTTCAGAAGCTTCTAATTGTCGCACTAATTCTGGAGTCCACACTATAGGACTATCGAGCTTCCACCTTCCTTGGTTGTATGTCAATTTAGCTAACCACTCATACAATTCAATGGGAAAAGTGCAAAAGAAGATCTCGTGTATCTCTGTATACAGATACTTGTTCAACCACTCTTCTTTTGACAGGCACAAATTCCTATTTTCTTGCGTCGCAAACTCGTGAATCTTCCAATCCAACCACTTTTCAATTTCTTTCTTGGTCAGATTCCAATTATGTGACATCACACATCTCTTTCAAGCAAACTCTGGTCCTGGCAACAGAACCATTTGTTGGCTTAGGGGGTCTTGACCCAGGTTCAGAGTTAGCTGCACCAACCAATAAAACCCTACACTACTGGCCCTTTTGGAAACAACCCGCGTAGTGCAGGCTGCAGTCTCACCCAAAGCAATATGGGGGGATGCAAGAACCAAGTTTTTGCATCCAGAGACTAGTGTGATGTCTTCCAGTGCCTCATATCTACCTTTGCGTAGATCAATACACTCTTAGGGCACACTGCTGCAACTTTGTTAAAATAGCCTTTAGACCTTCACAAAGGTCTACAATCAATCCTTGCATACCTTTAACAATCAATTTTCCTACTTATGCACATCAGAAAGTAGTCGTAAATTAGTGTTCGCACTGATTTACTTAATTTATTAGTAAACGTCAGAGAATTCATCAGAGTTTCCACGAAAATACTTAGACATGCATTGTGTACATCATTAACACTTATTCAAGAGAATTGTGTAACATTAATCAATATTCCATAAAACGCCTCATTCATTGACAGCATATAGCATTAACAAAAATAAACATAAACACGCAAGAATTCTTCAGAAACTATTATTGATCTTCAATTCAAGGTTACAAACTCAAAACTACCCTATGCACATAGCTGCAAGGGTCCACGCACTCAGCTACGGACTCTACCTAGGCCTCTGCGCACTTATTTGCAGAGCCTTTCTTCTATCTTACCCACTTCTCTTCCCTATCACTTCCCTTATCCTTAATAATCCATCATCAAATTACGCCTTAGACTCTCTCAGACACACCTATTTATAGCCTTTTTCATACAATGCCATGGTGCACAAACCATGGGTGAATCTCAAAACTGACTCAAACTTTACATAAAACAAGGGACTAAACCCCTTTGACTCCTATTCATCTACGCGCTCCGTATCCACAAATCGGAAAGACTTTACATTAATTACAAAACTATATCAAAACTTGGGTTATCTTAACCCCAAAACTGACCCAAGGGACCCTATCCAACACTTATTCATTTCATTCCACTTTATTTTTTTGTTTCATGTCTATGATGAGGAAATCATTATGACCCTCCTTCGATGAGTCACTTCTTGTCAACTTCAATTCATTATCCAAGAAGATGACTTAGAAACTCCCTTTCAGTACCTTAGAGCTTGCATGCCTTAATGGCAAGTTCTTCGCATCCGACAACAGGTTTTCACTATTGGCCTTCGATCGGGTGATTCCACGAGTGTTCAACTTTAGCTTCATTATCACATTCACAGATTGTACTATCGTACCTTAAGAGTCATTGTCATTATGGGTGGTTTCTATTGTGCCTGTTAACGATCCACATCAATGGTCAGTAATTAGGTGGCTTTCTAGCATGTTCGATTGTGACACGTTCATTCACATGTTAGAATTTGTACTTTGGTCAAGTCGGGATGGAGCGCAAGACCCTGAGTTTTGTCTGATATAACTCAGGCTGTGTGGAGTTATGTATTGTTCATGATTGTACACATGTTTCTTCTATACAGATGGTTGTGACCATACCATGGGACTTTACATTTATGATGATCCTTCTAAATTGGATGGCTGCATCGATGCCTTGGATCTTAGATTACAGATGATCCTTATGTATTTGGATGGTTGTGCCCATGCCATGGATCCTTTCATATAGTCCTTATTTTCAGGATGGCTGTTCCCATGCCTTCGATTCATGTCTTTCTCTCAGATATGTATATGGATATGCGTCCTTGACTTGTAGGTCTCCTGACAATTTGTGTCCTCGTCCTTGCAAAATCTCGTAAAGAATATCAGTCATCACTCCCCGTTCTTCCTTCATGCTTTAGGGGGCATCTGTTACACATTATTTTGTCACACCTCCTGCACTTCCCCGTGACATACTCTGAAGTTCCTGAAACATGACCATCATGCAATGTACTTATTTAGATATACAACTCATATCCTCCCTTGAACATTGATTGGAAAATGCCTTCAGCATTCCCCTGAAGAAATATATATAAAACCCTAATTTTGAGACTCATCCCTCTTATGAGGTTAAAAACCACGATGGTCACTTGTTGCATCACTCTTGACACGTGATGGCATTGCTCTATTTTCTTATATACCCATGATGGTCCCAAAAAGTCAATTTTACCAAAGAGGATGAGAAGCTTCATGAACTAGAAGCTTCCAAAGCAGCGCGCTGGGGGTTGTTCAGCATAGATGAGGTCGAATTCTCCCAAATTGGCCTCTTGGTATTATCCCTATGAGCTACATGCTTGAGATAAGGGCCTAATCCTATATTTGGAGAGATCCTAACTCCCTTTCCTAGCCTATAAATTCATCCTCTCCCATTCCCAAATTTTTGGTCAGGTTAGAGGCTAGTTGGTGTATGTCTATTTGCACCCTTATGTTAAGATTGTGCCTAGAGGCTATTCATTATAGTTGGAGGAGTGCTTGGATATTTATTAGTTTGGACTTGGATTACCACTCAAGGAGATCCTTTCAACATCAAGGCTTTGGTTGTAAGCTTCCCTTTATTTCTTAATAATATACAACTGTTGGTTCATCTTCACAAAATATATATGTTCATGTATTATTTAGCTTGACATTCCTTGATCAATTAAGTAGGTTGTTATTGGATTTTCTATTGGTTTTGGCATGCTTTGTTGTCTCTTGATCATTTGTGTAGGTACATAAACATTGAGAGAAGCAGGAACAAGTCTGTGACACATGTGGTTCGAGGCTCTCAACAAAGGAAATTGGAATAGCATCAGAACAAGGTAGGCCATCTCTTTTGTTATTATTTTCAATTATAAACTAGGAAGATGTCTATTTGATTTTCACTTCAGTTACTAGACCCTCTTTGGGCTAGAGGGATCGTCTCTGTTAGCAGAGAGGATTAACCTTGTCAACAATGATACATTACAGGATGCTAAGAAACATATTCCTGCCAAAATGTTCTTTAGAGAAAGCAAGAATCCATGATAGTACCAAGGATGTCTTGTAGCTATGAGCTCCATCATACAAGTTACACCTCCCTCCTTCTTGAAGAAGTTATGAAAGAACAGGTTTGGAAAGATGTCATGGTTGAGGGGTATGAATCGACTATGAAGAATGATGTATGGGATGTTGTTTTGAGACCTAAAGGGAAGTCTGTTGTAACTTCAAAGTGGTTATACAAGATGAATCATGGAGTTGATAGAGAATTGAAAAGTATGCAAAGAGGATCATGGCTTGATGTTTCTCCCAGAAAGAAGGAGAATACTATGATGATATATTTTCTCTTTTTTCCTATTACGTTTCCATTAGATCGATTGTTTCCCTTACTGCTAGCCAAGGATGGAATCTTCACCAAATGGATGTAAAGACAACATTTCTTCATGGCATACTATAGGAAGAAGTATATGTTGATCATCCTCGGGGATTTGAAGTGAAGGACAGGAAGACTCACATTTGCAAGTTGAATAAAGCATTATATGGATTGAATCAAGCCCCTAGAGCCTAGTATACCTGCATTGGAAGTTACCTGGTCAAGATTGGATTCACAAGAAGTAGTGTTGATCGAAAACTCTACTTCAAATTGGTCCAAGGTATGCCTTTAATTTTGGTTTTATATGTTGATGATTTATTCTTGATAGGTAGTGATCCCATGATACTCGAATGTAAGAGGGAGTTGGCCTCTCGGTTCGAAATGAAGGATCTTGGTAGGATGCATTGCTTTCTAGGACCACATGTGTGGCAAAGACCTAAAAAGATTTTCCTTTCTCAAGGAAAATATGTTGTGAAGCTATTGAATAGATTTGGAATGGTAAAGTGAAAGTCCCTAGCCACACCAATGGAGATGACATTCAAGAAGCTATGCAGAGATGTTACTAGACCTGATTTGGCAAATCCTTCTGAGTATCGACAATCCATTGGGGCATTCATGTTCTTTGTGAACACCCATCCAGATATATGATTTGCACTGAACACTTTGAGTCAATTCTTGACTAAGCCCTTCATGGACACTGGGTTGCTTCCAAGCACGTGCTGAGATATTTTCATGGTATGATTAATATTGGTTTAAGATATACTACCGGAGATGTAGGACTTCATGGTTACACTCATGCTGACTAGGCTGGAAATGTTATTGGCAGGAAATGTGCATATGGATGCTACTCTAATTTGGGTTCCACCATGATATCTTGGATGAGAAGGAAAAAAAGTTTGTAGCTTTAAGCACAATAAGCGGGCATCATTCCCACCTTATCTATACCGGGAGCACACCTACCACCTATATGACATTGTGCACCTAGGGAAGGCAAACCGTACAATACAGATCCATGGACCGGCCGAACCCTCCCTAGCTGTACGAAACCAAAATGGATCTTCGCCAAGCAGGTCAGGTCACCGATCAGTAGCCCCCCACCCACCCTGCATATCTCCGTTGAGTCAAGCAGGGTCACCAACCTACCAGTACGGACCAGTCCCGACTAGGGACATCAAAGCGCATAATTGCATCGTATATCATAGCAAGTGCATATATCCAGACTTGATGACCTTATGCTGATCGATCTTGAGCCAACACCAATTGCCGATTCCCCAGTTCGATTCACCAATAGCTGCTATGCCACGTGCAGATGCCAAACCACTCGATCCTGATGCGGGCCATCCCACCTTATCTATACCGGGAGCACACCTACCACCTATATGACATTGTGCACCTAGGGAAGGCAAACCGTACAATACAGATCCATGGACCGGCCGAACCCTCGACGGAGTTACTCACTCATTTGAGATATTACCTCACCCTTCTTAGGTCGGGTGAGCGCTTTCGCTTCAATTTACTTATTTTTTTTTTACTTATTTGCCCCCCTAAATAAGTAAAAAAAAAACGAGGTAGCATACATTGTTGCTAGCATGGTTAGCTGTGAGGCAATTTGGTTGAGAAAGATAGTTGGATATCTATTTGAGAAGGTCCTTGAGACGACCGTGATATAGTGCAGCAACAAGAGTGGGATCTTATTGGAAAATAATCTCGTATTTCATGATAAGTACAAGCATATTAAGACCAAGTATTATTATATATGCGACATGGTGCAAAGAGGAGCAATGAGGCTCCATCATATTTGGACTGATGAGAAGATAATAAATATATTCACCAAGGCTTTGTCAAAAGGGAATTTCTTGGTCTTCAAAGAGAAACTTGGACTAATAGATGTGACTCTCCTAAGTAAGGATCTTAGTTGATTGAGAACATTGAGTGTTCTCTTCCCCCTTATTGAGCACCCAAGGTGGGAATGTAGAAGTAAGGGAACATGGGGTTGAATAACCTCTAGACAATAGGATAGGGTGTGTTTCCTTACCCCTACAGTAATTCGATCTCGCCTATTGTTTCTTTGACAGACTATAGCCTAGTTGGAATCCTACCACAAGATGGGTTTGTTGGGATTGGACCTCCTCATCTGAACAATGAGTTGAGGTGACTTGAGATAGGGTATGTATCCATACCCATGTGGTAGTTCGATCTCGCTCAAGTATTGGATGCAAGTGTTTTACCACTTGACTCGTAAGGGTCTCGATAAAGGATCGACAGACAATAGGACAGTGTGATCTTCAATTATATCTCGCCTATTCTCAATAGGTGATAGGATATGGTGTGATCCTTAAGTAGATATTGCCTATTATCACAAGTCAATAGGACGGAGTGTGATCCTTGCCCTTGCAATAAGTAGATATCACTTATTGATAGAGGGTTGTAGCTTTAGCTCCCATATGATGTCAAATTATTTTTCTTTTAGATTCGAGTATTTAGCAACTATGATCATAAATGAGCAGTGACAAAATTTGAATTAATATTTGAGATGGGACATATGCTATAGTTGGTGAGAGCCTCAGGGTTGGCTAAGTTTTAACAGGTAGGCCAAGAGTATAAAGGCTAGAATTAAGGGCTCAGTGAGATCTGGTAGATAAGACTAAGGGAAGATATGAGTTAACATTAGTTATAACAAGTGGTCAATATATAAAGAAATTATAAAGAATCAAGGAAAAGGGATGATTAGGAGACTTTTTGTAAACAAAAAGTAGTGTGTGGGATGAAGGGATAAGCCCAAACCTAAGAAGTTAATCAAGGAAGTCTTCCAAGTGGGAAACAAGATGATTATGGCCTGAAGGAGTTGATTTTTGTTTGAACATTGGAGGCAAAGGAAAACCTAGTACAAAGTTGAAAGTCCTAGGGTTTATGGGATGAAACCCTAGAGAAAGACTTGGAGTGTTGAATGCAAGCGGAGTTGGTGTGATGCATACTTGGTTTATCTCTTTGATAGCATGTGGAATCAGAATTTGTGTTGATGCTAGTATGTTGTTAAGCCTTTGGTGTGGCTATATGGTTTGATAAATGGTTTGCTAATCCTAATTCGCGAGATCATGAAATAAAGGAATCTAAGCTTGATGAGATTGGATATGGACTTCTTTACAAAGGAAAGGATCAGGAAAGAGTTGGCAATTTCCTACAACACTCAATAATTTCTTTCTTAATCAAGAGATAGGTACTTCATATCTTTCTCCCTTGATTATTGTTATTTTTATTTGGCAAGCCTCTTGTCTTTGTATTTTTTTTCTTGGTTATAATTGGTTCTTCCATGGCCTCCTAAATGAGGTTTATAGATATTGTGAAGGTTTATAAGGAAATGATTATGTCATCAAATCATAGTATCGAGAAGAATGAAGGAAAGCTTGTGACAAGAGGGTTTCCCAATAAGAGGAGTACAAGGGTACTTTTTTCTCCAATCTACAATGGATAGGTTCTTGTATAACCTAAGGGCTCGAGCATAGACTTAGCAAAGTGATTGGTGTTCAAAAATAAGAAATTGTATGGATAGTTAGGACATCTAGGATCATGTCAGATGACAGGAAGATCTTCTAGTTCTGAGGGAGAAGACCATCAGGCATAATGGAAGGAGCATATTTCTAAGAGGATGTCATGACTATCAAACTAAATGCTCAAAAATGGGAGGTCTCTAAGAGCAGTATGCCTTCTTTGAGGAGACCATGTTAAATAACAGAAGAACTTTATGTGACAAAGGGAGCATAAGTGGCAGAAGGACTTGCTTATGTGACAGAGGGAGCATGAGTTGTAGGAGGATTTTCTTATGTGACAAAGGGAGAAACTAATACTACCACAAGAAGACATGCTTCAGTGTCATAGGGAGTTGGCCTCAGAGATTGAAATGAAGGATTCTAGCCAGATACACTATTTCTTGGTATTGGAGATTCAGATTTGGTGGATATCACGATGTCCAAATAGTTGATTGGATCCTTGATGTACCTAGTTAACACCGGGCTAGATATTTTCTTTGCAGTGAGAACTCGAATCTTGTTTATAGTTGAGTTGAGGCATTTACACTGGGTTGTAGTGAAGCATGTGTTGAGGTACCTATGTGGTACAGTTGGATATAGTTTGAGATATGTATCAGGTGGTGAAGTAAGGTTTTAGGAATACATGAATTTAGTTTGAGTAAGGAGTGTAGAGGATAGAAAGACCACCTCAAGGGTGCTACTTCAACTTGGTATTAACTATCATACCTTGGTTTAGTAGGAAGCAAATTTCTATTGCACTTAGGACAACAAAATTAGAGTATATCGTAGAAAATGTCGCAAAACATGAAGTAGTGTGTCTTCAAAAGCTTCTTGCAAGACTATTTGATCAGGTTAATTCATCCAAGACATTATGTAGAAAGGAGCAATGAAGCTCCATTGCAGATACATAGATGAGAATATTGTAGACAATCTCACCAAGCCTCTTTCTAGAGTGAATTTTATATACTTTAGAGATAAGATTGGTGTGATGCAAAATGTCTCCCTCATTGAGAGGCATGGTTGATTTATTCTCAAGATCAGGGAAAACCATCTCCTAAAGCCATAAAAGGCTTTGGTTGGGTGTTGACGGCAAAAAATGACCGAAATCAACAATTGGGAGATCACTCGATCAAGGCCCCAACTAAGCCTTTATCTGTTTGGGATGGTGATTCTGACTGGTTCAAATGGGTCCAATTACCCTCACCCTCCCTGTTGACTTGTGGTTTTTCTAATTACTTGTCAAAAATAAAAGGCAATTATACCTACCCTCTTGCAATGCACATGCAAGAAATCAGTCCTTAAGCTAACACAAGGGCTCAACGAAGCCACCAATGAGGTTACTCCTTCGAAAGGAAACTTCTAAAAAATGAGAGTTGAATCTAAATCTAAATCTAAGTGTAGACCTACTTGCTAATGCAAAAAAACAATGCAAACTACTCTAACTCAACACATAGGAAATAGTTCTTGAATACCAAGTGCAAGGATTAAAATATGATGGGGATTTAACATGTGTTTTGTGATAAATATCAAGTTGTTAAGAAGTTATAAAAACTAATGTTATAATTGCAAGACAATTAAATCGATTTAAGATGACAAATTTTTGAGTAAATATAGTTACCCAATTTTTTTTCCAAAACAAGAGAAAATCAAGAAATCAATAGCATATCCATGTAACTATTAGATCAAATAGTTGATCCAATGAACAAAAATTCACATATTTAACAATAGTGCAAAACATGGAATCCTTGGCACAAATATGCCATAAAAAAATTATATTGACAAATAATAGTATTGAATCAAATAAAAACCTTTGTATCCCATGCTCTATTTTGCATTGACTTTGTCTCCAACAATCCTTTCAATATCATCAGCTTTGCTAACAAAGAAAAGAGTTGCAATAATGCAAGATCTGCTTCTACAACAGAGATTGGATCTAAAAAAAAATACCTCAAGGCTCATATTTGAGTATTACTCTTGACCTAAAGCCAAAAATGTTTTTCACAAGAGAGCTAAGAGTCTCCTATTTTCATAAAAGAGGAACCCCTCTTTCATTCTCCAAACTCTTATTTATAATTACAAATGAAATCTTCAAAACCTAAGCTTGTTTCAAGTAGTTTTTCTCGATGATCTTAGAACTGCAAAAATACCTTTTTCCTTTTTGTTGGTGAAATTATATTAATCCAACAATTCATGGGCCTGATCTTCCAACCAACTCCCTACCAAAACGAATGAAAATTAAAATTAAAACCCAAAAAAAGGAGATTAAATTCAAATTTCCAAAATTATGAAAAATAGAGTTAACAAATTCAAATCCAATTTGATAAAATAACAAAACCAAATTTAAGGTTTCCCTTGATTTCCTGTTTATAAAATATTATCAATCAAATAATCATGGAATGATTTATCAACAATCAATCTTCCTGACCAATGAAATTCTTTCAAAACAAACTCAGGAATTCAGTTTTGGTTTCAAATTTGTAGTTGTAGCTTCTGCTAATTTTTTTTAGTATTGAATAACAAAATATGGTCAAGGAACCACTTACGTATCCTTCTCCTCATAAGTATCTTTCCAAAAAGTCCTCATTTTCATCATTTGGCTGAGTAAAACTCAAGATATCTCTCTCCAAAGTCTGGGTTCCAAAATTAATTCCTTGTTAGAAATGTAGAAATTTTGAATAATTTAACACATATTCACAGAGACTATCCTGATCATACAATTATAAGCGGAACATGTATAATACATAATCTCCTCTACGTTGATCATCAATTTATAGAAGCAGAAACATTCACAGGCGCACATAGAAGCATCAATCAAACTCATAAACACAGTATGTATCCCGGGGAAAGCATCTCGCTAAAAACCCCACACTATCTGTATATTATATTGATTGAATCATGTAACAATACAAAGCATAATACTTCTCACAAGTATCTCCACCTGTTACACACAATACAGCTCAGATTTGATCTCCAAATCTCTTCCACTGCTTGCCTGCCTCCACTGCTCAATACCTGCTCAAGAACTGATGAGAATTGCTTCCCAAACTCGTTTTTCACCTGCAAAATAGTCACTCACTCTTTGTGGACGTGAGAAAAGGCTAAAATGCGGGCCAAATACATGAGCAAACTCATTGGCATACTCAATCCCTTGATTGTGCAAGATCTGGTGCACAACTATAGTCACAACTGATAGCAATCTGATTCTCTACCACCTGTCCCTGTTGAACTGAACATGCACTGACATGCAACTGAGTTAACTGATGTATTCATTAGTTGTATTATGAGTTAATAATTAGTTTAAAAACTCATCATTAGTCTATCTGCAGTTAGACTAACTACAACTAGTTTAACTAAGTCAAACTGAACACAACTCCATCAACTGTACCTCCAGTCCACTAAACTCAACTCACTTGAGTTCTAACTGAAGTCATGCATGCAACAACTCAACTGACTCATAAGAAAAGTGTATTTCCTTCTGACAGCTGCATGTGCCACTTCTGTAGCTCAAACTGAAGTGCTCCAAGAGAATAAGATTAAGTTTATAGTCCAAATATTATTGTGAGATAATAATATTTGACTTTTCTATTTTTGACAGCCAGTCTAAAAATAGACTTTGATCACTCACACTGTGATCACTCACACTTTCATCAAAAATAGAAGTCCATCTATTTTTCCCAACTTGATCAATCATCCATAAACATAGACATGATCCATATGTCTAAAAATAGACATAGTCTAAAAATAGACTTGCGCCAAAAATAGCCTGCGGGCCCACTTAGTGAAGGCGACTCTTTTCACTAAGCTCCATCATCTTGTCACAATCTCAACACTCCCTCTCGACAAGATATGGATTATCAGCAACCCCTATCCTGCCTCGGTGGTACTCAAATTTGCTCCTAGTGAGAGCCTTCGTCAGAATATCAGCATCCTGATCCTCCGTTGGAATGTACGAAAGTAACATGATCCTCCGCTGCACACAATCTCTGATATGATGGTACCTGATGTCAATATGTTTAGATCTATCATGAAATACATGATTAGCCGAGAGTTTAATGCAACTCTGGTTATCACAGTAAATCACAGTAGGATCCAAATGAGAACCGAACAAACCAACCAGGATCTTCCTCATCCATATAGCCTCGCATGCAGCCAAACTTGCTGCCATATACTCGACCTCCGCTGAACTGAGTGCCACGGATCTCTGCTTCCTGCTGTACCAAGAAACTGTTGTCGATCCGATACTGAAGACCCCTCCTGATGTGCTCTTTCTGTCTGTTGGGCTCCTTGCCCAATCTGCATCCGTGAAGCCACATAGCTTCACCTCATCCTCCTATCTGTACCACAAACCATATCTCGATGTGCCTCTCAAGTAGCGCAATACATGCTTGCCCGCCTTCCAGAAGAGCTTGGTAGGCTTAACCATAGCTTGTGAAAGCTGGTTAACTGCATAGCATATATCAGGTCGTGTATTGACCAAATACATCAGCGACCCCACCAACTGTCGATAAACAGTGGCATCCACTTCTTCTCCCGAAGTGGCATCCTCCTTCCTCCAACCTCCAGGAAGAGGAGTATCAACAGGCTTGCAGCCATGCATGTTGAACTTCTCCAGTATCTCCCGAGCATACTTGCCCTGAGAAACAAACAGTCCACCACTGCGCTGCCATATTTCCAATCCTAGGAAATAGTGAAGGAGGCCCAAATCCTTCATCTCAAACTCTGTAGCAAGATCTTTCTTGCATGACAATATCAACAGCTCATCACTCGTTAGAATCAAATCATCAACATACAGTATAATGATAAGCAACTTACCCTCCACCACAATCTGGTATAGGTTCGGATCCGCCTCGCTCTTGGAGAATCCAAGTCCTGTGAAATAGCTGTCTATCCATGTGTACCAAGCACGTGGTGCTTGCTTCAACCCATACAGCGCTCTCTTGAGCCTGCACACATGCGACTCGCTGCTGAAGACTTCAAAGCCTTCGGGTTGCTCAATGTACACCTCCTCCTCAATGACTCCATTGAGGAACGCAGTCTTCACATCCATCTGATGAATGTGCCATCCCATCTGCGCTGAGAGAGCAAGAATCGTCCGTATGGAAGAATACCTTGCGACAGGTGCAAAGGTCTCCTCATAATCGATCCCCTCAATCTGTGAAAAGCCTCGGGCAACAAATCTTGCCTTGTACTTCTCCACACTCCCGTCAGCTGCCTGCTTGACCTTGTAGATCCATCTCGAACCCACCACTGATTTCACTTCCGGTCTAGGAACAATCTCCCATGCACTGTTTCTGACAATAGAATCATACTCTTCCACCATGGCGTCTACCCATGCGGGATCCTCCACAGCTTCCTCGAAAGAGGATGGCTCAGTCACAACACACTTGCTCATAAGAGCCATGTATCCAGTGTACCGATCAGGTGACTGTCTCTGCCTGCATTGGGTTGTAGGTGGTCCTACAACTTTCTCTGCATATTGAGCCAGTCGCTCAGCTTCTGTCAAGCGCTTTCGCCCTCTGATGGTTGGCGCTGCATGAGTGGTCTCTTCCACTCCATGAACCTCGTCCTGTGGCTGATCCACGTCCTGAAGCTCATCCTTAGGAACTAATAGCTCCTCATCTGCATGCAAGTGTAGCTCCCTCTCAAGCGAACACTTCATGGCTTTCTCCTCCTGAAATTTTATATCCCGTCGCACAACAGTTTTACCACTGTCTGGAAAATACACACGATAGTTGTGGGGCGTATCAGTGTACCCCACAAATATCCCAACCTCTGCAGTCGGCTCCAACTTCTTTCTGGCATCCTTCGTCACATGCATGTAAACGTTAGCACCAAAAATCCTCAAATGAGAAAGATCAGGCTTCTTACCAGAATAAGCCTCCTCAGGTGTACTCATGCCAAGTATCCTATGAGGACAATGGTTCTGCACATACACTGCTGTATTGCATGCTTCCGCCCACAAGTGAAGGGGTAGGCCCTGATCATGCAACATTGCCCGTGCAGCACCCACAATCGTTCTGTTCTTCCGCTCAGCTACCCCGTTCTGCTGTGGGTTATGGGGAGCTATGAGCTCTCTACGAATCCCTTCTGCCTTGCAGAAATCCTTGAACTCGTCCGAGATGTATTCACCACCATTATCGCTCCTAAGAGCCTTCACCTTCTTCCCCGACTCCTTCTCGACCAGTGCTTTGAATTCACAGAACTTTGAATATGTCTCGCTCTTCTTCTGCATGAAGAAGATCCAGCACTTACGAGAGAAATCATCAACAAAAATCACATAATACCTGTGTTTTGCTGTCGAAGCAACTGAGAAAGGTCCACACACGTCTGTGTGAATTCTCTCAAGGATCGTCGTGGCACGACTATCCTTCTCGTGAAAGGTGGCTTTCACAAACTTCCCCAAAGTACACCCCTTGCACTGATCTGATTGCGCAAGTGTGCCTTTAGGAAGCCCTGTAGTGATCTGCTGCAGTATCTTCAAGGCTCCATGGTGAAGGTGACCCAATCTCCTGTGCCACAACTTGCCATCATCCTGGCTCACCAATCCTTCTGCCTTGCCTGCCATTGCTGCGCATCCATCTACATGCAACTGATAAAGGTTCCTCACTCGAACCCCTATCTTCCGGGTCTCACCAGTTGTCTTGCTGCGCAGGAAGGCCTTTCCCTCGCTGAAAACAACATCATACCCCTTGTCTTCTAACATCGCCACTGAGATGAGATTCTTCTTCAATCCTAGAACATGCATGACTTCCTTCAATACAAAGGGTTTACCAGACTCCCTCTCAAAGGAAATGGTACCGATACCGGTCACACTGTATCTACCATCATCGCCCATCTCGATGTGCACTCCAAGATCTTTGTCCTCCAGATCAGAGAACAAATCTCTATCTCCCGTCATGTGAAAAGACGCACCACTGTCCAAGAACCACACTGGTCCCATCACACTTGAAACCAAGCATGCGATCAATGAAAAATCAAGCTCAAACTGAGAAGCTAAGGCCTCTCCCCCTGCAGATCCAGCAGCTTGCTTGTTCTTCTTCTTCTGCGGACAATTTGTGGCATAGTGTCCATGCTGGTGACAGTGAAAACACTTCACCTTGGACATATCCTGCTTCTTGCCTTTCGCACCAGACTGAGAAGCTTTCTTGCTCTTCCCTTTCTTTGATTTGGCAGCCAAAGCACAATTCTCTTCATCAGATACCTTTGATGAAGATCCATTCTCACCTTTATTGTTACTGAGTTTATCCTTGAGCGCCAGGTCGCTCTTGCTTTGGAATAACATTTGCAATCCGTTGAAAGACATTTTCAACAACACTGCTGCAAATTCGAATTTCCACCAGCTCCAACTCAACTGCTTCCAATCTAGAATTCGTGAGAACAAAATATTTCTCGTACAGAGATTGACTGTATGGGCATTCACCGGATATCTCACCTTCCAAAGGAAGGATGAATCCAGAGGCTACCTGGCCCGATTACAGGCTCTGCCTAGAGAAATAGAATGTAAACACTTCCTGAATAGTAGATCTGATGATCAATCCTTGCTTGATATCCTATAAAAATCTCTTCTACAAATCAAGCAGCTCCGATACCATGTAGAAACTTTTTCTACAATTATCTAGCTTGCTCTGATACCATGTAGAAACTTTTTCTACAAATCATCTAGCTCTGATACCATGTAGAAATTTTGAATAATTTAACACATATTCACAGAGATTATCCTGATCATACAATTATAAGCGGAACATGTATAATACATAATCTCCTCTACGTTGATCATCAATTTATAGAAGCAGAAACATTCACAGGCGCACATAGAAGCATCAATCAAACTCATAAACACAGTATGTATCCCGGGGAAAGCATCTCGCTAAAAACCCCACACTATCTGTATATTATATTGATTGAATCATGTAACAATACAAAGCATAATACTTCTCACAAGTATCTCCACCTGTTACACACAATACAGCTCAGATTTGATCTCCAAATCTCTTCCACTGCTTGCCTGCCTCCACTACTCAATACCTGCTCAAGAACTGATGAGAATTGCTTCCCAAACTCGTTTTTCACCTGCAAAATAGTCACTCACTCTTTGTGGACGTGAGAAAAGGCTAAAATGCGGGCCAAATACGTGAGCAAACTCATTGGCATACTCAATCCCTTGATTGTGCAAGATCTGGTGCACAACTATAGTCACAACTGATAGCAATCTGATTCTCTACCACCTGTCCTTGTTGAACTGAACATGCACTGACATGCAACTGAGTTAACTGATGTATTCATTAGTTGTATTATGAGTTAATAATTAGTTTAACAACTCATCATTAGTCTATATGCAGTTAGACTAACTACAACTAGTTTAACTAAGTCAAACTGAACACAACTCCATCAACTGTACCTCCAGTCCACTAAACTCAACTCACTTGAGTTCTAACTGAAGTCATGCATGCAACAACTCAACTGACTCATAAGAAAAGCGTATTTCCTTCTGACAGCTGCATGTGCCACTTCTGTAGCTCAAACTGAAGTGCTCCAAGAGAATAAGATTAAGTTTATAGTCCAAATATTATTGTGAGATAATAATATTTGACTTTTCTATTTTTGACAGCCAGTCTAAAAATAGACTTTGATCACTCACACTGTGATCACTCACACTTTCATCAAAAATAGAAGTCCATCTATTTTTCCCAACTTGATCAATCATCCATAAACATAGACATGATCCATATGTCTAAAAATAGACTTGCGCCAAAAATAGCCTGCGGGCCCACTTAGTGAAGGCGACTCTTTTCACTAAGCTCCATCATCTTGTCACAATCTCAACAAGAAAAAGCACAATGCTAGGAATTTTTTTTTTATTGATCAAAACACTTCTATTAATTCATCAAAACATTACATAAGATTTTCAATTGATTCACTTATCTCTCGGCCTCACTCCAACCATATTTGTTGACTAGGAGAGATATACAAAAATTGATAGCAAGTTCCAAAAACTATATCATGTCCATAAACAAAAAGCACAAAGTCTCCAAAATAAAAAGAGAATACATATATAGCTAAATTTCATCAAGGATTATTAGGGGGAGTCGGAGCCTATCCGGTGTCAAAATGGTCTAGGGGTATAGGGCCCCTACGTACATGGAACTCCACATGGTCAATCCTTCCCTCAATCAGATCGAACTTCTTGTGAAATGTTCCTTTGACTTCTTCTAAGCGAAGCCATCTTGTCCAACATTTCCCATTGATTGTGTTGTAAATTGTTCATGAAAGTTATCACCTCGTTCTTATCATCATTTCACTACTACCCCAAATCCACCAAGAATTTTTTTTTGTTGATCAAAACACTTTTATTAATTCATCAAAACATTACATAAGATTTTCAATTGATTCACTTATCTCCTAGCCTCACTCCAACCATATTTGTTGGCTAGGAGATATATATAAAAATTGATAGCAAGTTCCAAAAAAATATATCATGTCCATAAACAGAAAGCACAACGTCTCCAAAATACAAAGAGAATACATATATAGCTAAATTTCATCAAGGATTATTGGGGGGAGTCGGAGCCTATCCAGTGTCAAAATGGTCTGGGGGTCTATGGCCCTTGTGTACATGGAACTCCATGTGGTCAATCCTTCCATCAATCAGATTGAACTTCTTGCGAATGTGCCTTTGACTTATTCTAAGCGAATCCATCTTGTCCAACATTTCCCATTGGTTGTGTTGCAAAATTTTTCATGAAAGTTATCACCTCGTTCTTATCATCATTTCACTGCTACCCCAAATCCACCAGGAGTGCAGTGACACTCAGCAACAACTTGTTGACGGACTTCAAAGAAGGTGGTTCATCAGCAATACTAGGCGCCGCAAGTTTTCATGTATCAATTTGCCTTCAAAGACTACTTCAACACTCTCTTCACCTTCTGTTTCATTAGCCATCCACCATGACCTGCCAGTTCTCCACAAGGAACCCCACCACGATGGGCATGCCCCCTTTGTCTAAACATTCCTCTAGAGGATCCTAGCTATCGGGACCAGTTCAATTCGATCCCCCGGGCACCTTGGTTTACCAAGGAATTATTTCTACATAACTTAGGAAAAGGATCCACAAACCCAACAGAATCATACCCCAATGTCACTAAACATGCAACCCCCTGGAACTAGAGATGCCACAAGAATGTAGTCCCCCACATAACCAGAGAACTAGTTGTTCTAGGGTAGAATAAAAGAACCCAATACCTCAAGAATCCACACTTAATTTCAAGGAATCCAGATAGCACAATTTTGCAGCATAAACCATAAGAAACTACAAATACCTCGGTAACTTCCACAAAGCACATATATGAAGAAACCCAGAAGAATATGAACTTTGCCATTCCAGGATTTCCAATTACAGTGAAATTCCTAGGATAAGGATGGAGAGTTATGTTACTTACTAAGGATACAGAGAGAAACTACCTCACCCTTTGGGCATCCACAGCAAGACGACACAAAAGAGTCCCACTCTACACCATGTTCAACTGGCCTCTAAGGAATTACCACTCTTCTACTCACCGGGATCCCAAAACCTACAACTGAACACCTTGAGATCACCAGAACACCCACCCCTCTACCCTGCATGCATTTTCTTCCCTGCAACAGTCAAGTTAATGGGCATGCACAGGTTGGCAGCCTATGCATACTCAACATTCACCTCACCACCTTCCAAATATCCCATAACCAAAAAAACCATCTATCAAAGATGTGCCACCATCCAAAATATAAACACATTTTCATGCCTCTTGAAGCTTCAAGGTGTCCATCACCACTTGCTCCATTTGGCTTTAAATGAGATGCCATAACAACCTATGGGGACACCCTGCTCGTTCACCATCGAGGTAGTACTAGGGAATTTTTATTAATATTATATTTTAATAAAGTTAAATTTTAAAACTTCTTAAAATATTTTAATAAATTTACAATTTAAAAATAAAAAAAATAATAATATATAATAAATAAAACAAAACTTAAACTTATTAATGTAAAATAACTAAAAATAAATCAAATAAAATCATAAATGAATAAAGAGAAGTAGATGAAGTTTTCATGGCCTACGTATATTTAATGGTCACGTTTCAATGGAGGAAAGGGTGATATGAGGGAGAGGGACCATGTTGGTGGCCTCCTCCACTTACATTAAGATTCTCTTGTTAAATGTTGTATTCCTAAGTCAGCCTCGGTTGACTACCCTGGAAGGATTGGAAGGTGCACAATATAAATATTTCGGTGAGCCAGAATTCGGGAGTATTCTTTTATTTTATTTTATTTTTTTTATTTATTTATTTTTTTATATTTTACATGTTTATATATTTTATATTATATGATTTGTTTTATTTAGATATTATATATTAATAATATGGTTTTTAAATATATTTTTTTATTATACACATCGCTTGAATCTGATTGTTTAAAAAAAAAAAATAATAATAATAATTAAAAATTAAATATTTATAATTTTATTTTATTTTATTTTTTCCTTGGAAAAAGTCGTAATTTTTATTAATGAGGAAAATTACATTTTGCAAATGTCCGTGGCATATATTGTACTATGGGCTAGAAGCCTATCCTGTTGAGTATTCAAAATAGAGAGAGGTGTACTCCACGCAGGGAGACACTGCTCTGAGCTATGATTTTCAAAATGATTTATGTACTTACTCTACGCAGAGAGTATCAAAAAAATAATTGTCATGTGTAGAACTGCTTGATAAAAAACTTCATATAATATTTATATAAAGACAACAAAAATATATAGCAAAACTTTATGTCCAGCTCCCATTGAGCTTTACTAATCTGATATTTCTATAAAAGGTCTATGATAATACTGATGGAAGGTTCCATCAGTTTGCTCCAGTATGCTCCAAGTTCCTATAGGCCTGTGCGCTACTTCCTTGGATAGTAGATCGGCAGCTATATTTCGCTTCCTATATATATGTTGAAAAGTAAATGTGTCAAATAAATTTATGAGTTTGAAAATTTCTTCCATGATGTGTCTCAGAGAAAAAGCATGACAATTTGTAACTTTGTTTATCCAATTGCATATAGTTTTTTAATCTCCAAATAGCTGTAAGTTTCTGCACTATTTTTCCAAAGCAAAATGAATGGTGTATTTTGCTGCTGAGAGCTCAGCAAAATTGTTCGTCCCTCTGCCCAAACCCATTTGGATTTTGTAAATATGATTTGTTGTAATATGGAGGACAGCTCCTCCCCCACATCCAATGTCTTGAGCTGAGCCATCAAAGTATGCCCAGGGGTGAGATTGGTTTATGCTCTTGGGTATGATATGCCTGGGATTGGGATTTGTTTCCTCCTTTGGAATCTGTTGGTAGTCTACTAGGATTTGTGCAGTGATGGCCGACCAGTGGGGGGGTGGGGGAGAATTTTGAAAGATAATTCTGTTTTGGACAATCCAAATGGCCCAACAAGTAAGTAAAGGGATGTTTTTTGTTTTTTCTGAGGATACAGTGGACCACCAACCCTCCCAAGCTTCCTGAACAATTGTTCCCTGCCACCTAGGGAGCGAAGGTATCTGAGAATGAATAGTATTCCATAGCTCCTTTGTGCATGGGCAAGTAAGAAAGAGATGATTCCCAGATTCATTGTTGGATTTGCAAAGGCTACACCAAAAGGGTCCATGAAAATATCTCTTGATCAAATTTTCTCCTGTTGGGATTTTGTGATGCAGAATGGTCCACATGAGGAGCCTAGACCTGGGGGGTGCTTTTAGTTTCCATATACTTCTCCACCACGGTTCACATTGTGGTGGTTTCAGTGAGTTCATAAGAGTTATGTATCCCTCCTTAGGTGAGTATCTTCCGTGCTTTGCATGTGCCCAGATTAGCTCATCCTCCCCTTCCTGTATCCTGATATGGGATTTCGTGAGTGCCTCCGTGTATTCTTTCCAATGCTGCTGCCATTGTCGAGGGATCTATAATGTCCTCCTAGATTTCCATGCTTGTTGCAAAAATGTAGAGCGGTCATTGTCTGCTATTTGGTTAAGGTGTGAGATCCCTCTAGAAGTGAGGTATGTTCTGAGCTCCTGTGGGAGTCTGTGAGCATTCCCACATCCAATCCATGGGTCCATCCCTATTTTAACATCTTCTCCTGACTTTATTCTCCATGTGAGTCCATACCTGATAAGGGGAATAACTTGTAGGATTGCTTTCCATATGTTCGATTTTCCAGCTTGTGTCCACTGAGGTTGTCGAATCCAGTCCATAAGATTTAAAGGAGCTATGTATTTAGATGTGGCCACCTTAGTCCAGAGGCTATGTGATGTGACTAGCTACCACCCTAGTTTTTCCACCATGGCTGTGGAGAAAGAGTCTAGTCTTTTGATACCCCATCCTCCCCACTTCTTTGGGAGTGCCAAAGAGCCCTAGTTTGACCAAGCAAAAATCCTTCTGGGTTGATTCCCTCTCCATAGGAATCTGCAACATAGGTTTTTAATTCTGGACAATATTCCTTTAGGAATCCATGCTAAAGACATCCAATATACTGGAGTTGCTTCCAGCACTACTTTTATGAGTATCAGTCTTCCTGCTCTTGATAAATATTTTAGATACCAGATGTTTAGCCTTTTCTCCAATTTGGTTATGAGCCAAATCCAATCAGCATTCTTATAACCATGTGGTTTTAATCTCTAACCCAGATATTTTAATCCCTCATCCAGTTGTAGTAGGTTATAGGGGAATCTTCTTAGGGCATACTGAATCTCGTATGGTGTGCATCCTATAGCCATTATAGAGGATTTTTCATTGTTAACCAACATGCGAGTGGCTGC
This sequence comes from Pinus tabuliformis, assembly GCA_031772625.1. Classification (NCBI taxonomy): domain Eukaryota; kingdom Viridiplantae; phylum Streptophyta; class Pinopsida; order Pinales; family Pinaceae; genus Pinus; species Pinus tabuliformis. Next base: position 712,633,993 of record CM062812.1, on the reverse strand, counting down.
TAGGAATATAGTGAAGGAATTGAGAAGTTCAGTCACATCACCTATACTCCCATTTAGGAAAAGTAGCACATCATCCACAGAGAGTAAGTGTGTTAATGTGCATCCTTCAGTGATGTGGATCCCCCTTAGTCTACCTCTTCAATGTTCCTCCTTTATCAAACAACTGAGACCTTCCATAATGAGTAAGAATAGGAGTGGGGACAATGGGCATCCTTGCCTGTGGCCTCTTTCGGAGTGGAAGAAAGGAGAGGCCGCCCCATTTACGAGAATGTTGAATGTTACATTAGTGATACAACTCATAATCCATCTTATGAATTCATATGGGAAACCCACGTGCGTTAAGAGCATTCTGATGTATAGCTAGTTGACTCTATCAAAGGCTTTTGAGAGGTCAACTTATAGGACCATACCTTTTAGCTTGTGGGTCTGGATAGAATGTAGAATCTGTTGTGCCATTCCGACCGCTTCATGTATTTACAATTTAATTAAGTGAAAATTGACTTAAATTAAATTAAATTTAGTTAAATTAATTAATGAATTAAATTAAGGAAAATAATTAAATTAATTAAGTTTTATTTATATATTTAAATTATATAAATTTATAAAACATCATAAAATACAAATGTATATATTTTAATTTTTTGGTAGTGAAATTGACCAAAATTTGACCAAGGATAACTTTCAAACTGTAAGTCAGAATGAGACAAAACTTGAACCATTAGAAAGATATAAGAAAAATAAAAACATTGAAAGTGTCTAAAGGAAAATCCAAGAAAAGGTAAAATATCATAAAATAAAGCAAACCAAAGCATTCAAGATGATGGTTTTAGCAAAATTCATAAGGAAGGCTTGATAATAAATTTTCAAAAATTATGGGGGATGTTGTGGCCACAACGCTGGGTCATAATTGGCTTTGACCAAGGGAGATGGATGCATTCACCTAATAATCCAGAAGGACTTGGATGGATCATAAAAGACATTTACCAAAGGTTAATGGCCCAGGACAATTACAGGATTATACAAACCTTCTCTTAAGAAGCCAAAAGGACATGATTACCAGAAGGACTTAGTTGGTTCATAAAGGAATTTCACCAAAGGAGATAAATGTGATTCCCTTGATAAGCCATAAATGATTTTGGCTAAAGGTGAACAATTCAAGGGAAGATTCTCTCTTGAAAAGCTAGAAGGACTTGGCTAGGTCTAGAACGACTTTAACCAAAGGAGATTGATACATTTACCTAAGGAGCCATTAAAGACTTTGGATAGAGGTAAAAGACCATGGATACTCACATTACATAATGTGGGATGGAGTGGTCTATATATGTTCATGTGAGAAGTTACATTTCCCACTTCAGGATGGATTTATCTATAGACATGCATCAATATAGCAAGCTCATGAACTTTTCCTATGGAGGAGAAATTTCAGCTAAGGGGAAATATGTTGCAACCAAGGAAAATGTCTTCTTTGATAAGAGGGAGTGTTGATTTTTTTGTAGCATAGAGAGGTATTCTTGAATGCTAATAGGCCTCCTAAGTTAGCCTAGAATATTTCTAAAAAAAAAAAAAAAAAAAATCAATTTGTTGTTGGGCTTCATATAGTTTTAAAATGGACAAGTCATCCCAACTCATGAAGGGACATGTCCCTTGGGGTAAATGAACCTGACTTGACTTGTGTGTGTCTGTGTGTCTGTGTGTGTGTAACATGGCATCTTCATTTGACCAATTCGAATCATCAACTCTCTTCTATAGCAGTCACACGTGGGAGAAAATAGAGGACAAATTGATTGAAGTTTGGACTTGGATTTTGACACAAATTTCTAGGCCATTTAGAATTGTAAACCTTACTAAAGAATCATTTCTCCTAGAAGAATATTTTTTGGCTTTTCTCCCAAGTTTGGGTTTCTTAGGGAAAATTTGTTCTCTCTATTATGCATGGTTATATCTTTATGATATTACTGTTTCCATGACATTACTGTTGATATTTTTAGTGTATAACTTCTGAATGATATCAGTGACATAAAAATAAATTGTTAAACATTATTAGGTAGTAATTATCACATTACAATATTGGTTTCTATCAATGTGCATATTGTAGAAAATTCAAAAAAAATCTTGACCTTCTTCCCTAACAAGTTCTCTACCTAAGCCTTGAACTCCTGGATCATATTGAGACCTCATATTTGGTCTTCATGAAGTAGATCCATGTATTCTGGGAGAAATAATCAATGATTTCACATAGTACAAGAAAGCACCCAAAGATGATATTTTCATCAGTCTGCATACATATGAATGTACTAGACCCACGATCCCCTTGGACCTACTATCACTGCTCAGAAAAGATCCCTTGGATATATTGCCAAGTGCATAACCCCTACAAACACCCTCATGCTCTGCTTGGAGTTCTGGAAGACCTATAACTATCCTCCTCAATGCTATTCAAGTGCTGTAATGTAGGTGAGCAAATCCTTGATGCCATAAATCACATAAATTGATATTGTAATGCACCAATTCCTGGGTTGGATGTCTTAAAAATATGTACAGTCCCTCTCGAACACAAATCAATCCCACTGAGTCTATGCTTGATCCCTTAGCCCATACAAGAACCTAACCATATACAAATGCAACTTTGTTACCTCTAACCTCCAATGTTGAAATAGAGAGTAGACTCTTCAATTCCAATATAAATAATACATCTCTCATGTGTAGAGAATCTATAGACTCTAGCTGAAATGATGTTGTCCCAACTCCTTTCACTAAATGTTGGCATTATCTCCAAGTTCCACTCATAATGTTGAATCCTTCTTTGTCAAATCTATGAGAGAATCTCATGAACCTTTCATATGCCTATAATCACAACTATCCACCAACCAAATATCACTATTGTCTATAATAGTGTCTGTAAGAGTAATAATTTAGCCGTTGGTCAAGTTAGCCTTTGGAGGCTCTGATCAGACTATTTAACATGCAAAGTTGGATCTATTTCTTCAACTTGTCCTGACGATGAACCACACTGGTTGGTTCGAAACACGTCGACAAATGATATTTCATGTGATTTACGCTGAAAAATCTCTCGTAAACTTGATATGGATCATAGAAGCCTCAATTCTACAATTGAATCCCTGCATGGAAAATCCATTACAACCAAGGTTCATCAATTTGAACAGGCATGCTTGCATGTTTCAAGGTTGAAGTCAGATCTAGCTTTTCTCAAAAGATGTAGAGACTCCACCATCATCCTATTCTTTGCCTGGATTAATCATCGTCTTCACACTCCCCAAAACCATCAGGTTTTCCTTAAGACGAGTTTGGCTTTAATAAGAGAAGGAATCAGTAGAGTCAGAAGATCCCTGAATCTGCTTTCTCGTTTTCTTTTGGATTTGCAGCTGGATCTTGGGAACTTATTTTCAACCTCTCTTTGGGCTAGAATAGATGCCTGTTCGGCTTTGAATTCCCTTCGGTTAGAGGAGATTCAGAAGCAGAATCAGGCTTCTAAGTTTCAGAAATTAGTTGGGAATTCAGTGTTACCTGATAGAGTCGTGGGAACCGTTTCCTGTAGCCGTGTCTCATCTGGTAAAAAATCAGCGCTTAAAGATTGGTTATCTAGTAGCTTGGGTGGGGTCTCTGATTTCCCTTTGCTAGAGGTCCATGATAACTTAGATCCCTCTGATGGAACCAGTCCCATTTGTCCTTTTGATTTATCTAGGTTTGGTTCTATTTTACCGAAGAGCAATGACCAGTTAGTTCTCTGCACAGAAGGGGATCTAGCTGCCCTTGCCCCCTGCAGATTGGAGTGTTCTTCTCCTGAACGTGTTCTTTCCAGTTCCTGCATAGAGGGTGATCACGCTGGCATTAACACGTGCTCTCCTCCTATTACCATTACTCCAGACCGCGATACTTTCCCCTACGTGAGTCAACTTGTTGATTCGCATGACAACAACCTTGTTGTGGGTAACTCTCTCTCTACACATAAGAATGGATTACCTGATTCGTGTTCCAAACCAACACTGAGCGTATCTGATCCGGTGATTTTAACCAGGCCAACATATGATGGGAGCTCCACTTCTTCGGTGCGAAGCAAGGTCCCGGAGCCGTTAGTTGGTTCTGTCGTTCGGTTTTGTGTGGACAGTCAGTGTTCGTTCCCTTCACCGTGCTCTGATTTCTTGGTCAATAATATAATGTAACATGTAATAATAATAATAATAATAATAATTATTATTATTATTATTATTATTATTATTATTATTATTATTATAATAATATTCCTAATAATAATAATAATTTTATTAGTAATAGTAATAGTATGAGGGTCGTGATTAATAATGATAATATTAAGAAAGATGGTTCATTATTTATTAATACAAACAACTCTAACATGGAATTAATAAGATTTTGAATTTTGATAATAATAATTTAAATCATAGTACTAATGGTATTAATAATCTTCCCCCTCCTCATTTTAATAATAGGGTTGTAAATCTTTCTAGTTTCTCTTTTCCCCCTTTAGTTTTTAAAGTTTTGGGTAAAGGATTAAATTTTGCCTTAGCCCCTAAGAAAATCCCTGTGGATGATATCATTTGTGACATAGAGTTTGGGATCAGATGTTTACTTAATAGGATCAAGGATACTATTAGACAAGATTGTGCGGTTATCTTGAGAAAGGCTAAGCCCCCTAAGAGCAACCTTAGCAAGGAAGAATCAGTAGCTCTCAGATCCTTAAACCAGAATAAAGATATCGTTGTTCTAAAGGCAGACAAGGGTGGAGCTACCGTCATTCTTAACAGGGTTTATTACTGCAATAAGATGTTGGATCATCTTCCTAATAGTGGTAGCTACAAAAAGCTTCCCAAAAACCCGTTAAAAAAGGTTGCTAGGAATGTGGCTCTTGCCATTAAATCCATTAGCTCAATGAGTTCCCTACACCATAAACTCATTGAGAGCAACCCTATTACTCCTAGAATCTATGGTCTCCCCAAAATTCACAAGGAAGGGGCTCCCTTAAGGCCCATTGTCAACACCATTGGTGGTCCTACCTACCTTCTTGCTAAGTTCCTTGTGTTAAATCTTACACCCTTAGTTGGTCGTACAGAGTCCTTCGTAAAAGACTCTGCCTCCTTTATTGACAAACTCAAGGACATTAAGCTTGACCCTGGGGACATTCTTATTAGTTTTGATGTAGTTTCCTTGTTCACTTGCATCCCTATTAATGAGGCCATGGAGGTGATCAACCGCCTAACAGATCCTGACACCACTCGGTTAGTTGAGATCTGTCTCACTTCCACCTTTTTCAATTTTGAGGGAGAGTTCTTTGAGAAAACTTGTGGGGTTGCCATGGGCTCACCCCTGTCCCCTATCATTTCTAATCTTTTTATGGAAGATTTGTTGAAAAGTGTGCAACAATAAATTCTTGTTGAGAGTGCAACAAGATGATGGAGCTTAGTGAAAAGAGTCGCCTTCACTAAGTGGGCCCGCAGGCTATTTTTGGCGCAAGTCTATTTTTAGACTATGTCTATTTTTAGACATATGGATCATGTCTATGTTTATGGATGATTGATCAAGTTGGGAAAAATAGATGGACTTCTATTTTTGATGAAAGTGTGAGTTATCACAGTGTGAGTGATCAAAGTCTATTTTTAGACTGGCTGTCAAAAATAGAAAAGTCAAATATTATTATCTCACAATAATATTTGGACTATAAACTTGATCTTATTCTCTTGGAGCACTTCAGTTTGAGCTACAGAGGTGGCACATGCAGCTGTCAGAAGGAAATACGCTTTTCTTATGAGTCATTTGAGTTGTTGCATGCATGACTTCAGTTAGAACTCAAGTGAGTTGAGTTTAGTGGACTGGAGGTACAGTTGATGGAGTTGTGTTCAGTTTGACTTAGTTAAACTAGTTGTAGTTAGTCTAATTGCAGATAGACTAATGATGAGTTGTTAAACTAATTATTAACTCATAATACAACTAAAGAATACATCAGTTAACTCAGTTGCATGTCAGTGCATGTTCAGTTCAGCAGGGACAAGTGGTAGAGAATCAGATTGCTATCAGTTGTGACTATAGTTGTGCACCAGATCTTGCACAATCAAGGGATTGAGTATGCCAATGAGTTTGCTCACGTATTTGGGCCCACATTTTAGCCTTTTCTCACGTCCACAAAGAGTGAGTGACTATTTTGCAGGTGAAAATCGAGTTTGGTGAGCCATTCTCATCAGTTCTTGAGCAGGTATTGAGCAGTGGAGGCAGGCAAGCAGTGGAAGAGATTTGGAGATCAAATCTGAGCTGTATTGTCTGTAACAGGTGGAGATACTTGTGAGAATTATTATCCTTTGTATTGTTACATGATTCAATCAATATAATATACAGATAGTGTGGGGTTTTTAGCGAGATGCTTTCCCCGGGATACATACTGTGTTTATGAGTTTGATTGATGCTTCTATGTGCGCCTGTGAATGTTTCTGCTTCTGTAAATTGATGATCAACGTATAGGAGATTATGTATTATACATGTTCCGCTTAAATTGTATGATCAGGATAATCTCTGTTGAATATGTGTTAAATTATTCAAAATTTCTACATGGTATCAGAGCTAGATAATTGTAGAAAAAGTTTCTACATGGTATCGGAGCTGCTTGATTTGTAGAAGAGATTTTTACAGGATATCAAGCGAGGATTGATCATCAGATCTACTATTCAGGAAGTGTTTAAATTTTATTTCTTCAGGCAGAGTCTGTGATCGGGCCAGGTAGCCTCTGGATTCATCCTTCTTTTGGAAGGTGAGATATCCGGTGAATGCCCAGACAGTCAATCTCTGTACAAGAAATAATTTGTTCTCATGAATTCTAGATCGGAAGCAGTTGAGTTTTGTGCTGGTGGAATTCAAATTTAATTCCAAAGCAAGAGATAAAACTCAGAAACATTCAGTTCGAGAATGGAGATAGTATGCCCCAGTATCTCACGAGGTTCACTCAGTGTCGAGATGAGTTGGGAAGTGTGGGGGTTACTGTTGATGATGAGGATGGTGAGTCTAGGACTCCTTGACCTTCCTAAGAGTTGGCATAGCTACCAGGACTCGGTGAATGGAAGGGAGAAACTGCCAAATTGGGAACGACCATGGTCGGATTTGATGCATGAGGAGATTAGACGAAGCACCAGAGATGGTTCTTCATCCATGTAGGATGAGGAGAACTGTGCCTTAGCGAGTAAGGCGAAGAAGGGGAAGGAGAAGGTTTCTCTTTTCGAATCTTGTTCTTCCAATGATGGGAAGAAGGTTGACAAGGCGAAGGTGAGATGCTTTCGTTGTCATGAGTTGGGTCATTATGCTACTAATTGCCCAAAGAAGAAGTCCAAGAAGGGATTCGGGGAAGGATCTGAAGGTGAGGCAGCCTCACTTGCTTCACAGTTTGAGTTGGACTTCACACTCTTCGCATGCATGGTTTCATCCATGGTGGGAAGTGGTTGGTTTCTTGACAGTGGAGCTTCTTTCCACATGACCGGTGACAAAAGTTTGTTCAGTACTTTGGAGGAGAAAGATCTCCAGATACTCATAGGGATGGGTAATGATGAGAAGTATAGTGTCTCAGGTGTAGGCACGGTTATTTTTCAGAGGGAGCATGGAGCTTGCCTTACCTTGACCGATGTCAAGTATGTACCAGGACTGAAGAGAAACTTGGTGTCGATCGCGATGTTGGAAGACAGAGGCTATGATGTGGTCTTTAGTAAGGGAAAGGTTTTCCTTAAACACATCATCACTAGACAGGTGAAGCAGATTGGTTCACGGGTCAAGAACCTGTATGCTCTTGAGGTTCAAGATGCATGCAAAGCCTTGAGCAGCAAGACAACTGATGGAGACTTGGTGGTTGAGAGGGAGGGTATATTACCTCTCAACATGCAGAGCCAGAAGAAGTCTCAGACGATTGTGGAGGAGCCACGATTGGTGCAGCAGCTTCAGGAGATTGTGGAGGAGCCACAACAGGGGAAGCTGAGAGGAGATCGAGTAGAGACATCTACTCATCCATAGACCTCCAGTAGGGGGAAACTTCAAGCCAGGTGGGCTGAGGGATCGCATGCATCCATACCTCCAGGTAGGAGGTGGGGTGATGTGGATTGATCATCCCAAGGAGGAGGGGCAAGATCCTTGAGGTACCCAACCTCTTGGATGAGACCTTGTTACGGGAGCCCCGATGTGTAGTAGCAGGAACTGACTGATTGGGTAGAGACAGATACGGATGGAGCGGCAGAGAGAGCGACAGTGCAGGGAATCCCAGGACAGCGCATAGCTAGCAGGCTGTAGCAATGCGAGAGGCACAAGTGTTTTGCACAGTGCTAGGTGGCACAGAGAGGTGTGCAATGGTGCGAGATGCATGGAGATGTTGCAGTAGCGCAGATGTCAGAGAGGGAGCACTTGTCAGCAGCAGGCAGAGCTTCAGCATCAGAGGATGTTTCTATCCCAACAGGGAGGTCAGTCGGGAGGTGCAGTGCGGATGCAATGCTGGGAGATAGAACCAACAGTAGCACGGATGCAGTCAGAGATCAAAGTGACAGAGGCTAGAGCAGTCAGATACTGAAGAGCACAGAGATGCAGAGTTTCAGTCGACAGAGGCAATAGCAGTCAGAGACTTTGATGACAGAGCAAGTGGACCGGCCAGATGTGTTGCATGGAGAACATTCCAGAGTTACAGGATCGGGTTTGAGAGGAAGCCTTTCTTGTTGAGAGGGAGTGTTGAAAAGTGTGCAACAAGAAATTCTTGTTGAGAGTGCAACAAGATGATGGAGCTTAGTGAAAAGAGTCGCCTTCACTAAGTGGGCCCGCAGGCTATTTTTGGCGCAAGTCTATTTTTAGACTATGTCTATTTTTAGACATATGGATCATGTCTATGTTTATGGATGATTGATCAAGTTGGGAAAAATAGATGGACTTCTATTTTTGATGAAAGTGTGAGTGATCACAGTGTGAGTGATCAAAGTCTATTTTTAGACTGGCTGTCAAAAATAGAAAAGTCAAATATTATTATCTCACAATAATATTTGGACTATAAACTTGATCTTATTCTCTTGGAGCACTTCAGTTTGAGCTACAGAGGTGGCACATGCAGCTGTCAGAAGGAAATACACTTTTCTTATGAGTCAGTTGAGTTGTTGAATGCATGACTTCAGTTAGAACTCAAGTGAGTTGAGTTTAGTGGACTGGAGGTACAGTTGATGGAGTTGTGTTCAGTTTGACTTAGTTAAACTAGTTGTAGTTAGTCTAACTGCAGATAGACTAATGATGAGTTGTTAAACTAATTATTAACTCATAATACAACTAAAGAATACATCAGTTAACTCAGTTGCATGTCAGTGCATGTTCAGTTCAACAGGGACAAGTGGTAGAGAATCAGATTGCTATCAGTTGTGACTATAGTTGTGCACCAGATCTTGCACAATCAAGGGATTGAGTATGCCAATGAGTTTGCTCACGTATTTGGGCACACATTTTAGCCTTTTCTCACGTCCACAAAGAGTGAGTGACTATTTTGCAGGTGAAAATCGAGTTTGGTGAGCCATTCTCATCAGTTCTTGAGCAGGTATTGAGCAGTGGAGGCAGGCAAGCAGTGGAAGAGATTTGGAGATCAAATCTGAGTTGTATTGTGTGTAACAGGTGGAGATACTTGTGAGAAGTATTATCCTTTGTATTGTTACATGATTCAATCAATATAATATATAGATAGTGTGGGGTTTTTAGCGAGATGCTTTCCCCGGGATACATATTGTGTTTATGAGTTTGATTGATGCTTCTATGTGCGCCTGTGAATGTTTCTGCTTCTGTAAATTGATGATCAACGTAGAGGAGATTATGTATTATACATGTTCCGCTTAAATTGTATGATCAGGATAATCTCTGTTGAATATGTGTTAAATTATTCAAAATTTCTACAAGATTTTGAGTCCAAGGCTCTAAACTCATCCCAACTCCCGCCCAAGCTTTGGAAAAGGTAGGTGGATGACACCAATGTCATCTGGTCTCACGGCCAAGAGGAATTAGATCTCTTCTTCGATCATCTCAACAATCAATCCTCAGCCATTAAGTTCACTAAGGAGTAGGAAGTTGATGGTTTCCTCCCGTTCCTTGATATTCTTATTTCAAAGAATAGTGATGGTTCCCTCTCCCACCAAGTTTTTTGAAAGAAAACGCATATGAAGCAATATCTTCATGCTAGTTCGCACCATTTCCCAGCTTAGAAGATGGGTGTTCTCAATACCCTTGCTACTCGTGCCCTGAGGATCTCGGATAAAAAGAGTTTTGAGAAAGAAAAATCCCATCTCCTTGATGTCTTTGTCAAGAATGGTTATAGTAGATTCATGGGTCAGAAGGCTTTCCTCAAAGCTACCAAGAATTCTCTTGCTAAAAGGGAACCGAAGGAGCAGATTCTAGGTATCCATCTTCCATTTGTTCAGGGGACCACTGATAAGATTGCAAGGATTCTCAGGATGCATAGTGTCCCCATGACCTTTAGGCCCCTTAACACCATTCGTATGTCCCTCAGATCAGTGAAGGATCCTATTGACCCTAAAGATATGAAAGGGGTATATATTATCCCTTGTTCCTGTGGGACCGCCTATATTGGTGAGACTGGTTGCTCCATTAATCAAAGGATTAGTGAGCACGCAGCTGACCTTAAGCATAGGAGAGTAAAGTCTTCTGCTTTAATTGAACATGTGGAAAAAACCAATCGTTATGTTTGTATTGAGGAGGCTAGTGTTATTGCTAAAGTTTCCCAGTTCCACCATTGGAAATTTAGGGAAGCTCTTGAGATTAAATAGAGGCCGAGAAATCTCAATAGAGAGGATGGCTGGAAAATCAGTAGGTGTTGGGTCCTAGCACTCTCTTCCTAGTCGCTTTTTCTGCCCCCGTCCAGCCCTCCCCGCCCTCTCCTCGTTTCTTGGCTTATCTCATTTTTTTGATCTGTTAGATTATTATAATATTAAGTTAAGTTAGCATATTTATTTATTTATTTTTCTTAATTAAAATATTTTTTCTTTCCACCCCTTGGCTTATTTTAATATTTTTGGTACCTTTTACAACTAACTACGCTCTTAATTAAATTAATTTATTTTATTATATATATATATATATCTATATCTATATATATATATATATATATATATATATATGAATTTAATTTTTATAAGGTAGTTTAATCCTTTAGGTATATTCATATATACAATTAATTTAAATATGGATAATTTAAATTTATTTATTTATTTATTTTGGTTAATTTATCAATTAGATATTCAATTTAACTTAATATTATTTTCTCGTTCTAATATTTATATTTTTATGTATTTATTAAATGAATACCTTTTAACTAACTATTACCTTAACAACCTATTAAAAAATACTTTATATATATATATATATATATATATATATATATATATATATAAAGGTAAGGTCACTTAATTCCATTTAATTTACTAAATAATTTATTTTTGTTTTTAATGTATTTATTAAATAATACCTTTTTAACTAACTATTAACTTAACAACCAATTAAAATTAATTTATATACTTATAGATATATTTTATAGATATTTCAAGGCATGGTCACTGAATATAACTAACTTCCATTTAATTTGTAAAAAAAATTATGACCCTGGTCCAAAAGTCAAATTTAGTCGTTGGTCAAGTTAACCATTGGAGGCTCTGCTCAAACTATTTAACATGCAAAGCTGGATCTGTTTCTTCAACTTGTCCTGACGATGAACCACACTAGTTGGTTCGAAACGTGTCGACAAATGATATTTCATGTGATTTACGCAAAAAATTTCTCGTAAATATTTTTTTTTCCGAAATACATCTGCAATCTCATAAAGTTTATATTATTTTGTCTTCTTATGTGGTAGATGTTCATCATCATCAACAACATCAGTTGGTGATGCATGTTTTTTTCCCATCCTTTTCTTTTGAGGACACTAGGAGACATAGTGACCAAATGTATGACATTTGAAGCATCTAATATTTGAAAGATCCTTCTTCTTTTGATCTTGAACTAGAGCTAATATTCCACCTATATTTTCCTTATCAATGTTTCTTCTTCCTTTTCCTTTCCTTGCATGAGATTCAAGAGCTTGAGTTTCTTCATCCTAAGGTCTTTGCAATTTTTTCATGGACAACAATTTGACCTCCTCTTGGACATAGTTAGTCCAAAGCTGATCAAACTTGGGAAACTCAACTTGTCCAAATATATATTGTACAAATGGAGCTAATATTCCACCTATATTTTCCTTATCAATGTTTCTTCTTCCTTTTCCTTTCCTTGCATGAGATTCAAGAGCTTGAGTTTCTTCATCCTAAGGTCTTTGCAATTTTTTCATGGACAACAATTTGACCTCCTCTTGGACACAGTTAGTCCAAAGCTGATCAAACTTGGGAAACTCAACTTGTCCAAATATATATTGTACAAATGGAGCTAATATTTCACCTATATTTTCCTTATCAATGTTTCTTCTTCCTTTTCCTTTCCTTGCATGAGATTCAAGAGCTTGAGTTTCTTCATCCTGAGGTCTTTGCAATTTTTTCATGGACAACAATTTGACCTCCTCTTGGACACAGTTAGTTCAAAGCTTATCAAACTTGGGAAACTCAACTTGTCCATTAAGAGTCATTGTAACAAGCTTTGCATCATCAATGATATCTCCAATGAATTTAAGTTTATCTCTCAGCCGGAAGACTCTCATGAGATAAGTGGCAACTGAATCTGATTTAAACTGATACTACAGAACTGATGCCTTAAGGTTAATTTGTTGTTGTAGTTCTTACTCTCGAATAATCCCACCAAGGCATCATACATTTATTTGGCGGTCTTCAACTTAGTAACATGTTGAATTAGAAGGTCCTCGATAGAATCAATCAAGATCCTCCTAGCATTTGCTTAGTTCTTCTTATGCTTGAATTTCTCCTCAACATTCTTTGGTTTTGAGACACTTTCCTTCACATGATTCTGAATCTCATTTTCATCCAAGACAAGGAGCATCTTGGTTTTCCAAGATCAAAAATTTGTCGAAGTTGTTGAATTCTAAAATCTGAGGCTAAAATCAATGGTTGATATTCAATAAAGCTTTGATATCATGTTGAAATTCTATAGAATTTGCAATAGAATACAATTTTCTGATCCAATAATTACTTCCTAATTATTTTCAAACAGTATTTCTTAAGCCATTGATATGATTCATTGAATAATTACATAGAAAATGTCAATTGTAAATGTAGCAGAAACAATAAAAATCATAAAAGGACAACCATGAATAATAGACAATATTATTACCTTGGGAAACCCAACCTTGGGAGAAACCCGATAATCATTTCTTGAGGGTAATTTGTCTTTTCAACAAGGTTTACAAATCAAAAATTTATCTAGATATTTGTGCCACATTACAAGTCAAATTACCAGTCAAAACCTGGTCGAAACATTGATTCTCAATACTTGTCAAACTTGTCAAAATATAGAAGTCAACATGGGACAACTTCCTTTGGTCAAACTTGGCCCTATGATCAAACTCGCATGTGCATATGGTCAAACCATAGTCAAACTTGCATGTACGATTGGTCAAATTGTGATCAAAACTCAATCAAACTCTGCAATCAAACCTCAACCTTCATAGGTGTGATTGTCAAAGTGCTAGTCAAAACTTGGTCAACCTCCTCACATGTGTGGTCTCTAAAATAGAAATAAAATGATGAAGAAAAAATGAAGATGAATAGAATTCTCTTTAGCTAAATTTATCCTCCACTAGAAAAGAATTAATGAGCTTGTTATGTTGATGAGTGTCTCCTCAGAAACACATCTAGTTATATAGAGCTCTAATGTTGAATGGAGACCAATTAAGAGGAACCTCATCACAAGAAACCCCTTCACTTAATGAGCCTACATGACCACTCAACAGTAGACTAGAATTGTTTATTCCATTAATGTGTAAAAATTCTATTTAAATAAACAAATAAAACCCGCTCTATAAAAAATAGATGACTCGATGTCGAAGCAGGGAATGTGAGTACCATGGGTCAATATCCCTGAGCCAGACACCAAGGCTAATGGGAGAAGTACTCCCTCAAGCCATTCACCCTTAACCAAATCAACAGGGCCCCATGGGTGAATGTATCAGTCTCCCCTAGTCAAATCAGTATGACCTTGTGGGAGAATGTTTGAACGATGCTACAAACTACAAAAACATCAACAAATGGAAAACCAAAGAAAGGTATTCCAAACAAGAACCAATTAACAAGAAACTTTGGATATAAATGATACTCAAAATTATTGAACATTCTACTATGAATTTCCTTTAATTCTTTATTTTTGTAATAAATACTTGAATTAGGAAACTTCAAAGATACCATCAACAAAGATTAAGCAAGGGTCATTAAAAGATAAATATTATGGGATATGAAAAAACACACATCAACATAATCAACATGTAGTTTATATTTCTCCAAATTTAATTTACCTTAAAATAATCATATTATTTGCATAATTATGTCCATATAATGATGGTGATTGTTACCATCCATGAAGACCAAATTTGTTCTACCAGACCTTGAGGGAATAAATTGGTTTGCTTTCAAATTTTATTTCTATACTTAAAATATGCCAGATACATGTTTTCCTACATTTCCATGTTTTTTATGTGCTAACATGTTAGGAAGGTGAACAATGTTGCAAATATACATGTTATCATATCCATTCCTATAAAGAACCAAAGAAAAATATTCTAGGTAAGAACCAATTTTATAAGAAACTCTAGATATAAATGCTACTTAAAATTATTGAACATTCTATTAAGAATTCCATTGAATTTTTGGATTTTCGTAATAAATACTTGAATAAGGAAACTTCAAAGATACTACTAACAAATATCAAACGAGAGCCATCAAAAGTTTCATATCATGGGATATGAAAGAACATGCAACAACACAATCAACATGCAATTTCTATTTCTAAACATTTAATTACCTTATAAAATCTTACTATTTACACAATGATGTTCATATGATGATGCTAACTGTTACCATCTATTAAGACTAACTTTAGTCTATCAGACCTTGAGAGAAGCCAAAATTCAGTTGGAAAATAGGAGCATCGTGGTGGTGGCAATGATGATATTTGTGGTGGTGATGGGAATTGGTCTTCTTTAGGATTTTATTTCTATGCTTCAAAATGTTGGAGAGATGTTTTTCTAATTTCTATAGTTTTGGTGTGATGACATGATAGGAAGATCAATAGTGCTACAAATATGCATGCATATCATATGCATATTTGAGAATAGGGAACCAAAGAAAGATATTATAGGCAAGAACCAATTTACAAGAAGCTTTAGATATAAATGCTACGTAAAAATTTTGAGCATTCTACTATGAGTTCCCTGCATAGAATCTTCCTACACATTTTCTACACCATTCAATTTTATTTTCCAAACCATTGTGATCATGCCTTGAATTCCCAAATTGTTCCTTCAAATAATAGAAAAATAACATTTTTATGAAAATTATCTACTTTTCTATAATTATTGACGTACTATGGTTGTCATTCATGTCAACCCAAGCAATAACCAATGGAGCCTCTCTTTTGTCAACCAAAATGGCATGGAAAATTGTGGTTTTCGAGACATGGCCATCTTTGATGGATTCTCATCATCAAGTTGATTCCAGTGGTATGTGGCATGCCATGAGAGCCTTCACTATTTCTGAGATATTCTTGTTTGAAGTTGAAGACCCCAGCTCGTGGCCAGAAATCTCGAAGGGTGATGATGTGGTAGCTCCTCGTTGGTCATGTCAAATGGTTATGCAATAATGCTTTTCTACAAAGAATAAAATAATCTTGATTATGAAAAAATTCTATTTTGAAACGGTTTCTAATCTATCAAAAATCATGAAAAAGGTTTACATCCTAAAAAAGAAAATTAATTTCAAAAATTCAAAACCCTAAAATGGGTTTCAACCCATCAATATTTGAATTTTTAAACTATATATTTCACTCCCTCAAAGGAATTTGAATGTCTCACTTGAAACCCCTTAATCATCTATAACAAGATTCTATATTCCACCTCTTTGTTTATGAAACTCAATGATTATCATCAACATAAAATCTCTAAGTTTTTTGTTTTTGTTTATTATCATTATTATTATTATTATTATTATTATTTATTCTGGCCCTTGTGGATATGTTGAACATCAGATGAGAAAGGTTTTTGTGGGATATCAACCTAGGATTCGTTGGTTTGATTCTCATTAAAATGGGATTCGTTTGTTATAGATTCTTGTTGCAAACTCGGTCTATTCTGAGGAAGAATCACATCAAGGTCTGGAAGCTTCATCTTTGTGGTGCAATACTGAGTGGAACAGTGAAGGGATTATAAATATGTTACACGGAAACCACTCCCAAGAGGTGGGAAACCCGTTCCAAAGGTTCCCGCGCTCCGGGGAGATTTGAAACTATATGGTAGTTTTGGGAGCTTTGAAGACTGTTTTTTTTTAGTTCTAGCATTCCCTGGGGTTGGGGAATACAAAGCCTGTAGAGAAATATTTTGAACTTCCCACAAAACATGAGCCTATGTTGAAACCTTCGTAGGAATAAATTCCAAAGACATCCTTAACACTGATATCCTTAATTGAGAAACTGGAGCAATCCCTCGATGGATTAAGGAAGCGTGTGACACCTTGATGTAAGGGTGATATCTGGGATGTCATGTTGATGAGTATTTCTTTTGTTGTTTATGTATATATATCGTAGAAGATTGTTTGTGCATACTGTATGTGGCAGTCAATGCTTAAACATTAGAGTTGCTTTATTGTTTCTCTTAAGAATAACTAGAGAAACATATGTAAAACTATTCCTTTGTATTTTTAAGCCATATTGTTTCAAAGACTGGTCATGTATCAGAGAATTGATAATGAACTTGACATTTTAATATTTTATATATATAAAAGGGAGAGAGACACTGAGAGAATATATTTATATATAAGAGAGATTATATATTTATTATTTATATATTTAAATTGATTTTAATATTTGAATATTTTGATTCAATATTAATTTTGATTATTATATAAATTATATAATTAAAAAAATAATTTTTTATTTTTTTATTATATAATATTACCGCTCTCGATTAGTCGTTTCCTGTAAATTTTGGGGAAACCTCTAACCGTTCTTGACACTCGTACCCAAGTTCCCAACATTCCCGCGTTCTAGAAACTCATGCAACATAGGAGTATAGAGTAGGATATTTGTGATTTGATTAAAGGAACCGGTGAAAAGGAATCCCTTGTCCTTGTGGCGTGTGTAATCATCAATCTGAAGTTATTTGCAGACCCTTTTAAAAATATATCTCTGAGGCATTTCATGTAACTCTGCGTCCATATTTGTATGGGTTATTTTGTATTTGTGACATTTTCAAAGCATAAAAGGAGAAATAATATCCTACGATCAAGGGTTTAATATTCAATATTCTCCATGGTCTTTTGATCCAGTATGAGATTTGTTTGAGTCTTATAATCTTTGCAGCTATGCTTTCTTTTGCACCTAAGCATGATTTATGGGAATTTTGTGACCTATGGTAATGAACCAGGCTTTGTGGAGCATGAAATGTGACATGGCTATAACTGGGGCATCATATATGTGACTGTTTTGTAGTTGGTTTAAATATATAGGAGCTAACAAGGTCTTCCATTTGAGAATAGTATATACAAATTAAGACCTACTATATCTTTGTGGCCTATATCTCTTCTAAGAAAACTGAACAACGAAGTTGTAATGATGAAAATTTGATTCATACAACTTTTTTATCATTGAAAGTTCATTGATGCCACAAGAAGGGCTTGTGGAGTTGTAAAATTTTCAAATCTACCCAAAGACACACTTGCTTCAACAATTCTGGAATGTGATTATTAACAAGTCTGCAATAAGATCATTCTAAACAACCACCTTGCAAATATTGTAAAGATGATAATTACTGTTATTGTTGGCCTAGTTTCATTCCTACAATGACATGATTCCCCCATAGTAAGTATCATACAAAGTCATGTTAAAAATACATTAATGAAGGTTTCTGAAAGATAAGGGTACAATAGCATTGTCTTTTGAAGGTGGAAGTTGGAGTACTATGGTTTATTTACTAAAGAGGTTGTGAAATATATTGTCATCAACAGTCTTGGTTCATCATTCTCAAAATTTCAAAAAGCTTGAGTTTTATCATCACTTTGGCTACAACATTGTATTCATCATTATGTCATCTTTGTAGCAAAGTTTTCATATTTAATCATTGTACAATAGTAAGGGTTTCTTTAGTCATCATCTTACAACAACAAGGATTACATTGTCCAACATTTTTTTAGGATGTCATAATCAACAGTAAGGGCAGAACAATCTCATCAATAATTGGCATCATTACTTACAACAATTTGGCAGAAAGAGACACTTCGCATTAGTTTAATCTTGTAGTAAGGGATTTGTTAGGGTTTTGTAGCAACAGTTTTAGTATTTGGGATTTAGTTGTTATATATTTTGATGATATAAGTGGGTCATTTTCCCTAGTACAGGAACTCATATTAGTGTGTCAAGTTCTTTATCTTTTGAGGGTGGTTAGGTGGTTCTAGGTAGGTGGCTGAAGTCACCTTCAATTTGAAGCTTGAAAACACTCCGAGGTGGTAGGGTAGTGTTAAGGAAAGTTGGAACTTGCAGGGTGTTGAAGCATCCTTCCAGTAGATGTTGGTAAAACAGGGTGTTGTAGCATCCTTTCAGGAGTCAGAGCTACCTGATAAACCTTGAATTCTTTTCTTAGCACTATAGAGTTGGGGCTTATTTTTTCAATTGGTGCTAGTGTAATGATATACTCATAAAAAATTTAGATAAGAATTCAGTGGTTTTTCTCCTGAAAGGATTTCCACCTAAAAATTTTGCATCTACTGTCTTGATTCTTTAAAATATTGTTTTATGTTTATTCCTAAAGATAATTAACGCTTTGAAAAGTTAAATTAAATAATTGTAAGTGAAACACTGATTCACCCCCCTTAATATTTCCAACAATTGGTATCAGAGTAGGTCCTTGTACAATCAGTCTAACCACTGAAGGGAGATCATGGAGTGCATCAAGAATGGAGTTCCTCTATTTAATGGACAAAACTATGCCCTATGGAGTGGAAAGATCCAGATATATATACTTCCACAAGGGTATGATCTTTGGGAAATAGTAAAAAAGGGATATGATGCACAAACCTCTCCTCCAACAGATGACAAAGGTAAGAAAGTTGTTGAGAATGATTCCAAAGCCAAGAATGGCGTTATGAGTGCACTCATTGAATCTATGTATGTTAAAGTGTTGGCATGTAAAACAACTAAGGAACTTTAGGGCAAGCTTCAAAACGTATATGAAGGAGACTCAAAGGTCAAAGAAGCAAAACTTTAAATTTGTAGAGCTCAATTTGAGCAACTTAAGATGAGAGAAGACGAGAATATTGCATCATGTTTTCAGTGAGTGGATGAAGTAATGAATTCCTTATAAGGACTGGGAGAACCAACCGATAAAAAGGTTATTGTATGAAAGGCACTGAGATCTCTTCTAGCAATATTTAATCCTAAAGTTTTTTTCTTAGTAGATAGATAAAGCCTAAACAATCTTAACATGGACAAGATACATGAGATTCTTACAACTTATGAAATGAGGATTGAATAGGGATAGGAATCCACAAGTGAAGCAGGATTTAAGGCCTCAAAGAAAGACAAGCAAGAAGCAAAACAAAATCCCACTCAAAGTAACAATGAGAACTCAAATGAATAAGTAGCTAACCTCATGTGGAAACTCAAGAGAGGAACCAACAAGTACAAAGGTAAGCTCCCTCTAAAGAGTTTTAAATATGGAATAATATGTCATTTTGCTTCAAAATCCCCCTATGATAGAATTTCTAACAACAATGAAGAAGATTAAGCTCCCAAGAAACAAAAGGGAAATAGGAAACAAGGTAAAAAGAAAATGCCTAAGAAAAGTGTCTACTTTAAGGAATACAATTCAACATTTGATAGTGATAGTGATAGCGACAATGATTCAGAACAAGTATTGTTTATGGATTTTGAAAATGAAGATGCTCCTGAGGACGAAGAAAATTTGGAGTGATAAAATTCACCTGAAAGGTGAATTGATAAGTGCTCTTGATGATTTGAAGGAATAAAAGAAAATTGTCAACAAATTGAAAAAGGAACTAAGTAATTTAAAAAGCACAATCCAAGGACTTTGAAAATATCATCATTGATTTGAAAACACAATTAGAATAAGCAAAGAAGATTGAAGAAACACTTAGCAAAGAATTGGAAGAAAGCTCCAAGATGAGAGAAAGATTGGAAGTTGAAATAGTCTCCCTCTGAAAGGAAGCCCAGAAGAAAAATGTTCAACAGAACTTTATGAACAGCTCAAAAATACTGGAAGAGATCATAGGTAATAAAAGGTCATGTGATGACAAAAATGGGTTAGGATATAATAAAAATTTTGTTAAGGGATCAAGTTCCATGACAATGAAGGAAGATAAACATAAAAGTTGTGTCAAAGTTGTCAAAGAATCCAACTAGAAACAACAATCATTTTCAACTGAGGATCAACCAACTAGAATAATTCCCAAGCAGTAACCAACTGACAACCTGCAGGAAGGTTCATGGAGAAATGTACCACCAAGAATATTCTCTTCCTCCAGGTATCAAACTATTTTCCTTGGTGTTTTTTATTCTTGCAACAATTTTGGGCACAAAGTTGTGAATTGCAATGCTAGAAACAAAAGAACCTATGATAACTATGTCAGGAGACCTCATGAAGATCGCAATCAAAACTACAATAGTTTTGCATTACTAAACAATGAAGTTGAATGTCATAAGTGTAATAATTTTGTGCATATAAAGCAAGATTGTCGAATGAGTGATTCTTTGAAAGAGAGGAAGCCAGAATTCAGTGCTTCTTTGAAAGTATGGAAAAGGAAAGATGAGATATGCAACCTTGCATTCACTGAAAAATGCAAGAAACATGAATGGTTAGTCGAAAATGGGTGTTCGAAGAATATGACATGACACAAGGACATGTTCATAGACATGAAAGGACAAATATGGAACGTTGTCATTCAGAAATGATACATCATCCAAAGTTTTGGGAAAAGGCATAGTTAATCTTGGAGATGTTACCGCTCAAACTAGCAGGGGACCTAAAGGGAAAATGATAGACCAAAGGCAACAAATGGAGACTTAGCCCATTGTCATCTTAGCTAAGACTCCCTACTATTTATGGATGTTCACTGATAGGAAGAGACCTAGTATATTATGGAGTCACCAAAGAAAGATAAATCAATGAATGGATGTGTTGTGACCCAAATGATTCCTTTCCAGAAGAGGTTGAAGGATAGAGCGTGCTTGCTTTTTAAACAAGGTACAACGACTTCTAGGGGAGGAATGAGAGGATTTAATGGTTAGGTTTAAGGGATATGATTCGTGAAAAGGTTTCCCCATCCCTAAAATCCTTATTGAAATTGGTTTCCTTGATGGTTATTAAAGAATTGTATTTTCAAAGGAACGGGACCAAGCAAACCCAGTCTAGGATAGGAGGAAAGAATATGACAACCAATGATGTTCTTAGCCTAGAAAAGGTGGGGGAAAGGATAAAAGAAATAATTTTCACTTAAAGGTGTTGAATTGATCATATGAGGCACTAACCTTAGGGATGTTAGGGCAAAGTTTGATCTCAGAGCTAGGGCTTTGATTTTCTCACAACTTCACTATCAAAATATCTTTAAATTTGGAAGAGGTATTGAGGAGACACCATATCATGAGAGGCTAGGAGATTGAAATTTTTGGAGGGATAGTTTGTCGGGAAAATGATGCCCTAAGTAACCCAATTTGGCTAGACCTAGGAAAAGGTGAAGAGGGTACGACTTTAGGTGACCACATCTTGTTATATTAGTGCCTTAGTCTTGGGAGAATGGATTCTATGATGAAAATGAGTGTGGAAATTTGGTTCTTGGTCAAGGAGACCTCAAGACTACTCTGCTAGCCTTCTAGGTCAAAGAGAAGCAATCTTGCAGCTTTTATACTTCGATTTGCAAAAGGTGATGAATTATCAAGATCAATTTGTTGATAGAATTACCCCTATGAGATTTTTTTTATATTACATGGCCCATACATTAAGAGATGTTATAATAGAGGCAAAATTCAACAATTTAAATCAGTAAATGCATGCAGCAATTAGCTCTAAGAATAGTGAAAATCCCAATCCAATGTATATGACAAAGTAAAAAAGAATAACATTTAAAGAATGTAATTACATGTAATATAATATAACCAAACATCCACAATTTGACAAGAGAGAAGCTCCAAGATAAGATATACCAAATCCACACATCAAATTGCATCCATAAAGCTCCAATTCATCCACTAAGAAAAAGTGTGAAATTCTCAAGAGAGAGAAGAGATCCAATCCAAAGTGATGATGAGAAAATGAACTCATCTCACTTGTATTTATACACTAATGAGGAGTTCAAATTAATCTCCTTGGCCTAGATACGCCCCAAAAATAAAATAATGTGCTAATATTCTAACTTTAGGTGACAAGCCCACCAAACTAGCTCACAAATGAAATAATATGCCTCTTAAGAGGTAAAATGATGAATAATACATGTCATAGAGACCCTTGAGAGGCCTGATGAAGTCCATGGGTGCCATAATGAAGGGTAGGACCCTCATAAGTGATTGAAAAGGGGTTGGCCCCTTGTTCTCCGAACAATAAACCTGTGGTTCTCCCAATGGGTGTGGGGAGCACAATAATAACCTCATGGGTCTCCGAAGGAGTCGAATATGCATGTAGATCATCTGCAAGGGCTCTGATGATGGTGTATGGATGCCACATCATCCCATAAGTCTTCGGTCATATTCCAAGTGCATGGTACATTTGTGGGGCCGACTGGGAAAAGGTGAACCAGGTGCATCTTCCTCGTCCAATCGGAGTATCTCGAGCATCTATGACCATCCTCGGGGATCCATGGACTGTTTTCTACTGCTGTGGAGTCCCATGGATCTCGACACACAACCTACATATGCCAGTGTATCCTTTGGAGGTTTAGGACCCCATATAGGGAGACCAAACCCAAAATGGAGACCATTTGCAATCTTGCATGAGATCCAATGCATCCCCTAGCCTTCCAGTACAACAAGTCATTAGATAAATCAAGTAAATGAGCTTACCAAACATGGACCACATGTGGGTACTTCATAATGGCCTACCCTTCCATAATGGGCTTCAGGATGTGCCAATGTCTCCTAAACTCCAAATGGGGTTAACCAAGTACCTATTAGGTGGTTTCTACTTCTAAAGGGGATAATATGTTCAAGGTACATCCTTCAAAAGGTGGTGGCATGTGACAAATAGGTGAATGAAGTAGGGGGTGAAAAGGGGTAGCCCTAGGCCACATGTTGGGCTATAAGGGTAGCTAATAAAAGGGAAGCCCACACTTGCATTTATAATGTATAGGAGGGGGAAATCGTGGTACATGAGGTGCCTTGACCTTGACTTTTCCACCCTTCTTTATATGCCTTTTACCTTTTTTATGATTTTCTTTGATTAACTGCTCAAAGCTCAAGGGGTAAGAGCACGATGCATAAGATATAGCAATGAATACCCCCTTTTAAGGTAGGATGGTTCATTTCCCACCAGGGGCTAGGACAATCATGGGTTCCAATATGATGAAGGAAGCTCACAGAACCTATAGGAACTAGGGTGATGGATGTGGTGATGGGGAATGTCTCATGTTTTGGCTTTTTCCCATGCGCTAAATGTGTTTGTCCCAGCCATATTCTGCATTTTGTGGTACATTTTCCTATTGAATGTGGCCAACATGCTTGCATATTTCTTTTTAACTCCATCAACCTCTGGGGCATCATTCTAGGCTTGACCCAAGGTGTTGGAAAGGGGAAGGGGTGAGCTAGCCTTATGTGGACCCAGTGGAATAATTTGGACCCAAGTTGGAGAAATGATGAATGTGGTAATAATGAGTGGATTGGGGGTAATATATGCGGATAAGGGAGCGAGACCATGCAACCAAAATCAGGGTTTCACATGAAATACCATCCCTAAATCCAAATGGTCAGTAAAAGAGATCCCACGAGACTAGAATTCAAGATTAATATCCAAAATGGGTCTAGGGGAAAAGAGCATAGACCTAGCCCATTATTTCCATTGAATCCCCCCATTAATCAATGCCTGGAAGTGTCCATGATAAGAAAACTACAATACTCAATTACCAAATGACAAGGCATACCTTTAGGTTGAGGAGGCCCATCTTCAAACATACGATCATGGAAGATGGGCGAGGAACCACATGGCTGGCTAAGGTGGCGAATAAATGGCACAATGAGCTAGTTGGTGGCTACAAGGGGTTGTTGGTTGTCAGCTGAGGACCATCTTGGAGAAAAAAAATTCTCCTAGAGATATCACCCACTAAATGGTGGGTAAAATGAGGTAAAGGTGCCAAGGCATAAAATGCCTTTCTCATTGAAAATTTGAATCACAATTTGTTGAGCGTGAATAAGACGTGTGACTAGGGGCACACGGTTCTTTTTTACTCCAAAAAGTGTGAAATAAGAAAGAAGAAGACAAGTAAGTAGTAGCTACAACATCTCGAGGACATAATAACTTATATTATCTAGATGAAATTGGAAAGGAAACATGTTGCGTAGGAAAGGAAGATGAAAGTTGGCTTTGGCACAGAAGAATGGGTCACATTCACTTTGACAACCTTGTCAAGGTCAGCAAGAAGGAAGGAGTCAAAGAAATTCCAGAAATAACAAAACCAACAAATGTCATATGCAAATATTGTCGGCATGGAAAGCAGACCAGAGTTGAATTTAAGACCAAGGAACATTCTACCTCAAATCCATTGGAGCTAGTGCACACTGACTTATGTGGACCCATGAGAACTAAAGGGTTGAAAGGTGAGCTGTACTTTATATTGTTTATTGATGATTATACTTGAATGACAGTTATCAATTGCATAAAGAAGAAGTCAGAAGCGTTCAAACATTTCAAGATATACAAAGAAATGATTGAAAATGAAACTGATATAAAAATAAAATGCTTAATATCGGAAAACAGAGGTGGGTTCACATATAAGGAGTTTCAACACTACTATGAAGAACATGTCATTAAAAGGAAATTCTCAGCAATTAGGACACCTTTGCAAATTAGAGTAACAGAAAGAAAAAATTGGACTGTAGTTGAAATGGCCAAGACCATGTCGTGTTGAGAATGCAACAAGATGATAGAGCTTAGTGGAAAGAAGTCGCCTTCACTAAGTGGGCCCGCAGGCTATTTTTGGCACAAAGTCTATCTTTAGACATATGGATCATGGTCTATGAGTTGCAGGATGCTATTTGTGGATGATTGGTCATGTTGGTAAAAATAGATGGACTTCTATTTTTAGACATATGGGCGGTTTCTATTTTTAGACTGCTAGGATAAAAATAGAACAGTCGAATATTATTGTCTCATAATAATATTTGGACTATAAACATTATCTTATCCTCTTGGAGCACTTCAGTTTGAGCTACAGATGTGGCACATGCAGCTGTCAGAAGGAAATACACTTTCTTTGTGGACCAGTTGAGCTATTGCATGCAGGACTTCAGTTAGAACTCATGTGGCTGAGTTTCGGTGGAGTTGATTATGGAGTTGATGGAGTTGTGTTCAGTTTGACTTGGTTGAACTAGTTGTATTTTAGTCTAACTAAAGAATACACTAGTGATGATTTGTGTGAATTAAATATTAATTAATTCACTAATTATTAACTCATAAAGCAACTGAAGAATACATGAGTTAACTCAGTGCATGTACAGTTCAGTGGAGACAGGTGTTAGAGATTGAGATTGCTATCAGTTGTGACTATAGTTGTGCATGAGATTTGCACATGCATGGATGGAGATTGCCCATGAGGCTTGCATAGTATAACCAAAGGAATTTGATTTCACAGAGTGATTGATTCTCTTGTAGGATTGTGCAATGGAGGCAGGAAAACAGTGGAGAAGATTTGAGGCATCAGATCTGAGCTAGTTTGTGTGTAACAAGTAGAGATAGTATTGAGTACTTGTGAGGACTATTGTACTACGTATTGTTACCTTTTCTATATCATTATAATATACAGATAGTGTGGGTTTTTTAGCTGTATGCTTTCCCCGGGTTACATATTGTGTTAATGTGTGCATGCGATTGATGTTTCATTGTTTTTAATGCTGCAAAATTGATAATCAACGTAGAGGAGATTATGTATTGTGCATGTAGTTTGCAATAGTGTATAATCAGGATAATCTCTGTGAATAAGTGTCATATTATTCAAAATTTCTACATGGTATCAGAGCTGTTGATCATCAGATCTATTATTCAGAAAGTGTTTACATTTTATTTCTTCAGGCAGAGTCTATAATCGAGCCAGGTAGCCTCTGGATTCATCCTTCCTTTGGAAGGTGAGATATCTGGTAAAATCCCATACAGTCAATCTCTATATGAGAAATACTTCGTTCTCACGAATTCTAGATTAGAGGCGGTTGAGTTGTTGAGCTGGTGGAATTCGAATTTGCAACAGTGTTTTCTTGGTGTCAACGTGGCAATGTCTTTCAACGGATTACGATTGGAGTATGCTCTTGAGGGTAGCTCAAACTATATTGCATGGAAGGACAGGATGGAGGTGGTGTTAGATGATAATGGGCTAAAGGAGTTCATAGAGGCTGATGTCCCAAAGCATACTGATACTGCGCAAGTTGATGCTTGGCAAAAGAAGACAGCAAAGTGTCGAAGGATTCTGTTGGAGGGCGTGAAGGATCACATTGTGTCCAGCCTGAATGGAAAGGCTTCTCCATACTTGATGTGGAAAGCGTTGATAGATCTATTCCAAAGCAAGAGCGATCAGAGGAAGCTGGTGCTCAAGGATAAATTCAAAAACATTAAATGCGAGAAGGGAGACAGTATGCCCAAGTATCTCACGAAGTTCACTCAGTGCAAGGATGAGCTGGGAAGTGTGGGGATGACTGTCGATGATGAGGACTTGGTGAGCTTGGCTCTCCTTGGTCTTCCAAAGAGCTAGCATTCCTATCAAGACTCTGTCAATGGTCGGGAGAAATTGCCAGGATGGGAGAGACTTTGGTCAAATCTTGTGAAGGAGGAGATCAGGCGAAATACCAGGGACGAATCTTCATCAAAGGCACCTGATGAAGAAAATTTCACTTTGGCTGCCAAAGCAAAGAAGGGGAAGAACAAGAAAGCTTCTCATTCTGGTGTGATAGGCAAGAAGCAGGACATGTCCAAGGTGAAGTGCTTTCACTGTCACCAGCGGGGACACTATGCCACTAATTGTCCGCAAAAGAAGAAGAACAAGCAAGCTGCTGGATCTGTAGTAGGAGAGGCTCTAGCCTTGCAGTTTGAGCTTGATTTCTCATTGATCACATGCTTGGTTTCAAGTGTGATGGGATCAGTGTGGTTCTTGGACAGTGGTGTATCTTTTAACATGACAGGAGATCAAGATTTTTTTATGATCTGGAGGAGAAAGATCTTGGAGTGCACATCGAGATGGGCGATGATGGTAGATACTGTGCGACCAGTATCGGTACCATTTCCTTTGAGAGGGAGTCTGGTAAACCCTTCGTATTGAAGGAAGTAATGCATGTTCCAGGATTGAAGAAGAATCTTATCTTTGCGGTGATGTTAGAAGACAAGGGATATGATGTTGTTTTCAGTGAGGGAAAGGCTTTCCTGCGCAGTAAGACAACTGGAGAAACCCGGAAGATAGGGTTTTGAGTGAGGAACCTTTATCAGTTGCATGTAGATGGCTGCATAGCAATGGCATGCAAGGCAGAAGGATTGGTGAACCGGGATGATGGCGAACTGTGGCACGGGAGATTGGGTCACCTTCACCATGGAGCCTTGAAGATATTGCAGCAGATCACTACAGGGCTTCCTAAAGGCACCCTTGTGCAATCAGATCAGTGCAAGGGGTGTACTTTAGGAAATTTTGTGAAAGCCACATTTCACGAAAAGGATAGTCGCACCACGACGATCCTTGAGAGAATTCACACAGACGTGTGTGGACCTTTCTCAGTAGCTTCGATAGCAAAACACAGGTATTATGTGATCTTTGTTGATGATTTCTCTCGAAAGTGCTAGATCTTCTTCATGCAAAAGAAGAGCGAGACATACTCAAAGTTCTGTGAGTTCAAAGCACTGGTCGAGAAGGAGTCGGGGAAGAAGGTGAAGGCTCTTAGGAGTGATAATGGTGGTGAATACATCTCTGGCAAGTTCAAGGATTTCTGCAATGCAGAAGGGATTCGAAGAGAGCTCATATCTCCCCATAATCCACAACAGAACGGGGTTGCTGAGCAGAAGAACATAACGATCGTGGGTGCTGCCTGGGCAATGTTGCATGATCAAGGCCTACCCCTTCACTTGTGGGCGGAAGCATGCAATACTGCAGTATATGTGCAAAACTGTTGTCCTCATAGGATACTTGACATGAGTACACCTGAGGAGGCTTATTCTAGTAAGAAGCCTGATCTTTCTCATTTGAGGATTTTTGGTGCTAACATTTACATGCATGTGACAAAGGATGCCAGGAAGAAGTTGGAGCCGACTGCAGAGGTTGGGATATTTGTGGGATACACTAATACGCCCCACAACTATCATGTGTATTTGCCAGATAGTGGCAAGACTGTTGTGCGACGCGATATAAAACTTCAACAGGAGAAAGCCATGAAGTGTTCGCTTGAGAGGGAGCCACACTTGCATGCAGATGAGGAGCTATTAGTTCCTAAAGATGAGCTTCAGGACGTGGATCAGCCACATGAAGAAGTTCATGGAGTGGAAGAGACCACTCATGCAGCGCCAACCATCAGAGGGTGAAAGTGCTTGACAAAAGCTAAGCGACTAGCTCAAGAGGTAGAGAAAGTTGTAGGACCACCTACAGCCCAACGCAGGCAGATACAGTCACCTGATCAGTACACTGGATACATGGCTCTTGTAAGCAAATGTGTTGTGACTGATCCATCCTCTTTCGAGGAAGTTGTGGAGGATCCCGCATGGATAGATGCCATGGTGGAAGAGTATGATTTGATTGTCAGAAACAGTGCATGGGAGGTTGTCCCAAGACCGGAAGGGAAATCAATGGTGGGTTCAAGATGGATCTACAAAGTTAAGCAAGCAGCTGACGGGAGTGTGGAGAAGTACAAGGCAAGATTTGTTGCTCGAGGCTTTTCACAGATAGAGGGGATCGATTATGAGGAGACCTTTGCACCTGTCACAAGGTATTCTTCCATATAGATGATTCTTTCTCTCTCAGCGCATATGGGGTGGCACATTCATCAGATGGATGTGAAGACTGCGTTCCTCAATGGAGTCATTGAGGAGGAGGTGTACATAGAACAGCCCGAAGGTTTCGAGATCTTCAGTAGCGAGTCGCATGTGTGTAGGCTCAAGAGAGAACTGTATGGGTTGAAACAAGCACCACGTGCTTGTTACACATGGATAGACAGTTAGACTTGGATTCTCCAAGAGTGAGGCGGATCCTAACTTATACCATATTGTGGTGGAGGGTAAGTTGCTTATCATTGTACTTTATGTAGATGATTTGATTCTAACGGGTGATGAGTTGTTGATACTTTCATGCAAGGATGATCTTTGCTAAGGAGTTTGAGATGAAGGACTTTGGCCTCCTTCATTATTTCCTGGGATTGGAAATTTGGCAGTGCAGTGATGGACTATTTGTTTCTCAGGGTAAGTATTCTCAGGAGATCCTAGAGAAGTTCAACATGCATGGCTGCAAGCCTGTTGATACTCCTCTTCCTGGAGGTTGGAGGAAGGAGGATGCCACTTCAACAGAAGGAGTGGATGCCATTGTTTATCAACAATTGGTGGGGTCGCTTATGTATCTGGTCAATACACGACCCGATATATGCTATGCTGTTAACTAGATTTCACAAGCTATGGTTAAGCCAACCAATCTCTTCTGGAAGGCAGGCAAGCATGTATTGCGTTATCTTAGAGGCACATCGGGATATGGATTGTGTTACAGAAAGGAGGATGAGGTGAAGCTATGTGGCTTCATGGATGCAGATTGGGCAGGGAACCCAACAGACAGAAAGAGCACATCAGGAGGGGTCTTCAGTATCGGGTCGACAGTAGTTTCTTGGTACAGTAGGAAGAAAATATCCATGGCACTCAGTTCAGCAGAGGCCGAGTATATGGCAGCAAGTTTGGCTGCATGCAAGGCTATATGGATGAGGAAGATCCTGGTCAGGTTGTTCGGTTCATACTTAGAGCCTACTGTGATTTACTGTGATAACCAGAGTTGCATTAAACTCTCGGCTAATCTTGTATTTCATGATAGATCTAAGCACATTGACATCATGTACCATCGTATCAGAGATTGTGTCCAACAGAGAATCATGTTACTTTCATACATTCCAACGGAGGATGAGGATGCTGATATCGTGACGAAGGCGCTCACCAGGAGCAAATTCGAATACCACCGAGGCAAGATAGGGGTTGCTGATAATCCATATCTTGTTGAGAGGGAGTGTTGAGAATGCAACAAGATGATGGAGCTTAGTGGAAAGAAGTCACCTTCACTAAGTGGGCCCGCGGGCTATTTTTGGTGCAAAGTCTATTTTTAGACATATGGATCATGGTCTATGAGTTGCAAGATGTTATTTGGGGATGATTGGTCACACTGGTAAAAAAAGATGGGCTTCTATTTTTAGACATATGGGTGGTTTCTATTTTTAGACTGCCAGGCTAAAAATAGAACAATCGAATATTATTGTCTCATAATAATATTTGGACTATAAACATTATCTTATCCTCTTGGAGCACTTCAGTTTGAGCTACAGATGTGGCAAATGCAGCTGTCAGAAGGAAATATGCTTTCTTTGTGGGTCAGTTGAGCTATTGCATGCAGGACTTCAGTTAGAACTCATGTGGTTGAGTTTCGGTGGAGTTGATTGTGGAGTTGATGGAGTTGTGTTCAGTTTGACTTGGTTGAACTAGTTGTATTTTAGTCTAACTAAAGAATACACTAGTGATGAGTTGTGTGAATTAAATATTAATTAATTCACTAATTATTAACTCATAAATCAACTGAAGAATACATGAGTTAACTCAGTGCATGTACAGTTCAGTGGAGACAGGTGTTAGAGGTTGAGATTGCTATCAGTTGTGACTATAGTTGTGCATGAGATTTGCACATGCATGGATGGAGATTTCCCATGATGTTGGAAATAATATTGAGAGGGGGGGTGAATCAGTATTATCAAGTCAATTATTCCTTTTTCAAAATCAAATGATATACGCTACTTCAGTTAATTGAACCTGCGTATATACGCAACTATACAGAAGGAAACCCGCGTATACAATGCAAACCCTTTAATTTACTTTATCTTTCTGATGTTGATTGTTAATCTATATTTAAGCATCAACTAACTAGTAACCAGAAACATTAAAACAGAGAAGAAAGACAATCGCACACAAGAACACAAGATATAAGGTGGAAACCCAATGTGGGTGAAAACCACCTGCTACAATTTGTCTCTATCTTTTCTTTAATTAGAAACTTCTTTTTACAATTGTACTGGTGCAGTCCTTTACCAGTATGCAGGCTGCAACCTGCAGAGAGCTACAACTCTCTCTCGTTTTCCAGCTTCTCCTAGAAGGGAGCTACAACCCCCTTAGCTCTTGCACTAGCCAAGATACTAGTATGTAGGTGCTGGCCTACAGAAGACTACAACCTTCTCTTTCTTTCAGGGACCACGTTTCATAAATTTTTAGACTGGATCCACAAATAGCATCAATCAAACATCAAGAATTTTTGCATCACCCAATCACCTTTTCACCAATAAAAACTGAATCAAAATAAACACTTCTCTGATGACTGTACCTAGATCACAGTAACAATAACCACACACCAAATCTAAACCCAGAACACTGCAGCAATAAACAAAAGCAGCAAGATCACAACTCAAAATATATACGCTACTTTAATAACCTGAAACCTGCGTGCATACGCTTCTGCGTATGGAACAACCTGCGTATACGCTATTTTCCTTCACTTAACCAGCTGTTGAAGCCCCGAAAATCGGGTCGACAACAAAGGGGATACCCACCCGGTCCGGACCTTGGTTGGCAGCTCCTTATCCGTTTGGTATAGCGAGTCTGACTGGGGATAACGGGACCAGTTTCCCAATCTAAGGGTGTGTGTGTGTGCAGAGTTGGATGTTGTTGATCTAAGAATACTTAAAGCTAATCTAATTCAAACTTTTAAACTAAATCTATGCTATTGTAATCTAATGAAAAACAGCAAATCTAATCTATGCTAACCTGGGGTGTATTTCTTCTATTATGCGATCTAAAGAGATTTCAAACAATAACTAGTAATAAAGATCATTCAGCTATCATAAGAATAGAAATCAATTAAGATGAACTACTTTGCATAAAAAGTTAGGCAAAACAGTTGTGAACATCATATCGCATAATAAGTTATTCATATATCAGACATAAATAAATGGCTCCACCGTACAAAAGTGCCAAATGGTAACTCACACATTCATGCAATAACATATAAACAACTAAAACTGTATATCACTTTAAGAATATAAGCAGAAATGGTCAAGAGATAAAAGTACCATCTATGACTGATCCTACTCATAAGCTTCAAGCAACAATGATTTATCTCTCCTTGCTCTAACATCTACTAAGAGTACAGAAGTGAAACATCAGTAGCAGATATCAAATGCAAACATTAATAAACCTTGATCCATCCATTCATCAAAGACCCCCTCCGAGGGTGCAAAAGTGCATGTTCTGAGGACAAGTTTTTTGACAAATTTCTGGACCCTTCTCCAAATGCATGAGAAGGGTTTAAATATTGCTAACTAATTAACTTAATTACATAAATTTAGGATACGGTTTAAATGACCGCCCTTCTTCTAAAGCAAAACTATTTCTAAAAACTAAATCTAATTCCTAACTATTTCTGCATTTGCTCCTTAAATGTTGCGAGCATTCAACATTCACCTGGGAAGAATCAGTTGGTTGCCTTCTACTTTTGTTTGAGTTATGAAAACAGAAATGGCAATTGCTGGCACCACTTTTTAGTACACTAGAAGATATTTTTGAGAATTATCTTCTGGTTGGGGGAATTTACTGCGTATACACTTGGCAACAACCCAAATTTCCCTCAAACTGCTTCTGCTTTTGCTATTTCAGTTTCCAGACTTGTGAATGACTAAGCAAGTTAGGGACTTTGCTTTCTGAACTTGCCTCTGTTCTTTGATCCGAGCTTTTTTTGGTGCGTTTTCCTTCTTTAGTGCCTTTTTCCTTTACCGGGTAGAAGTTTCAGGATTTTTTGTAAATATGCTGCTTTTGTGAGCTTTCTGACCCTGAATGTTGAATCACCTATCGACCTCAGCATCTGTTGAGTGATAATCTGGAATCTGTGGTTCTTTGTTGCATGCGACATCCGTTCATGAAGGCATCTCTTCTCTATTCTCCGAGCATTGACGCTTTCCCCTTTTCCTTAGATGTTTCCTGCTCATTGCTTCATATTGTTTCCTGTTTTTCATTCCTGCAGTTCACGCAAAGGAAAAGAGTAATGATAATAAATACTGATACGAAAGCTCTAACCTCTATGAATGTGTAAAATCATGACACCCATCGTGAACTGACTCTTCAAAAAACACAAAACTGTCCTTCACTAACACTTTGGCATATGTTCATTAATTTCCTTTAAGGCGCGCGCCTAATTTTGGTTTATAGAAAGCTTTTTTTTTAATGTTGAGTCGAGGAAATTTGCGATGGGCGATAGCAGCATCGCGTCATCGCATTATCTAGATGTGTCATCGCAAATTTTTTTCAGATCGGATTATCGCAGATCGCAGATCGCATTTATCGCAGAACGCATTTATCGCAGATCGCAGATATCGAAAGATCGTGTTTATCGCAGATCACGTGAGTCATTAAATCATTGTGTGCTGCTTATGCGATATTGCGATATGAGACGTCGCACATCGGCCGTCGAAGATTTCTTAAGATTTTCATTTAAGAGCGCTTCTTAATGTGTGCGATGTGATGAATTTCGCGTCGCTTCTTTGCAGTTTTTATTATGCTCATAAGGGGGTGTTTTATCTTCTCCACGCGATGCGACATAATTTCAAGGAGTAGAATACAAAAAGTTTTACAAAAAAAAAATTGAATTTTTTATTAAGGGTCCCCATTTTCTTAGTGTTATTGCTAATACTAAACAAAGAGGGGGGTTGTTGGTGGCCACAACAATGGCGATTCACTTGGAAGAACCAGTTATCTCTGCTTTTCTATTGAATTTTTCTAAACTTTCAAAACAGAAAAATTTTCATAAATCTAAGCTTTGTTATGGACAGATAGAGTACATTATGCCTTATCCTATCAATGATATTTTGTTTCAACCTATTTCTATTCTAATTGTTTGCTTCCTCAGGCTTGTTCTTGTACTTATATCAGCCACTACTTGGTCTTTTTAAAGATAAAATAAAGTCTTCTCTATGTGCTGGCTTTAAAATATGCTCATTTGTCGTAGGTAGAGCCTCTGCTACCAGCAGGCGTCCATAGCCTCGACAGGGCTACCTGTTACCCAGAAATGATCCTTTATCCTGCTTAAGGTTATCTACAACCTTCGAAGAAAAATCCACATCGACACTTTTTCATTTTTTATTCTCAAAGAACAATGTCTTGGTTTGGTAGCCAAAATTATGACACAGTCATTCACTTGATTTATACTTTTGCTGAACAAGCTGGCTCGTGATGAGACCCCTTGTCTTTTGATTGCAACAATCTTGAGTCGTTGCCCTGTTTTGGTGGACAGTATTGGCAAAGTCAACAAGTTATAATATCTGTGATCATGATAAGTCAGCTCGTGATGAGACCTCTTATTCTTTGAGATATAGTGTTTCTCGGATTGTTCCTCTGAATGCTGCGATTTTCTTTAGCGGGGAGGAAGTCATTGTTTTTCCTTAAGAAAGCTCTGAACTGTAGAAATTTTGAATAATTTAACACATATTCAACAAAGATTATCCTGATCATGTACTATTGCGGAATACATACACAATACATAAGCTCTTCTACGTTGATCATCAATATAGCAGTATCAATAACAATAAAACATCAAGAGCATTCACACATTAACACAGTATGTAACCCGGGGAAAGCATCTCGCTAAAAACCCCAACTATCTGTATATTAATGATTGATACCATGTAACATTACAAAGTACAATGCTTATCACAAGCAATCCAATACCAGCTCCACCTGTTACACACAATACAGCTCAGATCTGATCTCCAAATATATTCCAGTGCTTGCCTGCCTCCACTGCTCAATACCTGCTCAAGAACTGATGAGAATGGCTTACCAAACTCGTATTTCACCTCAAAATAATCACCCACACTTTTTTGGACGTGAGAAGAGGCTACAATACTGGGAAAATACATGAGCAAACTCATTGGCATACTCAATCCCTTGATTGTGCAAGATCTAGTGCACAACTATAGTCACAACTGATAGCAATCTGATTCTCTACCACCTGTCCCTGTTGAACTGAACATGCACTGACATGCAATTGAGTTAACTGATGTATTCATTAGTTGCATCATGAGTTAATAATTAGTTTAACAACTCATCATTAGTCTATTTGCAGTTAGACTAATTACAACTAGTTTAACCAAGTCAAACTGAACACAACTCCATCAACTCCACAATCAACTCCACCAAACTCAACTGATTGAGTTCTAACTGAAGTCATGCATGCAATAACTCAACTGACTCATAAGAAAAGCGTATTTCCTTCTGACAGCTGCATGTGCCACCTCTGTAGCTCAAACTGAAGTGCTCCAAGAGAATAAGATCAAGTTTATAGTCCAAATATTATTATGAGACAATAATATTTGACTTTTCTATTTTTGACAGCCAATCTAAAAATAGACTTTGATCACTCACACTGTGACCACTCACACTGTGGTCAAAAATAGAAGTCCATCTATTTTTCCCAACTTGACCAATCATCCATAAACAGCAAACTGCAATCCATAGACATGATCCATATGTCTAAAAATAGACATAGTCTAAAAATAGACTTGCGCCAAAAATAGCCTACGGGCCCACTTAGTGAAGGCGACTCTTTTCACTAAGCTCCATCATCTTGTTGCAATCTCAACATGAACGACAATAATAGAGTTTGAAAACAACAGTCTTATAGAGAAGCCTTATTTTGCTATTGATACCTTTCATTGTGCTGATATAAAACAATTCCTTCGCTAAAGGTTGCTTTCATCAAATTTTGAAGTTGAAACTAGTATCATCTCTAGGCTAAAGTTTTTAACTGTATCTGTCAATAATAAAAATCAGATTTTCAAAAAAATTTGCTACTTATACAAGCGAAAGCTCAAAATCTGAAAGAGAATTGGTGTCTTTTCCGCGAATACCTGTAGTAATCACTCACAACTGGTTTTATTATGAAAAAGAAAAGAAAAACTATTCTACAAAAATAGAAGAATAATCTTCTATGGAAAATATATTTTAAGGATTTGTCCATTAACAGGCAAAGAATCCCTTCTACCTGCTAAATCCTGCAACACAAACGTTGATGGACCTATGACTTCAACAATCTGAAAAGGACCAAGCCACATCTTTTGAAATTTTGTATGTTTTCCCTTTTCTTCATGAGCCTTATCCCATTTCAAAACTAAATCTCCCATCTGAAAACTTTTTCTGGTCATTATGCTTGAATCGAAAGAGGATTTTATTAGTGCTTGGTGATGAGCATGGGTTTTCTTAGCTTGTTCTAGTTGTTCTTCTAATTTAATTATTTCCATTTGTCTTAGTTGTGTGGAGGAAGTAGATACTTCATCGATGTATTGTACTAAAGACAAAGAGGGGATGACTAAGTGAGTTGGAAGAACCACTTCTTTCCCATAAACTAAATTAAAGGGAGAAGTGCCGATTGAAGCTTTCTTCATTATTCTATCTGCCCATAAAGCATTTACCAAAGCTTTGTGCCAATTCTTTTGGTTCTGGTCAAATGTTCTTTTAATAATCCTGATTAGGTTTTTATTTGTTGACTCAGCTAACCCATTACCTTGCGGATAGTAGTTGGCCGAATCTTTCAGTTTGAACCCTCTTTTAAGTGCAAACTCAGTCATTGCATTTCCAAAAAAGTATGATGCATTATCAAACATTAAAGCCATTGGCAATCCAAACCTAGTGATTATAAATTGATCTATGAATTCAATAATATTTTCAGAATTAGCTGTCTTGAGAGGAACTGCTTCTACCCATTTAGTAAAATAATGTGTTGTTGTGAGGATGTATCTATGCTGCTTAGAAGAGTGAGGAACGATATCACCTATTATGTCCAAGCCCCACTGACTGAATGGTTGCTCGATGTTTACCGGCTGTAATGGCAGGGACGACTTCTTTTGTCTTCCAGCAGTTGTTTGGCAGATTTGACATTTCCTTACGTAACAGTGTGATTCTTTGAACAGCGTAGGCCAGTAATATCCTGCATGTAAGATATTATGTGCAGTAGCATCTCCAGCATAGTGCCCGCCTGCTGGTCCGCCGTGGAGTTCCGGCAAAACTTTTTCAGCTTCAGTTTTCTCAAGACATTTAAGAAGAACAAAATCATAATTCTTTCTAAAAAGAACATCATTTATGAGCTGATATTGTTTAGCTTTCAATCTCAGAGCTCTTTTCTTAGTGTGATCTAGGTGTGATGGAGCATATCCATTCCTAAGGTAATAAATGATGTCAGCATATAATGATTCTGCATCATTTAGGCTTACCTCATACAGTTGTACCTGTTCAGATGAATTTTCAGAAATCTGCGATGCTCTGGCCAACATTTTGCAGAAGCCTTGACCTCTTACAATGTTTACTGGCTTGACCTCAAGGTCGTATTCCTGTAAAGCAATGATCCAATTTGCTCTTTTCTCACCCACATCCTTCTATACTAGAAGATTTCTTACCGCTGGAAACGGTACTATGACCTTAGTATGGGTTTTAAGTAAGAAAGGTCTGAAATATTTGACCGCTTTGAAAACAACATATGCCTGTTTCTCCACGTCTGAATAGTTGAGTTCAGCACCTTGTAAATTCGAGCTAAAAAATGCGATTGGAGCTTCCACTTTTTCTTGATTTGCTTGAGTTAGAATCGCAGTGTATGATTTCTCTGAGGCAAATGTGTATAAGATAAAAGATTCTGAAAAATTCGGGGTTGCTAAAGATGGAGCATTAATGATAGCTTGTTTGATCAGGTTGAATGCTTCATGTTCATCTTGACCCCATTTGAAATTTGAATTCTTTTTAATCATGGTTTGTAAAGGAGACACAATTCGTGAAAAATCTGGGACAAATCTCTTTACAAAATTGATTTGACCAAGGAAAGATTGCATGGCTTTTTTATTATGAGGTAGGGATATTTCAGAAATTTCTTTGATTCTGTCAAGCTCGATGTGAATACCAGATTTTGACACTATGAATCCTAGAAGTTTCCCTTCACTTAGTGCAAAAAAATATTTCTTTGGGTTAAGTGAAATCCCATACCTTAAACATCGTTGAAAGATCTGTTTTAAGTCTCTGAGATGGTCGCTTCGTTTCTTGGAGTACACTGTTATATCATCCAAATAAATTACTACGGATTTATTGACTAAACCCTTGAATGTGATGTCCATGGCTCTCTGAAATGTAGCACCGGCATTGATCAAACCAAATGGCATCTTCCAATATGCGTATGTTCCCCATTTAGTTCTGAATGTGGTTTTCAACTAATCATCGGGATGTACCAGCACTTGATTATATCCTGAAAATCCATCCAAGAAAGACATCAGTTCTGAGCCTGCTACTGCCTGTAATATCTGCTCCATAGGTGGGAGAGGAAAATTGTCTTTTAGACAGGCTTTGTTGAGATTCCGAAAATCGATGCAGATTCTAATATCTCTGTTTTTCTTTCTAACGGGTACCATATTGGAGACCCATTTGGAATGTCTGACGGGGAAAATTATTCTGGCTTTTAACAACTTATTTAGCTCGGTTTTTATCTGATTTTCTAAATTGGGGTGGATCTTTCTCACTTTCTGTTGGACAGGTTTTTCATTGTCAATCATAGGAATAGTGTGCTGAATGATAGAAGTGTCGTACGTCTTCAGCTCGTCGTAATTCCAGGCAAAGACATTTTTATATTGTCTCAAAAGACGAGTATACACTAGTTTTTCTTCAGGGGCTAAGCCGATGCCTAGATTAATGTTTTGTGGTTTATCGTCGGTTCCTAGGTTTACTAATTCGTAGTTCAGAGTTGAATTGTAGAGCTTTGAATTAGTAGACCTTTTAAACCGATTTTTTAAATCGTATAGGTCTTCTAACTTAACCATTGATTTAGGTATAGCATTATCAATGCCATTTTGTTATATTAGTCGATCGTGATGGTCTTTGTCAATTATCTGATTGGAGTAGGATCCTTCGGAAGTGAGGAAATTTACAATATCAGGATCGTCGTTGAATACTCTCCAATTTGTAATGTTGTCAGCGATGGATGGTCTAAAGATTAATTCTATTGAGAATCTATGTGGACTAAACTCTTAGGAGGGAATAAGCCTAGAGGATACATTAGCCAAAAGGTCTGCGCTTGCGTTTTGGAGTCTC
Organism: Pinus tabuliformis; assembly: GCA_031772625.1. Taxonomy (NCBI): domain Eukaryota; kingdom Viridiplantae; phylum Streptophyta; class Pinopsida; order Pinales; family Pinaceae; genus Pinus; species Pinus tabuliformis. Next base: position 712,594,245 of record CM062812.1, on the reverse strand, counting down.
GGGATTGAAGAAATATTGAATTCTATGAAATTCTCAGTCAGATCTTGCACCAAAGATTGATAGTGTTTTAAATGACTTGATAGGCAATGAATAGTGTTACGTACCTATTTGACAACAATCTCAGAGTCTCCGAAGACTTGAAGATACTTGACATTCAACCTGATTGCTTTGTATAGGCCTTGCACCAAGGCCTCATATTCTGCTGTATTGTTTGTGCAATCGAATTCGAGTCTGCACGTAAGCATGGTCTTATTTCCTTCTGGGCTAATCAGAACGCATCCTGCTCCTGCTCCTTCGTTAGATTTAGAGCCATCAAAATATAATTTCCAAAACAAAGATGTATTTACAGGTTTATCTACAAAATTAACACACTTTGAATTATCAGTTTGGGAAAAAATTTCGACTTGGGACAAAACTGAATTTTCTAAGTAAGATGATGTATGAGCATTGAAATTGCCAAGAAAATAATCTACCGAGTAATTGCCTATGATACTGCTGTTATACGCTACTACTTCATTTTCTCCCTCCAATTCCGTTACTATGTACTTCTGGTGTAACTCTCGTTCAACCTTTATTTGATTCGGTTTACCATTATAGGGTAACCACATGTGTGACCAGTTGGTTGAAAAGTATCCATGGAGTTTTTCGGACCAATCCCTGCTAAGAATCAAGCCATAGAATTCTGGGATATCAACCACTAGAATGTCAATAACCTGGCATACCTTTGGGTTGGATGACAATCTTATGGTTACTTGATTAAGTTCACCAATCACTTCGACTTGAGATCGATCAAGCTGAACTATGCGCACTGCGGATTTTTGTGGTTGAACATTTAACTTGACACATATTGATCTGGGTAAAATATTCGTTGAAGCACCAGAATCTACCAAACAATTGTGCACATTTTTATTGAAAATTTCATAAATGAGAAGGAAAGGGGGAGTGTGAGACCTTGATCTTCCTCCAATCAAGGCGATGTCATTAGGATCAATCTTATTAATCATGTTGGTTGGAGGTTTTCCCATGTTGTGGGAAGCTACAGCTGTAGGCAAAGATGTAATAGGCACGGCATGTAATTCTTTCATCATTATCTTCTGTTGATGTTTCAATTTTCTCAATTCGTAAAGGGTAATATTAGCCCTAGTCTTTTTCATGTCGTCAATAATGTTGTATTCCATTTCATCCGACACTATTAGTGTTTTTGATGGAGTTGTTTGATCTGATTGGACCGGGCTAGGTTGAGTCGCTTTAGTGGTCGTTTTTTTTGTTGTGACTTTATCTTTTGTTGTAGAGCTTGTGCTCTTCTGCTTAGGGGTAGTTTGGGGAGGATCAAGTTGATTTTTGCTTCGTGTGCTAACCGGAAATGCTTCTTGATCTTCTTCTTGTGGGAGGATGAAATCCCACATTCCTTGTAATTCCACAACTTCTTCGTCATCAGTCTGCCCTTCAGTGGTATTCTCTTATTCTTCCTCTTCTTCGGATTCGACATTTGAAATAGCGTTGGGTGGTTTCACATCCATCGAAGGACCTCTTTTAAAAGCTCTGTAGGGCTTTTTCGAAGAAGTTTATGCTACTTGTTTTTTTATGTCAATCATCTCATTGGACATGGTCTTTAATACTTTTTGTAATCCTTCCAAATCGAAAGGGTCTTTCGTTTGTTTCTTCTTGGAGTCTTCCTTGAAGGTGACTTTTTTAGACTTGCGTTCCTCTATCGCAGATCTCTTTTCCAAGGCTATTACGCGTTTCTCTACTGTTATCGCCTCTGTCTAGTTTTCAACTAAGGTTGTTTTATTTGCCCTATCCACGAAGATTTCTAAGTTTGATGGTAAGGCCGTAATATACCATTCACATCGTACTTCTTCACTGGGTTGGGAAGCAATGGGAATTTTGTTGAGGATCTTATTGAACCGTAAATTGAAATCTTTGATGGGTTCTCTAGCCTCGGCTTTAAGATTGGATAGGTCATTGATTAACGTTGCCGTTGATCTATCATCACCAAACTTGGTAAGGAATTGACTTTGGAAAATGTCCCAACTTGTGATAGACCCGGAGGGTAATGAAAAGTACCATGACCCGGCTGTTCCTTGCATTGTATAGGGAAAAAGCCAAACAACAGCATCTTCGTTAGTAACTCCATTGAGATTGACAGAAAGCATGAAATTGTTAATGTGTTCTTCAGCTAGCATGCCTGCTTCTAGATTGAATTTGGGTAGCCATTTCTCAGGATGGGCCGGTATTTGACTCAAGGGTGGAGGCATTAAGACTGCCCCAGGATTATTCCATGGAGACTGGGCCATCGTTGAGTTGCTAGTGAATGAAAGTGCAGAAGATGATCTCTGTGGCTGGGAGGATGAGTACACTATGATCGTAGGTGATTAAAGAGGGGTTGTGGGAGTTCCAGTAAGCGGATGGATGATGGTTTGGGATGAAGATGTGGGTGGCTGACTTCGCGGTGAGGGAGTTGAAATGGACGACGTAGATGAAAGAGTCTCACTGTCAGACTCTTGTGGTGTTTTCCTCGCTCTTTTCCTGGTGGGGAGAGGCAATTCAGTTGGCTGGATGCCAAATTTTTCACTCTTTAATCTGGTCAGGGGATGAGTAGGATTGTACTGTGAAGTCACGCTGCTTTGAGATTTATCAAACCTCTGAGTAGAAATGGAAAATCCCTGGAGTTTGTGAATCAGAGTTTGAACTTCAGGGGGTTCAATGGTAGATTGGTCTAAAATATTAGGGTGCGTAGCAGCGGTTAATACTCGAGCAACTTCTGACTCTGGATTTAAACATACTGGGGAAGTCGGGGGAGTTGATGAGGGCGATTTACTCTCAGAATGGTATTTAGATTTTGATTTAGGTGCCATTCATAGTTCGGGCCCTCCTTCTAGCACCAGATATGTTGAAGCCCCGAAAATTGGGTCGACAACAAGGGGGATACCCACCCGGTCTGGACCTTGGTTGGCAGCTCCTTATCCGTTTGGTATAGCGGGTCCGACTGGGGATAATGGGACCAGTTTCCCAATCTAAGGGTGTGTGTGTGTGTGCAGAGTTGGATGTTGCTGATCTAAGAATACTTAAAGCTAATCTAATTCAAACTTTTAAACTAAATCTATGCTATTGTAATCTAATGAAAAACAGCACATCTAATCTATGCTAACCCGGGGTGTATTTCTTCTATTATGCGATCTAAAGAGATTTCAAACAATAACTAGTAATAAAGATCATTCAGCTATCATAAGAATAGAAATCAATTAAGATGAACTACTTTGCATAAAAAGTTAGGCAAAACAGTTGTGAACAACATATCGCATAATAAGTTATTCATATATCAGACATAAATAAATGGCTCCACCGTACAAAAGTTCCAAATGGTAACTCACACATTCATGCAATAACATATAAACAACTAAAACTGTATATCACTTTAAGAATATAAGCAGAAATGGTCAAGAGATAAAAGTACCATTTATGACTAATCCTACTCATAAGCTTCAAGCAACAATGATTTATCTCTCCTTGCTCTAACATCTACTAAGAGTACAGAAGTGCAACATTAGTAGCAGATATCAAATGCAAATATTAATAAACCTTGATCCATCCATTCATCAAAGACCCCCTCCGAGGGTGCAAAAGTGCATGTTCTGAGGACAAGTTTTTTGACAAATTTCTGGACCCTTCTCCAAATGCATGAGAAGGGTTTAAATACTGCTAACTAATTAACTTAATTACATAAATTTAGGATACGGTTTAAATGACTGCCCTTCTTCTAAAGCAAAACTATTTCTAAAAACTGAATCTAATTCCTAACTATTTCTGCATTTGCTCCTTAAATGTTGCGAGCATTCAACATTCGCCTGGGAAGAATCGGCTGGTTGCTTTCTGCTTTTGTTTGAGTCATGCAAACAGAAATGGAAAGCGCTGGCACCACTTTTTAGTACACTAGAAGATATTTTTGAGAATTATCTTCTGGTTGGGCGAATTTACTGCGTATATACTTGGCAACAACCCAAATTTCCCTCAAACTGCTTCTGCTTTTGCTATTTCAGTTTCCGGACTTGCGAATGACTAAGCAAGTTAGGGACTTTTCTTTCTGAACAATTTTCAATCGCGCATCGAAAACTGCCTCTGTTCTTTGATCCGGGCTTTTTTTGGTGCGTTTTCCTTCTTTAGCGCCTTTTTCCTTTATCGGGTAGAAGTTTCAGGATTTTTTGTAAATATGCTACTTTTGTGAGATTTCTGACCCTGAATGTTGAATCACCTATCGACCTCAACATCTGTAGAGTGATACTCTGGAATCTGTGGTTCTGTTGCATGCGACATCCGTTCATGAAGGCATCTCTTCTCTATTCTCCGAGCATTGACGCTTTCCCCTTTTCCTTAGATGTTTCCTGCTCATTGCTTCATATCGTTTCCTGTTTTTCATTCCTGCAGTTCACGCAAAGGAAAAGAGTAATGATAATAAATATTGATACAAAAGCTCTAACCTCTATGAATGTATAAAATCATGACACCCATCGTGAACTGACTCTTCGAAAAACACAAAACTTTCCTTCACTGACACTTTGGCATATTTTCATTAATTTCCTTTAAGGCGCACGCCTAATTTTGGTTTATAGACAGCTTTTTTCTTAATTTTGAGCCGAGGAAATTTGCGATGGGCGATAGCAACATCGCGTCATCGCATTAGCTAGATGTGTCATCGCAATTTTTTTTTCAGATCGGATTATTGCAGATTGCAGATCGCGTTTATCGCAGATCGCAGATATTGCAAGATCGCGTTTATCGCAGATCGCGTGAGTCATTAAATCATTGTGTGCTGCTTATGTGATATTGCAATATGCGACATCGCACATCGGCCGTCAGAGATTTCTTAAGATTTTCATTTAAGAGCGCTTCTTAATGTGTGCAATGCGATGAATTTCGCATCGCTTCTTCGCAGTTTTTATTATGCTCATAAGGGGGTGTTTTATCTTCTCCACGCGATACGACATAATTTCAAGGAGTAGAATACAAAAATTTTAATAAAATGTTTTTTGAATTTTTTATTAAGGGTCCCCATTTGCTTAGTCTTATTGCTAATACTAAACAAAGAGGGGGGTTGTTGGTGCCCACAACACCAGCGTATATACATGCCTTCGCTTCACTGAACCTGCGTACAGATCTATAAAAATAATTCGCTCTTTCAGATATTCAAACACCAATTAACCCAGATTATCAGTTTTATAGATCAAGCAAGCGCCACATGTAACAGATCAAAATCATACAGAGATACTATCATTCAAGCTTAAAGATTATGATCCATCAAGAGAACTTATCCTTCTCTTTGCGCTAAGGTTCCTCCTTCATTCAGATCCAGATCTGCACCATAACCCAATTACCAGTATTCTAGATCTAGCACTTTATCAGATATTCAACAATAATTCAGATGATCCCTTGCCACATGATCTCCTTCCTCTTTTATAGTTTTAGGCCTTCCACAATACCACGGTCCAAAACCATAATAAACCAATACCACGGACCCAATACTTGGGATCAACACGTCTGACGAGGTACCATGGTCCAAAACCATAGGTTCAAATACCAAGGACTAACTACCACGGACCAAAGGTAATTTCTCCAACATATACGCGCTTTTCCTTGCATGAAAGTGTGTGTATACGCATACGCGCATTTGAAACGTCTAACCCGCGTGTATATGCGTCTTCGTCTAGATGAACCTGCGTATATGTCTTTTCCTTCATTCTAAAAGCCTGCACTGAGATCTATTACTAAAGAGAGTTGCCATCAAGTACAACACCTGTACCATAGCTCCAAACCTGCTGCCATAATGCCAACAATCTCCCCCTTTGGACTTGATGGCAACCCAAAATCCTCAAATTCATTCTCCCCCTTTGTCATCAAGGGCAAAGGGTTGTGCTCTTGAGTACATGCTGAAATTTCTGCCCTGCTGTGCTGACCATGCTCCCCCTGACTGTAGGCAAGATCTATAAAAGATGTTATTCAAGAAGAACCATGACTTAAGCATCATAAAAGACCTTCCTATCACCAAAAGACTCAATACATACATCCATCACCCAACCAAGTGGGGATACATCATAAATTTACATATGACAACCAAGATCATTACATGTTTATCCTAGGCATAGTGGGAAAACCAAAATAGGCCATTACATGACCTTGACACCATAAAAGGGATACAACAAAAGAGATACATGACATAGAGACGAAATATCTAGAATAAGACTTATGAAAGTCACCAATAACTGATAGCAGCAGCATTTGTCAATCACCATTCAGATTAGCAACCAAGATTTCCTTCTGTTCTCCCTCTGCCTCTTTTCCATCTCAAACCAACAACCGCTGTGAACTAGAACCAAAAGCTTCTAAGATAATGCCAACAATGCATTATTAGAAGATTATCTGCTCCCCTTGAACCTGTGGCGGATGGTCTCTGTCATACCCATATCAGAATATCTTCAACCAGAGCCTGTCCCTACTAATATCCATCAAACCTCCATATACGCGACTGTCTCTACACAAACCGACGTATGTACGCGGATCCTCCTCGGGCAACTCGCATACACCCATTTTTCTCTGAAAAAGATGAGTTTTAACAGCAAGATGATGCATCAACTACTCCCAGCTTCTGTTTGGGATATTCAAATGTCTCCCTAGGCAGTGGTTTGGTGAGAATATCAGCAACTTGTTCCCTAGAAGGAACATGCTCCAATTTGACCTTTTGTTCCAACACTTGTTCCCGGAGAAAGTGATACTTGATCAGTATGTGCTTGGTCTTTGAATGCATGACTGGGTTCTTTGAAATGTTGATTGCACTTGTATTATCACACAAGATGGAGATAGGTGGTGTACAAGTGATTTGAAAATCCTGCAAGGTTTGTACATCCAAAGAAGTAGAGTGCAACAAGATGTAGCAGCCACATATTCCGCTTCAGCTGTAGATAAAGCAACCGAACTCTGTTTCTTGCTGAACCAAGATACTAATCTGGAACCCATAAAGAATGCACCACCACTTGTGCTCTTCCTGTCATTCACGCTTCCAGCCCAATCTGCATCTGTATAAGCATGAAGAGTGAGATCTGTATTTCTAGGATACCATAAGCCATAGTTTTGAGTTCCTTGAAGATACTTGAAAATTCTCTTCACTGCCTGAAGATGAGTTTCCTTTGGATTTGCCTGAAATCTTCCAACTATTCCCATTGCATGCATGATGTCTGGTCGGGTACCTGTCAAATAAAGTAGACTTCCAATCATAGATCTATAGGTTGGTTGATGTACTGTTGCTGATTCATCCTTTGCACTGAGACTGCATCCCGTAACCATAGGACTACATACTGGTTTCAAATCTTCCATGCCATACTTCTTCAGAATTTGCTTGAGGTACTTGGTTTGAGACAAGAAGATACCGCCTTCATTTTGTTGGATTTGCAATCCAAGAAAGTGTGTCAGTTCTCCAAGCAAAGACATTTTGAATTCTTTCTGCATCACCAAGGCAAAGCTTTGACTCATAGCTTCTTCATTGCTGCCAAAGATAATATCATCTACATACACAACAAGTATTAGCAATTTGTCATTTTCAATTTTTATATAAAGATTTCTGTCTGCTGATCCTTTTGAAAAACCTTGTTGATGAAGGTATTTGTCCAAACATTAGTACCAAGCCCTTGGAGCCTGTTTAAGACCATAGAGTGCCTTTTTCATCCTGCATACAAGATTTGGATCATTCCCAAAAATGAAACCATCTGGCTGCTCAATGTATACTTCTTCTTCTAAATCTCCATTCAGAAAGGTTATTTCACGTCCATTTGAAATACTTTGAACTTCTGAAAGCTTGAGAGAGCAAGGAACATTCAGATGGCCTCAAGTCTTGCAACAGGAGAAAAACTTTCATCAAAGTATATCCCTTCTTGTTGAGCATACCCTTTACACACAAGTTTGGCTTTGTTTCTGATTACTTCTCCATTTTCATTCAACTTATTTTTAAAGATCCATTTTGTCCCTATGACATTCTTATCTTTTGGTCTAGGAACCAACTCCCAAGTGTTGTTCTTTTTTATCTGCTCAAGTTCTTCATCCATTGCCTTCACCCAGCATTCATCTTTGCATGCCTCTTTACATTTTGTGACTCAGTGGAGGAGAGGAATGCCAAATAGCTTGAGGCTTCTGCAATTGTTCTTCTTGTTTGTACACCTGCCTATTTCTGCCCCAAAATCTGAGATTCTAGATGATTCTTCTGAACGTACCTGGATGGAGTCTTTTCTTCTATCCTTATCTGTTCCTCTGATGCCTCTTGAGGTTCTTCTTCATCATCAGTCTGATTTGGAGAGTAGTCTTCATCCTCTTCGATATTTTCATAATTCACTTGCCTAGGAATGTATCCTTTTTCATCAACCACTACATCAATGTTGTCAACAATCCTTCCAAGTATTTTATTGTAACCCTTATATGCCTTGCTGTGGGGAGAATAACCAAGGAGAATGCCTTCATCTACTCTAGGTTCAAGTTTGCCAAGTTGTTCATCATTGTTCTTAATATAGCATTTGCTTCCAAAAATTTTGAAATGCTTTACCGAAGGAGTCTCACCATACCAGAGCTCATGAGGAGTTTGAGTGCTGTTCAATCAGACATTTGTTTTGTTGAGAATAACAACCACAGCAAATGCAGCTTCACCCCAGAAGGTTGCGGGAGTTCCAGATTCATCAAGCATAGCACGAGCCATTTGTTGGACCGTTCTGTTCATCCTTTCCACCACTCCATTTTGTTGAGGAGTCCTAGCTGTAAAAAATTCCCTTCTTATTCCATGTTCTTCACAGAAATCGAAAAATTCATTTGAGGTAAACTCCCCACCTCTGTCAGACCTGAGACACTTAATTTTGTGATCTGATTCATTTTTAGCTAAGGTTTTGAAAGATTTGAATTTTTCGAATGTTTTGTCCTTGTGTTTCATAAGCCCTAACCAAACCATCCAGGAGAAGTCATCAATGAATAATATAAAGTATTCTTCTCCTAAAGGTGACCTTGTCCTAAATGGACCACATACATCTGTATGGACTAGTTCAAGAGGCCTGTTGGCTGAGCCTTCCTTCTCAGGGAAGTTGGTTCTGGTTTGCTTACCAAACTGACATGATTTTCATATGGTGTTGTCTGGAATTTTGATATCTGGGAGACCACGAACTGCTTGGTATTTGCATGCTTTCCTTATTTGTGAAAAGCTTAGATGCCCAAACCTCTGGTGCCATAACCAATGTTCATCATCCTTGCTCAAATAGCATTGTTGTTGTCCTTCTTCAAATATGTATAAGTTATTTGGAGTTATTCTGCCTTTGATCACTGTTTTTCCTGTATCAAGATCACGAACACTACATCCATTTGATTGAAATATTACCTCTGTTCCTTGATCACACATCTTACTGACACTCAGGAGATTATGCTTCAAGCCATCAACATACAAAACGTTTCCAGCTTTGACCCTTTCTTTCAAATGAGCAGTGCCTTTTCCTTTTATGACTGCAGGGGTATCATTTCCAAAAGATACTTTCTTTCCCTTTTCTAAAACATTATATGATTCAAGTTTTTCTTTATCACTTGTCATATGCTTCGAACATCCACTGTCGATGTACCATAGATTTTCATGTCCTTTTGCATAAAAAGCTATCCCACATCTTTCTGGTTGTGGCTCCTTCATTCTCCATGTTCTGGCATTCGGGGTTTGTTCCTTTTGAGTTGTCTTATGAACCCTGCTTCTGCATTCAGACTCTTCATGACTGAAGTTATTACAAATAAAACATTCAATTTCACTTTCAAGGGCAGAAAAATTGTTATAGGTCCTCTTCATGATTCCAGACATACTTCTTTGTTTTTGAGCTTCTCTAGTCATGATTGTCTTATAGGCAACACATTGAGCTGCTTTGTGACCAAAGTTATGGCAAGAGAAACATTGCCCATTGAAGAAACTTCTGTGATTATCAAATCTATCATCCAACCGATTGTAGTTTCTACCAACATCCATTCTTGAGGAAAATTGGGAAGATTTTACCTGTGGCTAGTTGTAGCTTCTGTTTGTCCTTAAGGTAGTTTGCCCCGATTTTCTTGATAGTCTTTGTTCATTCTTGAGGTAAACTGTCCCTAATTTACCTGATGATTTCTATTAGGCCTTTGCTCGCTCCTCCTTGCTGCATCAAGATAACTTTTGGAGGTGGATGCTTGAGATGCTTCTCCATTATATCCCAGATCTGTCTTGATTAGTGGAGAATGCTGCACATTGATGATATCATCCAGAGTTTTAGATCCTTTAACAAATTTAAGATTAAGAGCTTTTGTTTTCTCAATCTCTTTTCTAAGACCAACAATTTCACATTCGAATTTTTCAAGATGTTTTTCCCTTTCATCCAGTTGACATTGTAGAGAATCAATAATCACATTTTTCTCTTCTAAGAAAATTTTGAGATTAGAAATCTCTTCATAAAAACCTTCTTCATCTATAGCATCCATGTAATCATCATCTTCAAAAGCCATTAAAAGTTTATAATCATTACCTCGTTCATCTTCGTCACTATTTGAAAGTCCATCACTATCTTCATGAGTGTAATAGCTTTTCTTATTTGCATTCTGTTTCTTGTTCCATCTAATAGGTTCCTTCCCCTTGTCAATCTTATCCTTATGAGGACATTTGGCAGCATAGTGACCGACTCTTCCACAAGAAAAGCATTTGAAAGGTAACTTACCTCGGAATCGTCCAGCACCCCGTTGAAGATTTTTGAAAAAATTTGATTCTTCTTCTTCTTCTGACACGTGTCCCAACTCATAGTAATCTCCTTTGCCAGAAGCCTTGAAGGCAACTTCTCTCCTGTCTGATGGACGTCCTTTGCTCATTTCATAAGCAGTTAGAATTCCATGCAGTTGTGACATTTTAAGGTTTTGTAGATTCTCTTTTTCTTCTATTGCAGAAAATTTAGATTCAAACCTAGGGGACAAAGATCTTAGAACTTTTTCAACCACAACAGCCTCTTTTATTTCTTCACCCAAGTTTTTCATACAATTAGCAATCTCATCTACACGAAGAAAATAGTTAGCCACACTTTCATCATTGTACATTCTAAGATTTTCATATTGAATTATGAGGGTTTGAAGTTTTGCCCGTTTTACCTGATCATCTCCTTCATAGCTCAGTACAATCTTGTCCCATATTTCTTTTGCGGATTTAAACTGCATAACCTTGACAAATTCTGATTGAGATAGGCATCCTAATAGAGTATTGATCGCCTTTGGATTTGTTTCATATTTCTTCTTCTCAACCAGATCTGTAAGAGTTGCTGATGGAAAAGTATACCCTGTTTCTATGATATCCCAGACTTCTGTACCAAGAGATTGAAGATAGGCAGTAACTCTTACCTTCCAATATACGAAGTTTGTCCCATCAAAAATCGGTGGCCTAATTGATGCTTCCCTCTCATAGTTTCTCATGATGAATGATCTTCCTTCAAGCAATCAAGCTTCTTCTAAAGGACCTGCTCCGATTCCAATTGTTGGAAATAATACTGAGAGGGGGGGTGAATCAGTATTATCAAGTCAATTATTCCTTTTTCAAAATCAAATGATATATGCTACTTCAGTTAATTGAACCTGCGTATATATGCAACTATACAGAAGGAAACCCGCGTATACAATGCAAACCCTTTAATTTACTTTATCTTTCTGATGTTGATTGTTAATCTGTATTTAAGCATCAACTAACCAATAACCAGAAACAGTAAAACAGAGAAGAAAGACAATCGCACACAAGAACACAAGATATAAGGTGGAAACCCAATGTGGGTGAAAACCACCTACTGCAATTTGTCTCTATCTTTTCTTTAATTAGAAACTTCTTTTTACAATTGTACTGGTGCAGTCCTTTACCAATACGCAGGCTGAAACCTACAGAGAGCTACAACTCTCTCTTGTTTTCCAGCTTCTCCTGGAAGGGAGCTACAACCCCCTTAGCTCTTGCACTAGCCAAGATACTAGTACATAGGTGCTGGCATACAGAAGGCTACAACCTTCTCTTTCTTTCAGGGATCACGTTTCATAAATTTTCAGACTGGATCCACAAATAACATCAATCAAACATCAAGAATTTCTGCATCACCCAATCACCTTTTCACCAATCAAAACTGAATCAAAATAAACACTTCTCTGACGACTATACCCAGATCACAGTAACAATAACCACACACCAAATCTGAACCCAGAACACTGCAGCAATAAACAGAAGCAGCAAGATCACAACTCAAAATATATACGCTACTTTAATACCCTGAAACCTGTGTGCATACGCTTCTGCGTATGGAACAACCTGCGTATACATTGTTTTCCTTCACTTAACCAGCGTATATACGTGCCTTCGCTTCACTGAACCTGCCTACAGATCTATAAAAATAATTCGCTCTTTCAGATATTCAAACACCAATTAACCCAGATTATCAGTTTTATAGATCAAGAAAGCGCCACATGTAACAGATCAAAATCATACAGAGATACTATCATTCAAGCTTAAATATTATGATCCATCAAGAGAACTTATCCTTCTCTTTGCGCTAAGGTTCCTCCTTCATTCAGATCCAGATCTGCACCATAACCCAATTACCAGTATTCTAGATCTAGCACTTTATCAGATATTCAACAGTAATTCAGATGATCCCTTGCCACATGATCTCCTTCCTCTTTTATAGTTTTAGGCCTTCCACAATACCACGGTACAAAACCATAATAAACCAATACCACGGACCCAATACTTGGGATCAACACGTCTGACGAGGTACCATGGTCCAAAACCATAGGTTCAAATACCAAGGACTAACTACCATAGACCAAAGGTAAGTTCTCCAACATATACGCGCTTTTCCTTGCATGAAAGTGCGTGTATACGCATACGCGCATTTGAAACGTCTAACCCATGTGTATACGTGTCTTCGTCTAGATGAACCTACGTATATGTCTTTTCCTTCATTCTGAAATCCTGCACTGAGATCTGTTACCAAAGATAGTTGCCATCAAGGACAACACCTGCGCCATAGCTCCAAACCTGTTGCCATAATGCCAACACATGAGGCTTGCTTAGTATAACCAAAGGAATTCGATTTCACAGAGTGATTGATTCTCTTGTAGGATTGCGTAGTGGAGGCAGGAAAACAGTGGAGAAGATTTGAGGCATCAAATCTGAGCTAGTTTGTGTGTAACAAGTGGAGATAGTACTGAGTACTTGTGAGGAGTATTGTACTATGTATTTTTACATGTTCTCTATCATTATAATATACAGATAGTGTGGGGTTTTCAGCTGTATGCTTTCCCCGGGTTACATACTGTGTTAATGTGTGCATGCGATTGATGTTTCATTGTTTTTAATGCTGAAAAATTGATGATCAACGTAGAGGAGATTATGTATTGTGCATGTATTCCGCAATAGTGTATAATCAGGATAATCTCTGTGAATAAGTGTCATATTATTCAAAATTTCTACATGTCGAGTGACTCAAACTTAAGAAACATCTTTGGGTCCAAGCAGTTGAAGTCGTATTTCATATTTTGAATAGATTAATGCTAAGGAGTAACAATGAATAAACTCCTTAAAAATTGTTTAAAGGAATTCCATCCAATGTCAAGCACTTCAAGGTATTTAGGAGTAAATGCTACATAGAAATGGATAACTAGAATATTGGAAAGTTATGTTCTCGGGTAGATGAAGTCATATTCATTGGGTACTCCACCAAAATCAAGGCATACAAATGTTACAATCTGAGCCTCAACAAAATATTCAAAATCACCAATGTAACATTTGATGAAGGTTGTAAGACACAAACCAAACAGGATTCAACAGAACTAGAGATAGAAGAACCAAGGAAGGAAGAGAAGGTGAAGGAAGAACCAATAGAAGAAGAGTAAAAAACAGTAGATAAGCAAGTAAATATTGATTAAAAAAACATCTAAATCATCCTATAAATCAGCTAAGAAATGGTACTAGAAAATACCTCCATCAGAATAGATAATTGGATATATATGCAGGAATTTGGAACCAGAAGAAGGAATAAATCACATGTGGTAGAAGAAAAACACTATGCCATGTTATCCACCTTTGAGCCTAGCATTTTTTATGATACTTTCCACGATGAGCATTGGGTCAAGGCCATGAAATCAGAACTTCATCAGATTAAAAACAATGATGCATGGGAACTGATGCCAAAACCTAAGGAAAAAAATGTCATAGGCACAAAATGGGTCTTCAGGAACAAGATGAATGAAGATGGAAAGGTTACCAGAAATAAATCCAGATTGGTCTGTAAGGGATAAGCACAAGTTGAAGTAATTGATTTCGAATAGAGGTTCACTCCCATAACAAAAATAGAAGCCATCCATATGTTCTTGGCATATGTTTTCTCAAGAAAGATCAAATTATATCAGATGGATGTCAAATCAACCTTCTTAAATGGAGAATTAGAAGAAGAAGCTTACATACAACAACCTAAAGGATTACACTCAATGATAAGAAAGACTATGTTTGTAAGTTAAATAAATCTCTATACGATTTCAAGCAAGCCTCGAGAGCATGGTATGCCCGCTTGGACAAATATTTGCAGAAGCAAGGTTTCAAAAAGGAAGTGCTAACAACAACTTATATTTTAAGTTTGAACAAGATAACCTAACACTCATAGAAGTATATGTGGACGATTTCATCTTTGGAAATGATGATGATAGGTTGAGTAAGAAATTTGTCGGTGACATGAAAAGGAATACAATATGTCCTTACTTGGAGAATTAAATTTCTTCTTGGGACTTCAGATTTCTCAGGAAGAAGATGGAATATTCATCTCTCAATCTAAGTACATCAGAGACATGTTGAAGAAATTTTGAATGGAGGATTTCAAACTAGTTAGTACTCCCACAGCAACAAGATGCAAGCTAATAAAGGATGGTAATTCTAAGGAATTTAACCAAAAATTATACAAATCCATGATTGGTAGCCTATTTTATGTAACAATTTTTAGACTATATGTGATGTAGGTAGTTAGACAGGTTGCACGATTCCAAGTAGTACCAAAAGAATATCATGTCCTTGGGGTAAAAAGAATCTTTAGATATATCAAAGGCACAACTAATTTTGGTTTATGGTATCGTTAAGAGAATGAATGATCATTACAACTCACATGCGTGAAAATTGGGTACGATGTATTGATGATCACAAGAGCACCTGTGAAGCAAATTTTTACTTGGGTGGATGTCTTTTATCATAGTTGAGTAAAAACAATCTTCAACTTCCTTATCTACAATGGAATTTGAATATATCGCAGCAGTAGCATGTTGTACTTAGGTTCTCTGGATGAATAAAATGTTTCAGGATCTACAAGAGAAGGTGGATGATCCCATTGCGACATTCTGCAACAACACTAGCGCCATCAACATCTCCAAGAATCATGTCATGGATTCCAAAACAAAGCATATTCCTATCAAGTTTCACTTTGTTAGATAACAGATTGCAAAAAGGAACATAAGGGTGGAATATATTGGGATGAAGGTACAAATAGTTGACATATTCACCATACCATTACTGTGTGATACATTTGATTATATTAAAAAAAAAATGGGATACTCCCAAGTTCACATTAAAATTAATTTTATCCAACCAAGCATACAAGGGGAGTAGAGGCAGGTTATAGTTACACATTGTTGAAGAATCTAGGGCTAATGAAGTTAATGAGATTCTTCTCAGCATGATAGCTATTTGTGAGGTTCTTTTAACTTTTCTTATTAGTTTAATATTTTCTTATTATTAGAGTGTATCTTCTTAATTCATAAAATATCTACCAAAAACAAAAGAGATGAGAACACAAGATGTTTGGCTTTCTGCCAAGGCCAAAACCTCTCACTCTTTGAGAGGAAAACCCGCAAAAGAATCTTCTTATAGAGATTCAAATTGAGGAATACAAATACTTGGACCCTTGACTTATTAAGCCACTCCAAGACCAAGACACCAATCCTCTTCTTGCTGTTGAGATCATCATCATCATTGTTGCTTCATGGAGGTCATCATTATTGCATCTTCACTGAGATATTCATTATAACAACGAGATCATGAATGTTGCTCCAGTGTTACATCTTCACTGATATATTCATTGATCTTTCACTGAGATCATATCTTCACTTGAATCAACACTATAACGATGAGATCTTGCACGAAGATCTTTTTCATAATCAATACTTGTTACTAAGTCTTCATAAAATAGAGACCGAGATTATAACTCCATCCAAATTGTATGTTGTGAAAAAGCGTGTTGTTGTGAGATCTATTCATCGTGAATATACCAAGACTAAGTATGCTTTAGTGATATCATTGAGATTATTTTCATCACAGTTAAGTCGAGACTCGATTATGTCGAGACAGAGATTATTTCAAGATAGTAGTCACAATTATGTGTTCAGAAAGAATGTCGAGACAGGGTATTCCGAGAGTATATTATCTCGATCTTCTTTATTGCAAATAAGTTGTTATGAAACCAGCTCAAGAAAAGATAGAAAAGATAGATCAATACCTTAGAATTCAGCCTCTTCGAGTGGGCAACCTCCTTTACATTACATAAATGAACAATTCTTGGATGATACAAATGAAAATACCTCCTTTCTATATATAGGAGTCTAAGGGGTCATAACATAATCAGAGTCGACATAACAATAATAATGTAAGGGCACAATAATAACAATAGTGGTCTTCTATGGGGCACATTAGTAACAATATGGGCACTACATGGGTAGATCAATATAATAAGTGGGTTGTACTAATAACAATAAGGGGTTACACTAGTAGTATAGGGGCCTAACATACCCCTCTCCTTCAAAAATCGTTGTCCTCAACGCTTGAGTAGTTCTTGATGCTTCTGTATAAAATTCTTGTCCTCCCATGTGGAATCTTCAGCGGGTAAGTTCTTCCACTTGATGAGATACTCTAAAATTGATCGATTTCGTAGCTGTCAGGTTCTTGTTTCTGTGATTGCTCCAGGTTCCAATATGATTTTTCCTTCCTTTTCAATATCTGGAAATATTGTTTGAATTGGGATCTTTTGCAACTTTTGAATAAGTGGCCATACTTCTTTGTCCTTCTTCCATTCATCCCTTGCTTTGTTTATCCAATCTGGTTGGATAATAGAAATAGCACAAAATAATGCTTCGACATCCTCATCCTTGAAGAGTCTTCCCATTCGGTAAGGTCGCCATTTTTTAAGTGCATGTAGTATTGCCAACATTTCCTTCTCATAAATAGCTTGCTTTAGATGTAGCAGTAAAAATACCCAATCACCTACATCAAAACATTTTTCACTATGATGTTGATCTACTTGTTGTTTCATTTGATTTTGCACCGAAGTGGCGCTATCCTCTAAAAGTTGGAGAACTTGTTGTTGATGCTCGATGTGATCTTTCACTACTTGAACCTTTTTCTTCTTGATATGTCCTTCTATCTTTAGAGTTTGAGGAGTGGTAATTTCTTCCAATCCTTTACAAGATATGGTCGGATTCATTTCTTGATGCTCGATGTGATCTTTCACTTCTTGAACATTTTTCTTCTTGATATGTCCTTCTGTCTTGCTAGTTTGAGGAGTGGTAATTCCGACCAGTGAATTACAAGATATGGTTGGATTCATTTCTTCTTTCTTGATGTGATCTTTCACTTCTTGCACCTTTTTCTTCTTGATATTTCCTTCTATCTTGAGAGTTTGAGGAGTGGTCATTCTTTCCAATAGTTTACAAGATATGTTCTGATTCATTTCTTCTTTCTCTGGGGTCGGGTCCTAGCATATATCCTCTTCTTTTGATGTTTCTTGATCCTTTTCTTCCTCCTATTCATACTCTATGTAAAATAATTTCTTCTCAGCACACTTATGACCTTTAGTGCATTTGCTATCACAATTGTAACAAAGCCCTTTTTCTCTTTTTTCTTCCAATTGTTGTGGTGTAACCCTTGTAGGTTGTGGAAGGCTAGGAGGAACAACACATCCATCTTTATAGTTGTGAGGGGTAGACTCCTTTGTTGCCATAATTTTACTTTCAAATATGTCACAAAGCCCTTTTACTCTTTCCAATTGTTGTGGTGTTGCTCTAAAGAAGGTGTTTCTCTTTGTATCCTCATAATGTGCTATCATTTCCTCCGTGAGAATTGACCACGTAACAAGTTTTTTACGAGAACAAAGCCCTTTATACCATAAAAATTGATCCGGTTCTAAATATGAAGATGCAATACATACCTTTTGTAACAGTGGTACACCATGTAGATCAAAATATTGCTCCATCTGAAGTATCCAATTTACTGGATCCTTGCCATCAAACTTCCTCATCTTGCTTTTTCTTGATTTTAGGACCTCGAACTTGAAATGACTGTAACTCTGTACTTGTGGATATTTAAGTTCTGAAATTGCTACCTGTAGTAGCCCTCTGTGTCCTCTTTCCAATGCCACTAGTCTGATCCAAATTGGATTCTCCAAAAAAGCGTTATGCACAATCTCCCAAGATGACCTAATTATAGACCTTTCCAAAAGAGAAAACTTGTATGAAGTGCCACGTGTCAATTTTTAGACCTTTGGCTCTGAAAAAGATATACAAGAAACTACAGTCCGTTCTCTTTCTGTAACTTCTTACGAAATTTCAATCCAATTCTCAGAAAGAAAGTTATGACTATTTTCCCCAAGTCACTTGTTTTGAATGTAATTCAGGAGTCTACAAAAAGACCACCTTCCTCAGATCATATCTCTGCAAATATCGTGCTAAAAGCTCTAAAATTCGGACCCAAGGTTCAGTGCGATTTTGTCTCAAATGGGTTTTTTTTGCGACTTCTGAAACATCACAGAAAAAAAGGTATAGCGAAAATGCCACGATGACCTGTTTGGAGCAGCGAAACCCTAGAATCCAAAGCTCTGATACCAAATGTTATGAAACCAGCTCAAGAAAAGATAGAAAAGATAGATCAATGCCTTAGAATTCAGCCTCTTCGAGGGGGCAACCTCCTTTACATTACATAAATGAACAATTATTGGATGATACAAATGAAAATACCTCCTTTCTATATATAGGAGTCTAAGGGGTCATAACATAATCATAGCCGACATAACAATAATAATGTAAGGGCACAATAATAACAATAGTGGGCTTCTATGGGGCACATTAGTAACAATATGGGCACTACATGGTTAGATCAATATAATAAGTGGGTTGTACTAATAACAACAAGGGGTTACACTAGTAGTATAGGGGCCTAACATAAGCTGAGACAATAGCTGTGACTAGATAGAATGTTGAGAGTGCACTACGAGATCACTTAGATCAGAGACTTCGTTTAGTATTTCGAGAGTGAGTGTGTTCTCTACCTGCACCAAGATCCTCATTATATTACCCATCCAAAGAACAGATACCTTCTGAGATTACGAGGTCTTAGGACTATCCTTACTGTGATTATCATCGAAGACTTCAGAGATGTTCGATATTCTATTCTGCCTGTACCCACAAAAATCATAGAGGAATATGAGTTATTTTTCCTGTACTTTTTCGAAGATCAATAGGGTATATATAGTAGTTATGTCTCCATAATAAGCTGACATGATAGTGAATCATTATGTCACTTTATTTGAGCTGACATGACTGCTCTTTATATCATTTTGTTGGCCAACTTGTTCAAGAGGATTGTGCTTGTCTTGGAGGGCTGATCTAGACACTAGGTTGACTCAAATACATTTTTATCATGCTCAAGAAGAGCTTCTTCATACATGACATTGACTCTTTGACATATTAATAAATCCTAAGGCTCTCAATGGGAACCACTAATAATAAACCTCTTGCTCATGAAACCCATGCAGCAAGGCATACCAAAATAATTTTGTTCTCTTTATTACAACATTTACATCAATCATAATTAAATGTGATTATTAAGATCAAACCTAGTTACATTTTATTCAACACTCCCTCTTCACTAGGGAGGTATTCATAATGGTACTTGGTCATTCTCAATTTGAAGAATTTATCATAAGAAGAATCGGATTGGTAATCTCATATGTATAGCTTCATAGTAACCAACATTATTTCCACAACAAGGCCTTGACTGACAACTCTATATCTCATTAGATCAAAGCACAACGTTGGCGAGACCAATGACTATAGACACCTTCATAATTGTCTCTCAAGGTACATACCCACCCGGTTGATCATTGAGTATGACCTTCTAGGACTATTCTTATCTTGGGTTCCAAACCCTCAAAGAATATCAGTCCCCGTTCCTACTCTTATCTTAGATTCCCTACACATCCCAAAGAGCATCAGATGCCAGATGATTACCCAGTCATCCATTCTTTCTTCCAAAAATGAAGACAAGAACATTGTATCTATCTCTCCCTCTCAACTAGGGATGATACATTTATCATGTGTCTACATTTCTCTTCACGAAATTCACTAAGACTTACAGTTGTTAGTCCTCATCAGGTTCTTCTTCGTGGGTCCTTCAGCTGCTTGATCAACTCCTTTCCTTGATGTCATGAAATCCAATTGAGCTTCTTCCTTGTAGAGCATCATCCGTCAATCACTTTTCTTATTGGTTTTTCATGTCATTAATTTCTTCATGGAAAGTGGCCTTCTTCATATCTAGAACCTTCATCATATGGCTACTTCTTCCTCATCATGTTTCTTTCAGGAGTTTCCATCCACCACATGAACACTAGTTATAATTATACTTACAAATCTTATTCGAGTAGCCCTGCATGAACTCATCCAAATATTATACAAGAAATCAAAACATAATATTAAATCAAATCATACCTTACGAGATGGATTTTAATCATGACATCTTCCTATAGGTATCCACATCCTACATACATGTTGACATATCTCCCAAAGATATCTAGTTTCAAGGGTATTCATCTTTTCCACCAGATTCTTCATATCTTTTTGGAATATTTCCAAGTCAAGTCTTCTTGGTCTTTTGGATGTTAATCGCCTTCATCATGGTTGCATATCTCACTATATCTTCCTTCCTCACACATTCCTTTCCTAGGAGCTTCCAATCAGAGTTTCTTAATTGTATTTAACCTCCTCATACTTCATATGAGGACATCTTATGTTGATTTCATCTAGTGTGACTTTTATGCCTTCCTGCATCCTTTCAGAGGAACATATCATTTTTCCCTTGATTATGCTTCTCGAGATAGAAGTAATGATCCATGTTACCTCCAACCATACAACATGACATTACAATATTAAATAAAAATATACATACCTCATTTTACCTTTAGGTCATCTCAGCTTCTTCCAACAACTTCCTTGATTGAAAATATCTTCAATCCCTTGATTTGCTTCATTTCTCATGTCATCACACAATCATCCCATGAATTCCATAAGTTGGAGTTCCTGATGAAACACTTTCTTCTTCTCTATATTAGTGAACCCTCATATGAGGATTCCATCAGAGAACCTTGAGGATCTTGCATATCCCCATCTAGCATATGTTTCCTTTTTGTATGATGATCCTTGTCCTAGATGACTTCTTCCTTTCCTTTAATGTCCAATGAGGTTCCAAAGAGTTATATCCTTCATGTTTTAACTGCCATGGCTTTTCGTTCTTCATGATTCCCATGGTGATGTCTTGAGCTATTGTTTCTAATGATTCCATGATGCCACAATGCATCTAATTATCATGGTCCTATCTATAACAGAAGCTTATGGTAGGACCCTTTTGTGAGGGATACCATTTCAATCATAGTAGAAATATGTTACTCCCTCTTTCCTTTTTGCACATGTTTGAGTCCTTTATCCTTCAATACTTTTTCCATCAACTTGTCTTTCTCTATAGAGACCACAAATTGTTGAATGAGGTAACATTCTTCTTCATGGACATCTGTTACCTTGCCCATCAATTAGAAAAATGATGATTATCTTATTATCACCTTTCCCAGATCTCCTAATTGAGATCTTATGAAGGCATTCCTTAATTATTTTGATATCTTCAATTAGGTCTAAGTGATATGACCTTCTTCACTTTATTTCAGAGAGTATATCTTCCAGAATTTAATATATCTCTTTTATATCTCCTTTCTTGCTACATAGGTATGAGAGGACTTTAAGAGTTCCCTCCCATGAATTCAAAGGAGACATGTTCACTGACTTCTCTCATCTATGAGGATTGTGATAATCCTCCTTATTCCATGCAAGGACCTTTGATGACCCATTTGACCTATAGATCTCCTTGCAATTATGAAGTCATTTTACCAATTTGATTAATGAAAAATACTTACTTGACATGTGAAGATAAAATATTCACCTTGATCATGTTGAATTTCATTGAAGCGGATGCATTGATGCTTCTTCCAGATAATATCTTTGTTGTAATGATAGGAAGTTTGTCTGCAAGTTACTATGTCTTATACATATGATCCTTATGATTTGAGATGGAACTGTATTGTTTCAAACCTTATAGTATACAACATTAATGATTTGAGATGACAAATCTTGTAGTATGTAGCTTTAATATGCCATAGATCGGAATTGTGGGAGGCACCAAAACTGTTGCCATGTACCCAAGTTCTGAATGCTTCATCTTTTGATTTTTGTTCTCCAAAACCCTTACTGTTGTAGATTTCTTATTTGATCTAGGGTTTGATCAAGATTAGGGTTTGATTCTTCAATATAGATCTTGATATCCTTCAACTTGCTTTGATGCCCTTCTTGATCCTTGAATGTCTCTTTTATGCCCTTCCTTTGACTTCAGCACCTTAGCACTAATACCATGTTGAACAATCTAGAGCTAATGAAGTTAATGAGATTTTGATCACCATGATAGCTATTTGTGAGGTTCTTTTAACTTTTCTTATTAGTACAATATTTCCTTATTATTAGAGTGTGTCTGGTCAGTTCATCAAATATCTACCAAAAACAAAAAAGACGAGAACGCAAGGTTTTTGGATATCTGCTAGGGCTAAAACCTCTCTCTTTGAGAGGAAAACCCACACAAAATTCTTCTTATAGAGATTCCAATTGAAAAATACCAAGACTTGGACCCTTGACCTATCAAGCCACTCCAAGACCAAGACACCAATCCTCTTCTTCATTTCTGTTGAGATCATCATCATCGCTACTGCTTCATGGAAGACATCATCACTGCACCTTCACTGAGATATTCATTGTAACAACAAGATCATGAATTCTTCTCCATTGTTACATCTTCACTAAGATCTTCATTGTTCTTTTATTGGGATCATACCTTCACTTGAATCATCACTATAACAATGAGATATTGCACAGAGATATTTTCATGATCAATACTTGTTAATATGTCTTCATAAAACATAGACCGAGATTATAACTTCATGCAGATTATATGTTGTGAACAAGCATTGTTGGGCATGGAATCACCCCGACGCATGTTTTGGGGCTCAAAGACCAAGTTTTAACTAAATATTGTTGTAAAGCTCTGCAATTAATTACGGGCGCGGGGTGCGAAAGTATGATACAGTCATAGGGTTGTCTGCCCTAGTTTTGTAATATAATGTCGGTTGGATAGACCTACCCATGGTCCGTGGACCATGGGATTATATAAATAGAGTGAGGCTCTAAGTAGAAAATAAGTAAGAAGAAGAGTCGAAGTGTAAAGTGTGTATTTGGGTCGTAGAGTAGGAGAAGGCTCTGCAGCTGAGTGCGCAAAGGCCTAGTAGTCCGTAGCTAAGTGCGTGGACCCCTGCAGCTGAGTGTGCAGTGCGAAGTCGAGTCTGTAACCGAGGAAGGAATTAATAAAGAGAAGTTTTATTATAATTATGTGTATTTGTTCTTGGATTAAAGAATGATTGATATAATTTGCAAATATATTGTTTATTTACTGCACGCACCTGTATGAATGGTTTATGTTGTTAAGCATAACTTAAAGCATGCAAGTACGCTAAAATAATCAACTAACGTTGGAATATCAGTAAGGTCTTGGGTAATAATGCAGAAGCGTGGTGTTCAACCCCTGCGTAGGGCTGCGCGAAGGTAGTATATCGGACTGCGAGGTACAGGAAAGTGCGTGAACCAACTTGCGCGCAGGGTCAAACCGCGAACCAGTTAGACTCCTCAGACATCTCCAGGGTGCGGAAACCAAGTTCTAGCTCCCTCCCATACTACTTTGAGTAAGACCTCAGTCCGCGCTCCATGGACTATTTCCGAAAGGGCTAGTATTACCAGGATTTGTTTGGCTAAATTAACTATGAACTAGGGTCAAGCCCCATTAAGCCAAAAAATGGTTCCATTGCCAGGACCAGGATCTCCATAGAGATGTCTGATGTCATATCACTGGAATCTGATAAAGAAAGGAATTGAAGAGCGGTTGGACAAAAAGATTCACGAGTTCGCGGCACAGGAAAACAAGAATCCGCAATTATAAAAGGAAGAGTGGTTAGATTGCTACTTATATACAAAAATCCACGAAATTTTCTTTGCATCCTACCCCTCTGAGTTGTACGAGTGGATTACGAAGCTACCAGATAGTCAAGGAAGGTGTAGGCTCGACAAACCTATTGTGTGGACTCCAGAGTTGGTGCACAGACTGGAAGCATCGGAAGATAAGATCGCGCACGCTATGGATCACTGGCTCGATCGAATTATAGGAGGATTTATCACCAAGTTCGTTGTAGATACTTCAATCAGCTATAGCGAGGTGGAACGACACTTCCTCAAAGGACCGCGAGGTAAGTACATAAAATCATTGAACACTTAGATTAAAATGCTACTGTGTGAAAAGTGGGTTATCCAAATAAATTGATGTTTGGGGCTATGTGAAGTGGGAGGATCTACAGAAACGAAGGTAGCGCAGGACTAGAAACTAGTCCCTTGATTTCACCTTCGTGAGAAAGCAAGGACGATCTCACGAAGGTTTCACCAAGAAGTTCAATCAGTTTGATAAAGCAATGAGTTCTACGCATACCACTCCCACCTACACCACCACAAGCGTCACCATCTTCACCCCTGTCTTCGCCCACACCACCTCCGCCGCCACCACAGTTCAATATGGCAAGCGCGATAAAGTTACTGGTTTTCAAGGGCCTGAGTAGGGAATGAAGATCCGAACCAATTTTGGTTCATGGTAAAAGCAGTATGGGAAGCGCAGGGAGTCATGGATGACAATATAAGGAAATCCATGCTAGTCAGCGCTCTACAGGATCACACACTGACTTGGTACATTAAGCATTCCAATGACAATACCAATGCCAAAATCGCGGAAATCCAAGATGTGCTAAACAAGGAATTTAGCATGCCAAAATCAGAGACACAGTCAATCATTATATTTAAGGAAATCGTGATGCTTCTAGGCAAGACCCCTTGGGAGCTAGATTAGAGACTGAAGTGTACAACTCGTGAAGCCAATTGACCTTGACAGATGGGCAACACCGCACATGGTTTGTAGCATCTCTAACGCTGCATCTAAGGAATGTGTTGTCACAGCAGAAGCTAACCACTCAAGCCGAGGCCTTGGAGATTGTGATGAGATTACATGAGACCCCAATACAAGATCCTAACCTAGGATTTCAACAGATCTACACGCAGTTGAAAAACTTGTGCCTTGAGATGCAGAGTTTGAAACAAGACAGGATGGCTTGCCCAGAAGCGCGCAAGGAGGTATGGTGCGTAAAGTGAAAAGGCCAGGGACATGACAAGGACCATTTTCTAGTCTTCGCGAACTACCTAACGGGAGGAGTGTTAGTATCAGTGCCTTCACACTGCCATCAGTGATCAAAATTAACTCTTTTGCATTCATATTAGGAGTCTCATTCTCAATGAGTTGCATTCCATTAGGTCATGGATCAGTTGATGGTAGGGTACATTCCAGTTTTTTCCCTCATGACACATATCTGTTGACTTCTTTTCATGTGTGATTTAGTCAATGGTTCAGGTTCAGGTTCATTTTCAGTTTATTTCATTAAATAGGTCTTAGGTCTTAGGGTTATAGTCTCATTAGGTATTAGGGTTTCACCATGTCAAATTTTCAGTAACCATTGATTAATAATGGTCAGCAGACACATGAGGAAGACAATAATCATCAGGAAACTTTTAATTTCATAATTTGTAAATTTAATAAGTTTTTCACCTCAAAACCAGTTTGAGGTGAAAACAAAGCATTGGTTTTTTATTTGTAATTTCATGTAATTTTATCATTTCTCATATGTAATTAATGGTCTCATGTTGCTCCTGGTCACCTGCTGATATTTCCAAATACATGCCACTGCAAAAGCAAAATATCTTCAAGAATTAGTTCACCTATTTTAAGCAAAAATTCAAGCATCCAAAAAACAGAGTATTTGAAAAAGCCAAAAGACATTATAAAGTGGGTTTTGGAGAGTGAAAAACCAAAAGTGCCCAAGTCATATAAAGGTCATTTATTTCTCAAGTTAATTCATTGTTTGAGTTGAATTTTATGAGCAAAATCGTGATTTGAAGGGGTTATTGAGCAAAGGGAGGAAATTGCTATGTTTTGGAGGAAACTGCCCGGCACTACGCATAGGAGCAGTGCTACACACCTGGGATTTTTCTCCTGTGTTATTTTAAATTAGCGCTACGCACAGGAGCTACGGTATGCACCTAGGAAGTGTGCTATGTACCTAGAATTTGAGCTACAAATCGCTGCAAATTGCATCAAATCGTATCAAAACTCCCAAATTTCTACATTTGCAAGTAAGTAACATCAATACTCTTGCTAAAAAGAATTGTTGCATTGGTTTTGAGTTGTGTTTTCCCTACAAAACATCAAACCCTAATTGTCACTAAACCATTCATATATTATAAAAATACAATCATTACTATTGTCCCATATTATCTTTTATTGTTTCCCTAAAACTCATCCTCCCATACATAATTCCCTCCCTAAAACGTTTCCCTACATCCCAAACCCTATACCTATACATATACCTCAAACCCTACAATACTCCCAAACCCTACATCATTCACTAACCCTACTCACTCCCTACATCCCTTTCCCATTCTAGTTTTCTTATTTAAATCTCTTCATACTCATCATACCTTCATTCACCAATCCAACACTCTTCATTTACCATAAAGACAAACAGTTGTACAACAATGGAGAGGGACAGTGAGTATGAAATGGAGGAAGAAACAAATAGTGACAATTCCAGGGAGAGAAACACTCCGGGCAGAAGGCCTCATAAGGGAGGAAAACATATTAGAGAGGAGCCCACCAGTTTGAGGGAGCTGCAAGCCTGCCCATTTGCCCTTTCTTGTTTCAAACATCAGTCATGTTTCACTTTTTGTGAAATGGTGGAAAGGGTAAAATCTCATCATGAATTAGCAAGGTTGTTTGTGACACACTTGGACAACAATAAGGTAAACCTTGCTGGGGTTACATTCACTTTGTCACCAGTTGTCAATTCAAAAGCTACATGTATTCCAAATGGGGAGAAAAGTGGAACAAAATTCAGTACATTGACAGGGAGTACTATGAGCCTTACATTAAGGCTAAATATCATAACAAACTCAGCAGAGTATTCCCCTTTAAATTCTTGGAGGACAGGTTTGCTCCATTAATGAAGATCATCATCAAGTACTTTACTTGTGAAGGTAGGTTCTCTAGACTGTATGCCTACCACATTAGATTGCTGATGCATTTCACTAGGGTGAGAATGATGAATATCCCCTACTTCATATTTAGAAACATTAAGAAGATGGCACTCAATGTAAAGAAGAAATCTACTCCCAGCAGCTAACCAGCATCTACCACTTCTCTATGATTAAAATCATTATTTTACATCATCTTAACCTACTTAACATACCATGGGAGACCTTCATTTCTCATGAAATGTTCAAAGGCCCTCAAGTCTTTTCATCAGTGCCACATGAAGAAGGTGGACCTTCAGGACAGGAAAAGGTACAAGAGACTAAAATTGTTGGAGTGCCAATGTTTGTGACATATGAGAGAAGCACTAGGAAACTTTTTGTAGCTGCCAGGCGAGTATTATGTGTTAGAAAATTATATATTACATAGCAATGGAACACATAGAATATTGCATAACTATAAACACAGAAAACGCATAAAACCAGAGAGACATAGATATACGTGGTTCACCCAGTTTGGGCTACGTCCACCCTGAACAACCAGTCCTTCCTTTCTACTATCCAACAAAATGAAGAGACACAACCTACAGTAGATCTGCTGTAATATCCTTTGTTTTCTCTCACAGACTCACCTCTCTATTTCTCGCTCGAAGAATACACATCTATTACACAGCCTCAATACAGTACCCTCATACAAAGAGACGGGTTTTCTTCTACGGCAAAAAACCCTAAACTAAACATAAGTTCTACCGTCAGATCATTCGCCTAATGAACAGCCCAGATTGACTAGAAATTATTATACTTTTATAAGGCAATTTTACATATGTTTTTAGCTTCAGGGGCGCTGCCCCCAAAACCCCCACCTGGGGACCACTGGCCCCCGAACCCCCCAACTGGGGGGGATCGGCCCCCCCCAAACCCCCACGGGGGGGACAAGTCCCCCCCGCACCCCCCCACGTGGAGGGGTGTACAAACTTCCTAAGGTATACATCCGGCTGAAACAATGACCTCTAAATAATCATGCACCACACCCAACAATCTCCCACTTGGAGAATGATTGTAGCAACTCCACCGCTGCTCCATTTGCTGGACAATGACTCCTCTTTGGACTTGGCTGTTTCTCATCTTCATCATCATCCTTGAAGACCAATTGAAACTGAGCATATTCTCAGTTTCTCCCTGGTTACAACTTTTGTTAGCATATCTACAAGATTCTGGCTAGTGTGTATATTTTCCAACATCAAATCTCCATCTTCCAATACTGATCGTATGAAATGGTACTTGAGTTGTATGTGTTTAATCCTGGAATGAAATGCTAAGTTCTTTGCAAGATGAATGGCACTTTTTTTGTCACTGTATAATGTGCCCATATCATGCTCCTTACCCAATTCACCCATAAACCTTTGTAACCAAATCATTTCTTTACTAGCCTCTGTAGCAGCAACATACTCTATTTCTATTGTTGAAAGTGAAACAACAATTTGGATTTTTGAAACCCAATTGACAGTTGTTCCACCTACAGTAAATACATATCCTGTAGTGCTCCTCCTGTTATCTTTGTCACCTGCCATATCTCCATCAACATATCCCTGTAGAGAAATGTTTGAACCACCAAAGCATAATGCTTGATTTGTGGTACCTTTCAAATATCTGAGAATCCATTTCATTGCCATCCAATGTTCCTTTCCTGGATTTTTCATGTACCTGCTTACAACTCCCACTGCATGTGAAATATCAGGCCTTATGCAGACCATTGCATACATTAAGCTTCCAACTGCTGATGCATATGGAACTTTAGACATATAATCCATGTCTTCTTGGGTCTTTGGGCATGTTTCCTTACTAAGTTTGAAATGGCTAGCAAAAGGTGTACTAACTGGTTTTGCATTGTGCATATTAAATCTTTTCAACACCTATTGTATGTACTCATTCTGAGACAATGTTAATTTACGATTTTTCCTATCTCTAGTTATTCTCATACAGAGGATTTGTTTTGCAGCTCCCAAATCCTTCATTGCGAATGAATTTGCCAATTTTCTTTTGAGCACATTTATTTCCTACATGTTAGACCCTGCAACAAGCATGTCATCTACATACAATAACAATATAATATAGCTGCCATCATTTTGCTTTTTCAAATAAACACAATGATCAGAGTGACATCTAGTATAACCTTGTTCAGACATAAACTTGTAAAATTTTAGATACCACCACCTTGGAGCCTATTTTAAGCCATACAAGCTCTTCTTCAACCTGCACACTAGTTTCTCCTTCCCTTTTACCTCATATCCTTGTGGTTGTTGCATATATATCTCTTCCTCCAAATCCCCATGGAGAAAGGTTGTCTTTACATCTAACTGCTCAAGATGCAAATCTTCAACTACTACTAGACTTAAAATAGTTCTGATTGAAGTCATTTTAACAATAGGAGAAAATATTTCATCAAAATCAATACCTTTCTTCTGTGCAAACCCCTTCACCACAAGTCTAGCTTTGTACCTTTGTTTTCCTCCATCTTCTTCCTTCAACCTGTAAACCCATTTATTCTTCAGTGTAGTTTTTACTGCAGGCAACCTGACTAAGTCCCAAGTCTGGTTATGCATTAAGGAGTCCATCTCTTCTTCCATGGCTACCTCCCACTTCTTCCTGCTTTCAACCTGCATTACTTCTTCATAACATCCGGGTTCACTAGAATCAGTCAACAATAAATAATATAATGAAGGAGAGTATCGTTCATGGGGTATAATTATCCTGGTAGATCTTCTAACACCACTTTCAGGTGTTTGGGGTGCCTATTGTTGTTGTGGTGGTTGTTGTTGTTGTGGTTGTTGATTATTATTATTTTCAGGCACCTTTACTTTTTTAGTGATCTCATCAAGAACTGTGTATTCCTTGTTTTTTTTTTTCCTGTTTCTTTTCCTACAACTGATTCTTATACAAGACCTTTTCATTGAATATTACATCTCTGCTCCTAATGATTTTGTGATTTTCATAATCATATAAGTGATAACCAAAATCATTAACACCATATCCAATAAAGGTACCTTTCTTTTATTTTGCCTCAAGCTTTGTTCTAGTTTCTTTATTAATATCGAAAAAGGCCTCACAACCAAAAGGCTTTAAAAAAGCGTAGTTTACCTTTTTACTTGTCCATGCTTCCTCTGGAACACCACCATCCAAGGAACTTGAAGGCCCTCTGTTTATTAGATAAACAACAGTATCTACAACATCTACCCAAAATTGTAAAGGAAATCCTGCATGCAATCTCATGTACCTTGCATGCTCCATGATTGTTCTGTTCATCCTTTCTGAGACGCCATTTTCTTGTGGTGTTCTTGGAACTATCTTTTCTCTGTGAATTCCATGCTCTGAATAGTACCTATCAAACTCTTTGCTGCAATATTCACCTCCATTGTCTGATTTGAGACACTTCAATTTCTTTCCTGTCTCAATCTCAACCAAAGCTTTCCATTTCTTGAAAGTATCAAATACATCGGATTTATTCTTAATACAATAAATCCAAGTTTTTCTAGTTGCATCATCAATAAAAGTAACATAATAACAAGAGCCACTAGAGATGATACCTGAGCAGGTCCCCATCATCTATATGCACAAGCTCTAATTTTTCACTCTTCTTTTCTTTCCCAACTCTGAGAAGTCTTACTCTCTTCTGTTTTCCATAAATGCAATTCTCACAGAAGTCCAAATCAACATTCTTCAATCTCAGCAACAAATTCCTTGAGTGAAGAATCTTCACCCCCTTGTACCTCATGTGTCTGAGCCTATGATGCCATAATGTGGCATCTTCTCCTTTGGAAGTTAAAGCATTAACAGAGTTAGAAATACCATTGCATAAATACAATGTACCAACCTTTTCGCCTTTTACTATTACCAGGGCTCCTTTGGTGACCTTCCAAGCTTTATCTGTGAAAGTTGTCACACAACCTTCACCACCTAACTGCCCTGTTGAAATCAAATTTTTCTTCAGATCTAGAACATGCCTTACCTCCTTTAGTAACCATTGGTTTCCATTATGTTGTTTTACAAGAACCTTACCCATTCCAACAATTTTACAGGTTTATCATCACCCAAACGAACTTGTCCAAAATCTCCTTGAACATAGTCATGAAAATATTTCTTATCAGGTGTGGCATGGAATGAGGCCCCTGAATCTACCACCCAGGAATCAGTGATATTTTTGAAAGAAAGAATCAAAGCATATTGTAACACCTCAACTGTCACATTTGCTTCATGATTGTTTTCTTGTTGTGCATCTCCTTCTTTTCCCTTCCGAGATATACAGTCTTTCTTTAGGTGTCCTTTCTTTCCACATTTCTAGCACACTATCACCGATCTGGACTTGGATCTGCCTTTCCTTGATTTACTACGATATCCTGAGCTCTTTCCTCTTTCCATTTTTCTTCCCCTAAACTCTGCACTTAAAGCATTACCCGATGTCTCACCGGCGCTTTTCCGTCGCATTTCCTCGTTAAGGATAGCACCGACAACATCATCAAACTTTAAAGTACTATATCCATAAACAAAGTTACTAATGGCCATTACTAAACCATTCCAACTTTCTAGCAATAAGCACAAGAATAACAGAGCTCTAAATTCATCATCAAAGTTTACCCCTATAGAACTTAACTAACTTGTAACAGTATTAAAATCATTTAAATGGTCTGCAATAGATCCACCTTCCGACATCTTCATATTAAATAATTGTTTCATAAGAAATACCTTGTTTGAGGCCGAGGGTTTTTCATATAGTTTCTCCAACACCTTAATCAAACCCTCTATCGTTGTTTCCTTCGAAATGTTGAAGGCGACCGACGCTACGAGGCACAACCGTACTGTTCTGACTGCATTTCTATCGAGAAGGTTCCATTCTTCATCTTTCATACCCGTCGACATATTTGTTTTTCCACCTAATTGTAGGTACAGATCTTTCTGATACAGATAATCTTCCATTTGCATCTTCCACAGCAAGAAGTTTTGTCCGTTAAATTTCTCGACCCTAAACTTACCATCATCCGCCATTGCTCCCACTCAAACGAGGAACCCTTCTTCTTGCGAGTTTATCAGCCAAATAGACCTTTGGCTCTAATACCAGTTGTTAGAAAATTTTATATTACAGATCAATGGAACACATAGAATATTTCATAATTATAAACACAGAAAATGCATAAAACCAGAGAGACACAGATATACGTGGTTCACCCAGTTTTAGCTACGTCCACCTGGAACAGCTAGTCCTTCCTTTCTATTATCCAGAAAAATGAAGAGGCACAACCTACAGCGTATCCATTGTAATATCCTCTGTTTTCTCTCACAGTCTCACCTCTTTGTTTCTCGCTCAAAGAATACATATCTATTACACAGCCTCAATACAATGCCCTCATACAAAGAGAGGGGTTTCCTTCTAGGGCAAAAAACCCTAAACTAAACATAATTTCTACCGTCAGATCATTTGCCTAATGAACTGCCCAGATTGACTAGAAATTACTATACTTTTACAAGGCAATTTTACATCTGTATTTAGCTTCGGGGGCACTACCCCCGAAACCCCCGCTGGGGGACCACTGGCCCTCAAACCCCCCAATTGGGGGGGATCGGCCCCCCCGAACCCTCATGGGGGGTACAAGTCCACCCCGCATCCTCCCATGTGGAGGGGTGTACAAACTTCCTGGGGTATACATCTGTTTGAAACAAAGACCTCTAAATAATCATGCTCCACACCCAACATTATCTCCAAAAAGTGTGGAAGGGGTCTCACCTTCATCTTCATGCCAAAGGCAAATTCTATCTCCACAAAGAGTGGAAGGGGCTTTGCCTTCTTCTTTAGCTAAATAGGTACAAGTTGGGCAGAAACACAAGGGCAAAGGTAAAGGCAAGAAAAATATGCATGAGAAGGATCTTAGTGATGGGCAAGAGAGAGATTTTGACCTTGTTGATCATGAGGAGACACAAGGAGTTGATGTCATTGATTTGGAAACTCAAGGTACAAAGATTACTAAAGACATGATCATCAAGGAGCAAGAGGGTCAGATTCAAGCCTTGTCAGTCAATTTAGAGAGGGCAAAGTGGATCATCAATTATCTAGAGCAAGAAAACAAACAATTGACCAACAAGCAAGTCCTCATGGAGTTACAAATGATAAAGGAAGGCAGGCAAAAGATCAAGGAGGCCAATGTTCCATTAACCCCTATTGAACAAGAAATTGAGAATGATAGGGAAACATGGCTTGAGAGGGTCAATATACACCTTGAAGGGCTGCTTGAGAAGGCCAATAGAGACAAGAAGATGCTTCGTCACATGGCCTACCACTATATGACCCGAAACAAAATATGCAATATAAGGATGAGGAAACTTAAGGCAAGGTTGAGGAAGGCCTTAAGGAGAAAAAAGGAGCATGAAAAGCTAAAAATATTGGCTAAGGCCTCACTAGCCCATCAAAGCAATTAATGAGGATGCCTTGTGCCAAATCTGGGCAAGTTTTGGTGAGTTTTTGTCATTTTGAAATTTTGAAATTTTCCAACACAGAAAATTGCATTAGGTGTGTAGCGCCACTGGCGCTATGCTTTTGACTGGAGCACTTTTTGGAGAAATGGTTTGCATATTTGGATTCAGCATGATGAGAACATCAATCCCTGAAATTTTCAGCAATTTTGGAGCAAATCTTGGTCACCTAAAGGTCAAAAAACCATCAAAAAATGACCTCTCTGCCTCTTTTTGGGCACACAAGAAGCAGCATTGGGAGATTCCACTTTTGAGGGGGAAAATGATGTTCCAGAAACTATACAGGGAGACCTTTCCAATGAGCTATCTTGGGCTCAATTTGGCTAAGGGAAAGGCCTCCAAAATCACCTGAGAAGTGGTGCTTGCACCTGGTAGGTGGCACTACGCATAGAACCAATTTGCTCAAAAATCCAAATTTCACCTAGTTTTTCTACAAGTTGACTTTTTCTCTCATCTTGGATGAATTTATGATTGTAAATGATGCTATTCTATGTAAATTTAATTGTAAAATTACCTGAAATGGTAGATTCATCATTTTGTGGTGGTTTGGGGGTGAATGAATTAGTTTCCATGGTTTTAGAGGCAAGTTGTTACACTGCGTATATTTGTATTCCTAGTTTAGATATGGTTGAAACAACCCTTTATCTCTTTATTTTGACCCCTGATGGCTAGAATAGGTGGTTTTCATGTCTATGTTATGTATTTTCTTCCTAATTGGTAAAGGTTGGACTCTTGTGGATTCTTTGAGCTACAGTGTACATCTCTACAGCAGCTTGGCAAGGAAATAAACCGGGATTTGTAGCTATTTTTGTGGGATTCTTGTGGTAATGCATTTTTGCATTGTTTCTCCTTCTATCATTAGTTTCTCTCATGTGTTATATGTGCCAAAATTTATTTCATTCTTATTAACTAAATGTAATCAAGATAGATAGGTGGAATACATTGGTAACAATGCTCAGCCTTGGGAATACATTTATTTTTTTATGTTTTTAGCTGTCTGAAGAGGACTCATGATCCTTGCATGCCCTCCTTAGCTCCTCACCAGTCTTAGAACTACCATCTCACTCAATTCCAATTGCCAAAACACCTACCTACCTTGCCCCACAGAACACCCTACAATTCTGACTTGATTTCCCGGACCCAAAGATGCCTACTCCATTTAATCAAGCAAAAAAAGCATCAAAATCAACCAAAAACCCTAGAGCTACTATACCTAGCCTAAAATCCATATTTCATTCAGTCATCTCAACTAATATTGGCAAAGAGAGAGCCCTCTCCTGACCTAGTAGGGCTAGCTACCAGGTTAAGTTTGGTTTGTGGTTATCCTAAGATTGCCTCCCTTTAGCCTGAGGTCGATCTAGGCTCTAACATAGTGGCGACCATATTGGGGAAGAAAGACAAATCACCCCAGTACAATTGAGAAGTTCTGAACTTTTGGATGATAAGTTTATAATTCATTAAGCTGAAAAGTGGAAAGTTGTAAAGCAATATCAAACTTTTGATAACTTTGAACACACTAGCTTCAAGAAGATACACCAGGTCCAATCCCGATCCTGATCCTCCTCTCGTATTTGAAAATCCTAATCTCATTTCAAGGATAATCAGACAAGAAAGTGTATCAAGTCCTAGACCGGTTTTCAGATCTCATTCATGCCCGATAGAGTGGTTGTTCCTTGAGGATCTTCCTTTTGACGAATACTTTGGTCTCTCCCTATTTAGAACCACATCTGATAGTGAATTGTTGGATATAGTCACAGACCCAGAATTCACCAGAGAACTTGAAATCCAATGAGCCAACTTGATAAGTAACTGAAATCTTCAAAACTCTCCTCAATCATCCATCACCATTGATCGAATTCCTGCGCTTTCTGATTTGGATTTAACATATTTTTCTTCATCATCAATTCCCCATATTCGAGTGAATCCTTCGACATCTCCGTTTATACCTTCCCTCCCTCATCAACCTATCATTACTCCTCAAATACCCATTATTTCTGCTACATCAACAACTCTTGTTGTCATAAATCCTCCTCTTTCTCCAAGACCAATTTCAAATCCGCCTCGAGTCATGGCTACCAGATATGCACCTCTCGTTTTGCCTCAAAATTTGGATGATATGCTCGTTGATTACCAAAGTAAAATACCTATGTTTGATGCCACTGAAATGATCACAATGCAGCAGCATGTTGATAGGATGAACGACTTCTTTGATCTTCATGAGGTAGATGCCAAAAATGTGTCCATGAGGTTATTTGTGCAGAGTTTTGGTGGCGAGGTCCAAAAGTGATTTAGAGCATTACCTGCAGGATCTATCAATACTTTGACAGTTCTTCATAGAAAATTCTTGGACCGATGGGAGGTAAAGAAAAATCCTCTCCAAATTCTATCCAATTATGAAAACATTAAAACAAATGTAGGTGAAAGTGTCCAAGATTACTGCGTAAGGTTCAATACAATTTATAATGCTATTCCAGCTGAAATTAAGCCACCAATGGGGTTAGCATTGATCAAATTTCTCGATGGCGTTGATGCTAATATGGAATATCAGTTGAGAGAAAGAAATCCTACCACACTTGAGGATATGCAGAAGAACGCAGTGAGTGTAGAGGAAAATCTGCTGGCCAAAAGAGCAAGGATGAAAACTAAAAAGAAGGTGACTGTAAAGAAAGAAGCATATTCCTCAGATGTTAAGGCAGATCATATACTCCAAAAAATTGAGAGATGTTTGATCGATTCACAATTGCAGACAAGCCTGAAAACACAATCAGAAATCCAAACTTTAGAGGACAGCAGCAACCTTAATTCAAGATTAAACAAAGGGAGCAGAAGGCACAAGATCAATCATCACAGCAGCAAGTCAAAAATCCTTTGTAGCAAAACTATGTACATGGAATGGAGAGTGAAGATGATGATGATCCGATAGTAGAGGCAAACCATTTCTTTACTACAGATGGTTTTCCTATCTATCTCACGGAAGATGAAGAATATTCAGAGATCCCTAATGTGCAAAAGGATGAAGATTATATATTGGAAAATGAAGCAATTTTGGAGGATGAGTCAGATGATTATC
The DNA here is from genome assembly GCA_031772625.1 of Pinus tabuliformis. Classification (NCBI taxonomy): domain Eukaryota; kingdom Viridiplantae; phylum Streptophyta; class Pinopsida; order Pinales; family Pinaceae; genus Pinus; species Pinus tabuliformis. The sequence goes on along the minus strand of CM062812.1, from coordinate 712,557,053 downwards.
AACGTGCATATATGAATGTATTGACAGCACAGTAGAAACAATATTCATTGAGAAGCAAAGATGTACCAATCAGCCCGGCTAAAAAGAGAAAGGAAGTGCAACCTAAGAATGACTCCTCGAACATTCAAAAGAAGGGGAAGGAGCCTGCTGATCCAACTTCCAGCAAAGTATCATCTACAAGTGAGAAGACCAATCAGCAAAGTGCAGCAAAGGAAAATTTCGAAAAGAATGACCCTCCAGTCAAAGAGGTAGATAAAGTTTCAGCTTTTAGTTTGGAGAATGAGATTGCTAAGTTAAAAGTTTCAATTCCTTTGACTAAACTGATGAGGAACAACAGTTATAAACATCAAGTGTCCAAAATTTTGAACTTAGATCCTTTATCTGATATGGTCATGTTGAAGCCCTGAAAATCGGGTCTACAACAAGGGGGATACCCGCCCGGTCCGAACCTTGGTTGGCAGCTCCTTTTCCGTTTAGTATAGTAGGTCCAACTGGGGATATAGGACCAGTTTTCCAATTTGTGTGTGTGTGTGATAACGATGGATATTTCTGTTTCTAACAGTTTCTAAATGGAATACTTCTACTCTAATTCTAATCTAATAATAAGGAAATTATATTCTAATCAACATAAATATGTAAATCTACACTAACCTGGGGTGTAATCTTTCCTTTATGCGATCTAAAATGATTTCAAACAACAACTGGTCATAAAGATCATTCAGATGTTATGAGAAAAGAGTTCAATAAAGATGAACCACTTCGTATAAAAAGTTAGACAAAACAGTTATGAAAAACATATCGTATAATGAGCTATTCATACACTAAGCATAAATAAATAGCTATCACCGTACAAAAGTGCCAAATGATAACTCAGGCTTTCATACATTAATATATAAATAACTGAACTAAAAATCACTCTAACACAAGGCAGAAATAGTTAAGAGATAGAAATACCATTTATAACTAGTCCTACTCATGAGCTTCAAGTGATAACGATTTATCTCTTCTTGATCAAATATCCACTAAGAGTACAAAAGTACAACATCAGTAGCAAATATCAAATGCAAACATCAATAAATCTTGTTCCATTCATTCATCAAAACCTCCACAGAGGGTACAGAAGTGCATCTTCTGGGGATAGTTTTTGATAAATTTCAAGACCCTTCTCTAAATCCATGAGAAGGGTTTAAATACTACTAACTAAATCTAAAAATAAATTATTACAAAAATATAGGATGCAGTTTAAATGACCGTCCTCTTTTCAGGAAAATAAAACAAATTTAAACTAAAATTGAATCTAAAATTAAAATACTTCTGTATTTGGTCCTTGAAATCGCACGCATGTAGCATCTGTTTGAGAAGAGTCGATTGGCCGACTGTCGATTTTAGCTAAGCTGAGAAAACATAATCAACAAGAGCTGGCACCATCTTTTCGGCTGAATTGATGATGCACTTAACAATCATCCACTAGCTATGTGGCTTTACTAAGTAAGCCCAGTAATAATCCCAGTTTAACCTGGTTAACCCTTGAATTTCTTGTGCCTTTTCTTGGGCCTTCTGTTTCCAATCTGCCTGTAGTTGCTGTGCGTTAGGTAAATATCCTGGAGTGGTCTCTGTGATCAAATTTTCCCTGTGCAAATTTTCATTTACACAATCAATAACACTGCTTGCTGCCGTGGCTACTCCTTCTGCTGCTTGCTTTGCCTCCCTGATTTGCTTGTCCCATTTGTTAAAGAGCATTTCTTTGTGGTTCTCATTAATCCTTGGTGCACCTGATCTTTTTCCTTCGTCTGTTTCTTGCCAAGCCAAATATTCATTCACCCATTTATCAACTAGATCATAGTCACTTCGTAAATCTACCACTTGATTAGTGGTTTTATCACTTATTTCACAATAATAGCTCCACTGCGATATCTTTTGGCCCAACGTTTCTTGTTGCTATATTAATTGTTCATTCAAGGAAATGAACTCTGTGATAAATTCTCTGAGTTTAGGATTGTCCTTGTGCATCTCCTGTAGATCATGTAACTTCTTTCCTTTTTCATCCAAACTTTTCTGATATCCTATTTGCATCTGCTGGAAGTCCTGCTGTAAACTCTCAAGCTGTTTCTGTGCTTCATTGTTGGCATTAGCTTGTTCCAACTGTTGTTGCAATACTTGTATCTAGTCTTCCCTTTCTTTTAGCAATTTTTGTACCTCAGATGCTTTATCAATAGTTGCAGAGGCATATGCTCCTGCGACCTAAGATAGTTTGGTGAGATTCTCAGTAGGATTGCTAGTGGGATCTTGCCATAGGACATCTAATTGTTCTGTGTCTTGAGGGAGCATGTTTTCCAATTTCCTTTTCCTCCTCTGTCTTCTTACTACTGCTTTGTGCTGTGAGCTATAAAATACATCAAGGGGAGGAATTTCTTCTATTTTTAGCATAAGCTCAGAGGATGGGGCAACATGGATATGCTCCATATCTGAGACATCGCTAATTGCTCTTGTGACTACTTCTTTTGTTACCCGTGCATCGCTCACAGGTGTTTTTATGGTTTTCCCTTCAAGATTGATCAGGTCATTGAAGGTTTCCCATTCTTTATCTAGTTCAGTTGTGACTGGCCATGTTTGAATGACCAGAGGGGGAGGATCTCTTTACGAGGAGGCAAAAACCGATTGCTGTAGAAGTTCTGTTGACTGGGCAGTATCCTTTACTGACCCTTCGCTCTTATCTTGTTCATTTCCGGATCTTTTAGAATGTTCAAATGTTTCTTTTCCAAACTTGGATTTAGATCCATTTGTGCTTGAACTCCCACTAAGACTAACACTTGGAGTTTGTTCCCTTACGGGTTTTAGGTGTAGTTTCTATAAAGGAATACTGGCTAACCATCTTTCCCTGTATATTTTGAACTTTTGAAATTCTTCTAGAGAGAATTGCAATTGGGATGCATGCAGAATTTCTTCAAGTGTGCTTTTCTATTGGAATATATCATCAAATAAATCCTTTTCTCCAGAGAACACCTGTATCTTGACTGCAGTGGTGAAATTCTGGACAACCTCATTAGGGTCAAATGGTCTTTTTGAAAATTTGAATAACTATAAACACGTCATATTATTTACTTCTGTGAATGTGTGGCCTACATCAAATGGCGAAAAGGCCCCACAGGCTACAAGAAACTGCGGCCATATAGCCTTCTTTTTGTCCTTCAAATCTTTAGTTAGACCGCCTTCCCCATAGGTTTGATAGGCAATCTCTCGAGCTAACAGTTTATCAGGGATATACAAAGGTAGGACATGAGGAGAAGCAGAACTTCCAAATACCCTGACATAAGTAAACAATTCCTCCCCGAACCATCTTGCAATAGGGAGGATGTCTACCTCTGCTTCAAGAGAGCATCTGGGAGCATCTTTATCATACAAAATTCTGTACAAGGGCAGCATAATTCCATGACAAATCTAGTAAAAGTATGGAGTGAACTTAGAGTCCCATAATTATTTATGATAGACATGAATAGGTAAGGGGTCTTGAGTTGTCCACTTCCAACCCATTACAGGAAACTTAGAAACATAACATATTGCATCCATTACATACGCCGATAGGTAAAATCGAGGATAGATTCTCTTAGAGACAGTTCTTTTAGATCGGTAACTTACAATGGTCGTGACTAGATTTTCAGATAAGATTTTGGTCCAATCTACAATAGTGGAATTTGTGGCAGCATCCAATAACGGTAGCCATTCAGATTAAATTTTTTTGATATTTGGCATTCCAAACAATCTATAGAGCATGGAAGCAGCAAAGCAATATGGGGAGGTGAGAGAACCAGTACTGTACATACCATGTTTATCTTTCTTCAAGGGTTCGTCCCTCCTAGACCAGTCTTTGGTGGTTTCTGCCAGGTCCTGATTTTCTTTGGCAAATTTTTCCATAAACTACTTGTTATAACTTGCCTGTGGCTCCGATAAATGATACATGAGCCTTAAATCCTGTGTAATGAATGAGCCGATAAGTCCCTGACCCTGAGTTTTAAACTATCTGTTTCTAATTTCTGCGTTGTCCTGTATCCACTTCACTATGTCCGTGTATGGGAGAATTTTGGGCCTTGCTGCTATCCGGTGCAAGAATGAGCAAGCTATCTCTGTAAGGGATGCCTCAGAAGAACCATTTGAGCCCGCAGTAGCAACTACTTCCATTACTCTGGGATTCTCCTCTTCGAGCAGATTATACATGCCTTCCCACGTAGCAATTCCTGCGTCTCTATTACATGCCGTGTCTGTATACAGGGGCGCCATTTCCTTTTCTTCTGAGCTCAGGGTTTTACTTTTCTTTCCCATTTTACCCTTCGTATTGCTTTGTATTGGCTTCCGTTCTCCATTCCTGCGATTCACAAGTGAAGCAAAAATGAATGAAAAGGAAGGGTGATAGGAAAGTTTTAAATGCCGCAGACACATCAAGTATACCACCTTACGTGAGATGATTTTTTCGATAAGCACGAACCCATATTCCATTAATAACTGACAACTACCTTATTTATTAGCATTAAAGTGCATAACCAGGTGTCAACTTAAGGGAAATACTTTTCTTGAATAACATGCCCGAAATATCTGCGATGGATCGATTTTGCGATTTGCTTCGCAATATCGTAGATTGCAACATCGCGAAATTATAACATCACAAAATTGTAACATCGCAAAGTTGACTGCTCGTTACATCGCATTATCGCATTGTTGCTAATATCGCGAGATCGCAATATCGCAAATCGCCAGAATATTATGTATGCCAATCTTTGTTAACCTGTTTTCTGCGAAATGCGATCTTGCGATCGGTGCCATCGCATATCGGCAAATTAACGAGTTTTGTTGTAAATTGTGTTGTATGCGATGCGATATTTCATTATCGCACATCGCATTCTCGCAATGTTTAAAATTCAGCTCATAAGGTGGTATCCCGCTTTCTTTTTTCGATGTGATTTTTTCTGAGGAAAGGTTTTATGTCTTACCTTATCATCAAACTTAGAATTTTATGAATTTTCAAGGGGGCTTCCTAAGCTTATGATGGTAAGTTTATTCGAAAAGGAAATTTAAACACTACTTTGATTTCTCAATTTTTTTGCTAAGGGTCCCCACTTATTTAGTATTAGGAATTATACTAAATAAGAAAGGGGGTTGTTGCTGGCCACAACAATTAGCGATTCACTTGGAAGAACCAGTTATCTCTGCTGCTTTTTTAATTTTCAAAACTTCCAAAACAGAAAATCTTTCAGAAAGTTAAACTTTATTATAAAAAGATAAAGTACGTTATGCTTTAGCCTGTCAATGATATTTTGTTTCAACTATTTTCAACCTTGATTATTTGTTGCCTCAAGCTAGTCCTTGTATTTACATCAGTCATTACTTGGTTTGTAAATATAAAACAAAGTCTTCTCTGTAAACCAATTTTAAATATGCTCATTTGTCGTAGGTAGAGCCTCTGCTGCCATCAGGCATTTATAGCCTCGACAGGGTTACCTGTTACCCAGCAATGATCATGTATCCTACTTAAAGAAACCTACAATTCTCAAAGAAGAATCCACATCCACACTTATTGCTTTGATTTGCTTTTTCTTCTTAAAGAGCAATGTCTTGGTTTGGTAGCCAATTCATGACACAGTCATTCACTGATTCATAACTTTGCTGAACAAGCTGGCTCGTGATGAGACCCCTTTCCTTTTGATTGCAACAATCTTGAGTCATTGCCCTGTTTTGGTATGCAGTATTGGCAAAGTCAACAAGTTATAACATCTATGATCATGATAAGCTGGCTCGTGATGAGACCTCTTACTCTTTTAAGATAAAGTGTATCCTTGGATTGTTCCTCTGAAAGTTGTGATTTCCTTAGTAGGGAAGAAGCCATTATTTCCTTAAGATAGCTCTGGACGACAATAATAGAGTTTTTGGAAATATTTGTTCTACAAAGAGTCTTTATTTTGTTATTGATACCTTTCATTGCACTGATATAAAACAATTTCTCACTCAAGGTTGTTTTCATCAAATTTTATGAAGTTGAAACTAGTATCATATCTAGGCTAGAGTTTTTAACTGTATCTTTCGATAATAAAGATCAATTTTCCAAAAGATTTGTTATTTATACAAGCGAAATATCAAAATTTGAAAGAGAATTGGTGTCTTTTTCATAAATGCCTATCGTAACCATTCACAACTAGTTTTATTATGAAAAGAAAAACAACTACTCTACAAAAATAGAAGAATATTCTTCTATGGAAAATATTTTTTAAGAATCTGACCATTAACAAGTAGAGAATCCCTCTTCCCTGCTAAATCTTGTAACATGAAGGTAGATGGACCTATGACTTCTATGATCTAAAAAGGACCAAGCCACATCCTTTGAAATTTTGTATGTTTTCCCTTTTCCTCATGAGCCTTGTCCCATTTTAAAACTAGGTCTCCCATCTGAAAATCTTTTCTGGATATCATATTAGAATCAAAAGAGGATTTCACTAATGCTTGATGATGAGTGTGAGTAATCTTAGCCTGTTCTCGTTGTTCTTCTAATTTAATTAATTCCAGCTACCTAAGTTGTAAAGAAGAAGTTGGTGCTTCATCAATATATTGAACCAAGGCTAAAGAGGGAATTGCCAAATGTGTTGGAAGAACCACTTCTTTCCCATACACTAAATTAAAGGGAGAAGTGTTGATAGAGGCTTTCTGCGTTATTCAATCCACCCATAAAGCATATATTAAAGAATTATGCCAATTTTTATGATTTTGGTCAATGGTTCGCTTAATGATTCTAATTAAGTTCTTATTTGTAGATTCAGCTAACCCATTCCCTTGTGGATAATAATTGGCCGAGTATTTAAGTTTGAAACCTCTTTTGAGTGTGAATTCAGTCATTTCATTACCAGAAAAGTATGATGCATTATCAAACATTAAAGCGGAAGGCAATCTAAACCTGGTGATTATGAACTGATCTATAATTCAATGATATTTTCAGCATTAGCCTTCTTAAGTGGAACTGCCTCTACCCATTTAGTAAAGTAACCTGTCGCTGTGAGGATGTATCTATGTTGTTTAGAAGAGTGAGGAATGATCTCACCTATTATGTCCAATCCCCACTGATCGAAAGGTTGTTCGATGGTAACTGGTTGTAGAGGCAAGGATGGTTTCTTTTGTCTCCCAGCAGCGGTTTGACAGATTTGGCATTTCCTTACGTAGTTGTGTGCGTCTTTGAATAATGTGGGCCAGTAATAGCCTGCGCATAAGATCTTATGAGCAGTGGTGTCTCCAGCGTAATGTCCGCCTGCAGGCCCATCGTGGAGTTCCTGCAAGACTTTTTCAGCTTCAGATTTCTCAAGACATCTAAGAAGAACATAATCATAATTTATTCTAAAAAGAATGTCATTCACAAGTTGATATTGTTTGGCTTTTAATCTTAGGGCTCTTTTCTTGGTATGATCGAGGTTTGAAGGGGCATATCCATTCTTTAAATAATAAATAATATCAGCATATAATGACTCAACATCGTTTAGGCTTACCTCATACACTTGTACCTCTTCAGATGGATTTTCGGGCATTAGCGATGCTCTTGTCAGTAGTTTGCAAAATCCTTGACCTTTTACAATATTTGCTGGTTTGATTTCTACGTCGTATTCTTGTAAGGCAGTAACCCAATTTTCCCTTTTCTCACCCACATCCTTCTGTATCAGAAGATTTCTTACCACTGGAAACGGTACGATGATCTTGGTATGTGTTTTGAGTAAAAAAGGTCTGAAATATTTAATTGCTTTGAAAATAGCATAAGCCTGTTTTTCCACATCTGAATAATTCAATTTAGCACCTTGTAAATTAGAACTGAAAAAAGCAATTGGGGCTTCCACCTTTTCTTGATTTGCTTGAGTGAGTATCGCAGCATATGATCTATATGAGGCAAATGTATACAAAATAAAAGGATCGGAAAAATTTGGAGTTGCTAAAGATGGAGCATTGATAATTGCTTGTTTGATCAGATTGAATGCTTCATGTTCATCTTGGCCCAATTTAAAATTTGCGTTCTTTTTAATCATGGCTTGTAAAGAAGACACAATTCTAGAAAAGTCTGGAACGAATCTCTTTACAAAGTTAATCTGGCCAAGGAAAGATTGCATGGCTTTCTTGTTGTGAGGTAGGGGAACTGCAGAAATTTCCTTGATTCTGTTAGGATCAATGTGAATTCCAGATTTTGACACTATGAATCCTAGAAGTTTTCCTTCACTTAATGCGGAAAAGGATTTTTTCGGGTTAAGCAAAATTCCATACCTTAAACAATGTTGGGATATTTGTTTTAAATCCCTGAGATGGTTGTTTCGTTTCTTGGAATAAACAGTAATATCATCCAAATATATTACCACTGATTTATTAACTAACCCTTTGAATGCGATGTCCATGGCTCTCTGAAATGTGGCACCCACGTTAATCAAACCAAATGGCATCTTTTGATATGCATATGTGCCCCACTTAGTTCTGAATGTCTTTTTTAATTGATCGTCGGGATGTACCAACACTTGGTTGTATCCTGAGAATCCATCCAAGAATGACATTAATTCTGAGCCCGCAACTGCCTACAGTATTTGTTCCATAGGAGGTAAAGTAAAATTATCCTTTTGGCAGGCCTTGTTAAGGTTTCGGAAGTCAATGCAGATTCTAATATCTCCATTTTTCTTTCTAACAAGTACCATATTGGAAACCCATTTAGAATGTCTAACGGGAAAGATTATTTTGGCTTTCAGTAATTTGTTGAGTTCAGTTTTGATCTGATTTTCTAAATTGGGATGGATCTTTCTTAATTTTTGTTGGACAAGTTTTTCATTATCGATCATTGGGATGGTATGCTAGATGATGGAAGTGTCATATGTTTTGAGTTCATCATAATTCCAGGGAAAGACGCTTTTGTATTGTTTCAAGAGACGGATATATGCTAATTTCTCTTCAGGGGGCTAGGCCAAAGCCTAGGTTTATATTCTGTGGTTTGGCATCAGTTCCTAGATTTACTAATTCATAATTCAAAGTTGAACTTTGGAGTTTTGAATTGGTAGATCTTTTGAATCGATCTTTCAAATCATAAAGGTCTTCTAATTTGACTACTGATTTAGGTATAGCATTGTTAGTACTATCCTGTAGCGATTGTTGGTCATGTTGGTCTTCGTCAATTATTTGATTGGTGTAGGATCCTTCAGATGTGAGAAAACTCACGATATCAGGATCGTCATTGAAAATCCTCCAATTGGTAATGTTATCAGGGATAGATGGTCTAAAAATTAACTCAATTGAGAATCTCTCAGGGCTAAAATCTTCTGAAGGAATGAGCTTGGAAGCTATGTTGGCTAAGAGGTTTGCGCTAGCATTGTGGAGTCTGGGAATTGAGGAAATATTAAATGCTATAAAATGTTCAGTCAGATCTTGAACTAAAGATTGATAATGCTTTAAATGACCTGATAAACAGTGTATAGTATTATGTACCTGTCTTATTACAATTTCAGAATCTCAGAAAACTTGCAGGTATTTGACGTCTAATCCGATTGCCTTGTACAAGCCTTGGACTAGAGCTTCATATTCTGCGGTATTATTGGTACACTCAAATTCGAGTCTACAAGTTAGCATGATTTTATCTCCCTCTGGGCTTACTAACACACATCCTGCTCCTGCTCCTTTATTAGACCTAGAGCCATCAAAAAATAGTTTCCAAAATAAAGATTTATTTACAGGACTATCTATAAAATTAATGCATTTAGAACTATCTGTTTGAGAAAAAATTTCCACTTGAGATAAAACAGAATTGTTGAATTGAGGCTTCTGTGATCCATATCAGGTTTATGAGAAATTCTTCGGCGTAAATCACAGGATAAATCATTTGTCGACGCGTTTCGAACCAACAAGTGTGGTTCATCGTCAGGACAAGTTGAAGAAACAGATCCAGCTTAGCATGTTAAATAGTCTGAGCAGAGACTCCAACGGCTATCTTGACTAACGGCTAATTTTGACTTTAGGACCAGAGTCAAGATTTAATTGAAGTTAGTTAATTAAGTGAATAAATAAAAATATAAAATAATTTAAAATTGTTAAAGGTTAGTTAGAAAGTTTTTAAAAAATTATAATTTGTTTTTTAATGGGACTTAAATAATAAGTATAAATATATAAAAGAAATATATACAAAGGTTAGTTAAAAAAAAAAAAATGAAATATACATAAAATTAATAATGAATTTTAATTACGAAAGTAATAAAAGGTAAATTCAAAAAAAAATAATAATAATAAAAAAATAAAAAATAATAATAATAATAATAATAAAATAAAAAATAAAAAATAAAAATAAAATAAATAAATAAATAATAATAATAAATAATAAATAAATAATAATAATAATAAATAAATAAATAATAATACTAAATAAATAATAATAATAATAATAATAATGATGATGGAAATTAAATAAATTAATGAATTAACGAAAATAAATAAATAAATAAAGATAAATAAATAAATAAATAAAAATAAAAAATAAAAATAATAATAATAATAATAAGAAAGCGAGGAGGAAGGAAAAAACAAGGCACCCAGGAAAAATGGTGAAATAAAGGGGGACCAATGAAAGCAAGAAAGGGCAAGATTAGGAAGAAAGGGTCGGGATCCAAGAGCTACTGATCTTCCAGCCGTCATCTCTATTGAGATTGCTCGGCCTTCTTTCAATTTCAATAGCTTCTCTGAATGTTCTAAGGAGAAGTATGAGCATTAAAATTTCCTAAGAAAGAATCTACTGAATAGTTACCTATGATGTTAGAATTGTATGCTACTGGTTCATTTTCTCCCTTAAGTTCCTTTACTATGTATTTCTGATGTCGCTCGCGTTCAACATTTATTTGGTTTGCTTTACCATTATAAGGTAGCCACATATGTGACCAGTCAGTTGCAAAGTATCCATGAAGTTTTTCTGACCAGTCTTTGCTAAGAATCAAGCCATAAAATTCAGGAATATCAGCAACTAAAATGTCGATAACTTGACATACCTTTCGGTTGGATGACAGCCTTATGTTAACCTGATTTAACTCGCCAATCACTTCAACTTGTGATTGATCTAATTGGACTATGCATACAGCAGATTTCTGTGGTTGAACGTTCAATTTTTCACAAATTGATCTTGGTAAAATATTCGATGAAGCTCTAGAATCAACTAAGCAATTATGCACATTTTTATTGAAAATTTCATAAGTAAGGAGAAATGGGGGAGTATTCGATCTCGATCTTCCTCCAATTAATGCGATATCATTTGGATCAACTTTATTCATCGTATTAGTTGGAGGTCTTCCCATATTGTGGGAAGCTTGAGAGATTACAACTGCTAGTAAAGGTGCAACTAGCACAACATGTAATTCTTTCAAAAGTACTTTCTGCTGGTGTTTTAACTTGCTCAATTCGAAAAGAGTAATATTGGCCCTAGTCTTTTTCATATCTTCTACAATATTATACTCCATTTCATCTGAAATGATTAGCATTTTAGATGGAGTAGATGTGTCTGTTTGGACTAGGCTGGTTTGGGTCGCTTTAGGTGATGTTTTCTTGGCTGCGACTTTATCCTTAGCCATCGAGCTTGCGCTCTTTGGCTTAGGTGTAGGATGAGGAGGATCAAGTTGATTTCTGCTACGAGTACTAACCAGGAATGCCTCTTGATATTCTTCATTTGGGAGGATGAAATCCCACATACCTTGTAACTCTACAACTTCTTCTTCATCGGTATGTTCTTCGGTAGTGTTTTTCTCTTCTTCTTCTTCTGACTCAGCATTTGAAATAGCATTAGGGGGTTTGGAATCAATTGAAGGATTTCTTTTAAAAGACCTATATGGCTTTTTATAAGAAGTTTCTGCCGCTTGTTTCTTGATGTCGACCATTTCGTTAGACATGGTCTTCAAAACCTTTTGTAATCCTTCTAAATCAAATGGATCTTTCAGTTGTTTTTTCTTGGGATCTTCTTTGAAAGAGACCTTCTTAGATTTTCGTTCCTCCATTGCATTTTTCTTTTCTAGGGCCGTAATACGTTTCTCTAATGCTATCGCTTCTTTCAAGTTTTCAACTAAGGTTGTTTTATTAGCCCTATTAACAAAGATTTCTAAGTTTGATGGTAAAGCGGTAATGTACCATTCACTTCGCACTTCTTCACTAGGCTGAGAAGCAGTAGGAATTTTGTTTAAAATTTTATTGAAACGTAAATTGAAATATTTGATAGGTTCTCTTGAATCGACCCTAAAGTTAGACAAGTCATTGATCAGTGTTGATGTAGACCTATCATCACCAAACTTCGTCAGAAATTGTTCTTGGAAGATGTCCCAACTAGTAATAGATCCAGATGGTAACGAGAAATACCATGATCTGGTTGTTCCTTGCAGAGTATAAGGAAAAATTCGAACAACAGCATCCTCATTAACAACTCCATTGATATTTATAGATAACATAAAGTTATTTATATGTTCTTCTACTAGCATGCCTGCCTCAGGATTAAACTTAGAAAGCCATTTTTTAGGATGGGCTGGTATCTGACTCAAGGGTGCAGGCATTAAGACTGCGCCTGGGTTATTCCATGGAGTTTGGGCCATTGTTGAACTACTGACAGAGGAAAGTGTAGAAGATGATCCTTGTGGTTGACAAGATGAGGATATTATGACTCCAGATGTGGGAGAAGGAGTTGAGGAAGTTGCAATAGGCTGATGGACAGTGATCTGAAGTGGAGGAGTGGATGGTTGACTTCGCAGTGAAGAGGTTGAGATGGATGATGAGGATGAAAGAGTCTCGCTATCGGATCCTTTAGGAGACTTCCTTGCTCTCTTCCTAGAAGGTAGAGGTAATTCGGTTGGCTGAACACCAAACTTTTCGCTCTTTAACCTGGTAAGAGGATGAGCAGGGTTATATTGCGAAGTCACGCTGCCTTGATATTTATCAGACTTTTGAGGAGATATTGAAAATCGCTGAAGTTTGTGGATCAAAGATTCAACTTCAAGAGGTTCAATAGTAGATTGTTCTGAAATATCAGGGTTTGTAGCAGCGGTTGTTCCTCCAGTGACTTCTAACTCTAGATTTAAGGTTTCTGAATGTGATGGAAAATTCGGAGGAGATGGTGAGGGCGATTTACTCCCAGAATGTTATTTAGATTTGGATTTTCTTGCCATTCATAGTTCGGAGCCCTCCTTCTAGCGCCAAATATGTTGAAGCCCCGAAAATCGAGTCTACAACAAGGGGGATACCCGCCCAGTCCGAACCTTGGTTGGTACCTCCTTTTCCGTTTGGTGTAGTGGGTCCGACTGGAGATACGGGACCAGTTTCCCAATTTGTGTGTGTGTGTGAGAAAGATGGATATTTCTGTTTCTAACAGTTTCTAAATGGAATACTTCTACTCTAATTCTAATCTAATAATAAGGAAATTATATTCTAATCAACAGAAATATGTAAATCTACACTAACTCGGGGTGTAATCTTTCCTTTATGCGATCTAAAATGATTTCAAACAACAACTCGTAATAAAGATCATTCAGATGTTATGAGAAAAGAGTTCAATAAAGATGAACCACTTCGTATAAAAAGTTAGACGAAACAGTTATGAAAAACATATCACATAATGAGATAGTCATACACTAAGCATAAATAAATAGCTATCACCATACAAAAGTGCCAAATGATAACTCGGACATTCATACATTAATATATAAATAACTGAACTGAAAATCACTCTAACACAAGGTAGAAATAGTTAAGAGATAGAAATACCATTTATAACTAGTCCCACTCATGAGCTTCAAGTGACAACGATTTATCTCTTCTTGATCAAATATCCACTAAGAGTACAAAAGTGCAACATCAGTAGCAGATATCAAATGCAAACATCAATAAATCTTGTTCCATTCATTCATCAAAACCTCCACAGAGGATACAGAAGTGCATGTTCTGGGGATAAGTTTTTGATAAATTTCAGGACCCTTCTCTAAATGCATGAGAAGGGTTTAAATAATACTAACTAAATCTAAAAATAAATTATTACAAAAATATAGGATGCGGTTTAAATGACCGTCCTATTTTCAGGAAAATAAAACAAATTTAAACTAAAATTGAATCTAAAATTAAACTACTTCTGTATTTGGTCCATGAAATCGCATGCATGTAGCATCTGTTTGAGAAGAGTCGACTGGCCGACTTCCGATTTTAGCTGAGCTGAGAAAACAGAATCAACAAGAGTTGGCACCATATTTTCGGCCGAATTGATGATGCACTTAACAGTCATCCACTGGCTATGTGGATTTACTAAGTAAGCCCAGTAATAATCCCAGTTTAACCTGGTTAAGCCTTGAATTGCTTGTGCCTTTCCTTGGGCCTTCTATTTCCAATCTGCCTGTAATTGTTGTGCATTAGGTAAATATCCTGGAGTGGTCTCTGCGATCAAATTTTCCCTGTGCAAATTTTCATTTACACAATCAATAATACTACTTGCTTCCGTGGATGCTCCTTCTGCTACTTGCTCTGCCTCCCTGATTTGCTCGTCCCATTTTTTAAAGATAATTTCTTTGTGGTTTTCATTAATCCTTGGTGCACCTACTCTTTTTCCTTCGTCTATTTCTTGCCAAGCCAAATATTCAGTCACCTATTTATCAACTAGATCATAGTCACTTCGTAAATCTACCACTTGATTAGTGGTTTTATCACTTATTTCACAATAATAGCTCCACTGCGATATCTTTTGGCCCAAAGTTTCTTGTTGCTGTAGTATTTTTTCATTCAAGGAAATGGACTCTGTGATAAATTCTATGAGTTTAGGATTGTCCTTGTGCATCTCCTATAGATCCTGTAACTGCTTTCCTTTTTTATCCAAACTTTTCTGATATCCTATCTGCATCTGCTAGAAGTCCTGTGGTAACCTCTCAAGTCGTTTCCGTGCTTCATTGTTGGCGTTAGCTTGTTGCAACTATTGTTGCAATACTTGTATCTGGTCTTCCCTTTCTTTTAGCAATTGTTGTACCTCAGATGCTTTATAAATAGTCGTAGAGGCATATGCTCCTGCGATCTGAGATAGTTTGGTGAGATTCTCAGTAGGATTGCTAGTGGGATCTTGCCATAGGACATCTAATTGTTCTGCGCCTTGAGGGAGCATGTCTTCCAATTTCCTTTTCTTCCTCTATCTTCTTACTGCTTCTTTGTGTTGTAGGCTATAAAATAAATCAAGGGGAGGAATTTCTTCTATTTTGAGCATAAGCTCGGAGGATGGGGCAATAGGGATATGCTCCATATCTGAGACATCGCTAACTTCTCTTGTGACTACTTCTTTTATTACCTATGCATCGCTCACAGGTGTTTTTATGGTTTTCCCTTCAAGATTGATCAGGTCATTGAAGGTTTCCCATTCTTTATCTAGTTCAGTTGTGACTGGCGGTGTTTGAATGACGAGAGGGGGAGGATCTCTTTGTGGGGAGGCAAAAACCTGTTGTTGTAGAAGTTCCGTTGACTGGGCAGTATCCTTTACTGACCCTTCGCTCTTATCCTATTCATTTCCAGATCTTTTAGAATGTTCAGATGTTTCTTTTCCAGACTTGGATTTAGATCCGTTTGTGCTTGAACTCCCACTAAGACTAACACTTGGAGTTGGTTCCCTTGCGGGTTTTAGGCGTAGTTTCTCTAAAGGAATACTGGCTAACCTTCTTTCCCTGTATATTTTGAACTTTTGAAATTCTTCTGGAGAGAATTGCAATTGGGCTACATGCAGAATTTCTTCAAGTGTGTTTTTCTGTTGGAATATATCATCAAATAAATCCTTTTCTCCAGAGAACACCTTTATCTTGACTGCAGTGGTGAAATTCTGGGCAACCTCATTAGGGTCAAATGGTCTTTTTGAAAATTTGAATAACTGTAAACACATCATATTATTTACTTCTGTGAATGCGTGGCCTACATCAAATAGCAAAAAGGCCCCACAGGCTACAGGAAATTGAGGCCATATAGCCTTCTTTTTGTCCTTCAAATCTTTAGTTAGACCGCCTTCCCCACAGATTTGATAGGCAATCTCTCAAGCTAACAGTTTGTCAGGGATATACAAAGGTAGGACATGAGGAGAAGCAGAACTTCCAAATACCCTGACATAAGTAAACAATTCCTCCCTGAACCATCTTGCGATAGGGAGGATGTCTACCTCTGCTTTAGGAGAGCATCTGGGAGCGTCTTTATCATACAACATTTTTTACAAGGGTAGCATAATTCCATGACAAATCTGGTAAAAGTACGGAGTGAACTTAGAGTCCCATAATTCTTTATGATATAGGTAAGGGGTCTTGAGTTGTCCACTTCCAACCCATTACAGGAAACTTAGAAACATAACATATCGCATCCATTACATACGCCGATAGGTAAAAAGGAGGATAGATTCTCTGAGAGACAGTTCTTTTAGATCGGTAACTTACAATGGTCGTGACTAGATTTTCAGATAAGATTTTGGTCCAATCTACAATAGTGGCATTTGTGGCGGCATCCAATAACGGTAGCCATTCAGATGAAAATTTGTTGATATCTGGCATTCCAAACAATCTACAGAGCATGGCAGCAGAAAAGAAATATGGGGAGGTGAGAGAACCAGTAATGTACATACCGTGTTTATCTTTCTTCAACGGTTCGTCCCTCCTAGACCAGTTTTTGGTGGTTTCTGCCAGGTCCTGATTTTCTTTTGCAAATTTTTCCATAAACTGCTTGTTGTAACTTGCCTGTGGCTCCGTTAAATGATACATGAGCCTTAAATCCTGTGTAGCGAATGAGCCGATAAGTCCCTGGCCCTGAGTTTTAAACTATCTGTTTCTGATCTCTGTGTTGTCCAGTATCCACTTCACCATGTCCGTGTATGGGAGAATTTTGGGCCTTGCTGCTATCCGGTGCAAGAATGAGCAAGCTAGCTCTCTAAGGGATGCCTCAGAAGAACCATTTGATCCCACAGTAGCAACTACTTCCATTACTCTGGGATTCTCCTCTTCGAGCAGATTATACGTGCCTTCCCACGTAGCAATTCCCGCATCTCTGTTACATGTCGTGTCTGTATACAGGGGTGCCATTTCCTTTTCTTCTGAGCTCGGGGCTTTGCTTTTCTTTCCCATTTTACCCTTTGTATTGCTTTGTATTGGCTTCTATTCTCTGTTCCTGCAATTCACAAGTGAAGCAAAAATGAATGACAAGGAAGGGTGATAGGAAAGTTTTAAATGCCACAGACACATCAAGTATATCACCTTACGTGAGATGATTTTTTCGATAAGCATGAACATATATTCCATTAATAACTGACAACTACCTTATTTATTAGCATTAAAGCACATAACCAGGTGTCAGCTTAAGGAAAATACTTTTCTTGAATAACATGCCCGAAATATCTGCAATGGAGCGATTTTGCGATTTGCTTCGCAATATCGCAGATTGCAACATCGTGAAATGATAACATCGCAAAATCGTAACATCGCAAAGTTGACTGCTCGTTACATCGCATTATCGCATTGTCGTTGATATCGCGAGATAGCAATATCACAGTATCGCAATATCACAATATCGCAGATCGCAGGAATATTATGTATGCCAATCTTTGTTAACCTATTTTCTGCGAAATGAAATCTTGCGATCAGTGCCATCGCATATCGGCAAATTAACGAGTTTCATTGTAAGTTGTGTTGTATGCGATGCGATATTTCATTATCGCACATCGCATTCTCGCAATGTTTAAAATTTAGCTCATAAGGTGGTATCCCGTTTTCTTTTTCCAATGCGATTTTTTCTAAGGAAAGGTTTTATGTCTTACCTTATCATCAAACTTAGATTTTTATGAATTTTCAAGGGGGGCTTCCTAAGCTTATGATGGTAAGTTTATTCGAAAAGGAAATTTAAACACTACTTTGATTTCTCAATTTTTTTGCTAAGGGTCCCCACTTATTTAGTATTAGGAATTATACTAAATAAGAAAGGGGGTTGTTGCTGGCCACAACAGGTCAATGTAGAACATGATCACCCTGAGCTCATCTTTGGCCCTGCTTTAGAAGGTCAGTCTGAGGATAGTGAATTTCCTCCATTCTATATAAGCCTTAGATTGCACGAGTATGTCCTCCACAATGCCATGTTCGATTCCGGAGCTTCCCATAATCTGATGCCAAAAGCCATTATGGAGAAACTGGGCCTTGACATTACTCGAAAGTATCATGACCTATATTCTTTTGATTCAGGTAGAGTCCGTTGTATTGGTCTTATCAAAGACTTGGTGGTGTCTTTAGACCAAATCCCAGAAAAGAATGTTCTCATGGATGTGGTTGTTGCAAACATTCCGCCACGGTTTGGTATGCTTTTGTCCAGATCGTGGGGTGCAAAGCTTAAAGGGACTTTACAATTAGATTTCTCCTATGCTACCATTCCCGTGTTTGGTCAATTGAGAAAATTGTATAGGGAGAAGAAAATGAAGTACATGATTACAAGCAAGGAGAAACCACTTAATCATCCAATTAATGTTGTACATACAGATTTAGAATCGTTTGTATTATATTCAGATAGTGGTTTGAATGATATTGATAGTCAGTTAGTTGAAGTAGAAGATGTGCCAGAGATCTCAGAAAATTTCAGAGCAGTCCTTGATCAAGAAGGACAAAAGATTGAAAGTGCCTCTAAGTAGTCCACATTCCGTCAACAACAGAAAGGTAATGAAAAACAACAAATTGAAGAGATTAGTCGAGGTAAGAAATAGGATGAAACATAATTTCAACACTTAGAAGAATAAGTAGGCCTATGGAGCATGGATTTTGATGGAGTCATGGGTAAGGATGGTGTCAACATAGGAATTTGGATTCGCGGCCTTGTTTTCCAGCCAAATAAAGTCCCTAGCAATGTTAGAATTTGTTCATATAAATTGGCTTTTGATTGTTCTAACAATGAAGCCGAATATGAAGCGTTGATTGCAGGTTTGAAAATTCTCAAAAAGCTGAATGCAAAAAGGATATCAGTCTATGGAGATTCGGAGCTGATAATCAAGCAAGTTAAGGGTGAATATCAAGCCAAACATCCACAGATGAGGGCCTACCATAATGCAGTTTTAGATATCTTAAGGATGTTTCCAGATTATACCTTGATAGCCGTACCTCGTGCTCAAAATGTTATTGCAGATTCCCTTGCCACTGCTGCAAGTAATTTGAAAATCTCGATGAATTCCAATAACAAATTTGAGATCCATGTCAAGCACCGCCCGGTTGTTCTAGATAATTTAAGGTATTGGCAGGTGTTTTGGGATGATAAGGAGATCAATAATTTCTTGCAGAATGAAGGAAACTACAAGGATGCTTCCATAGATTGTGATCATGATGATGATGAACCGGAAATTGAGGTGAATCAGATGGAAATATTGCAGCTGAAGGACAATATCATTCCTAAAGGTCTCATACCTTTAGAAGAACTTTTTGATCAAGATGATGTGGCTAGGAAGCCGAGCTTGGTGCCTACAGACAAAGGTGTTGAGGATGTGAATCTTGGAACAGCCGAGAAGCCCAAGTTTGTGAAATTGTCAAAGACATTGTCTCCTGAGGTAAAGTCTTAATATGCTAGATTGTTATCTGAATTTTCTATTGTGTTTGTTTGGGATTATTTAGATATAAAGGTGTATAACAAAGATATAATTCAGCACACTATTCCCATCAAGCCAAATCAGAAGCCATTCCAACAGAAGCTGAGAAGAATCAATCCCAAGTTGTTGTCGTCCATTGAAAAAGAGGTAAACAGATTATACAATGCTGGTATAATTGTCCCAATCAGATTTTTTGATTGGACTTCTAATTTTTCTCCTGTGAGAAAGAACACTGGAGAGATCAAATTGTGTATTGATTTCCGGAATTTAAATAAAGTGTCATTGAAGGAAAATTACCAACTGCAGAAGATGGATCATATCCTTAAGAGAGTGGTTGGAGCATCACGCATGTCACTGCTCGAGGGATATTTCGGGTATAATCAATTTTTAGTGCATGAAGATGATATAGATAAGACTGCATTCACCACCCCTTGGGGAACATTTCATTATGCAAAAATGCCATTTGGTTTCAAAAATGTTGGAGCCACATTTCAACGTGCAATGGAAATTGCTTTTGCCAATGAAAAGGATGTGTTTTTAGTTGTGTATTTAGATGATTTGACAGTGTTTTCAAATTCAGATGATGAGCATCTTCACCATTTGAGAATTGTGTTTCAGCGATGTAGGAAATTTTGGATATCGCTCAATCTGAAGAAAAGTCTCTTTGCCATGGATGAGGGGAAGTTGCTTGGCCATATTATCTCAAAGGAAGGAATACGCATTTATCCTTCAAGGGTAGAAGAAATTCAGCAAATAGATTTTCCCAGGAACAAGAAATAGATACAAGCTTTTAGTGGTAAGATGAATTTCCTACGAAGGTTTGTACCCAATCTAGCTGAGCATTTGAGAGAAATTACTAATATGTTAAAGAAGGAAAGCATGGTAAAATGGACGGAGGATGCTATGAAATCATTTAATTTGGTAAAGTATGCTTTATCTTCAGCCTCGGTTTTAATTATTCCTGATTATATGCAAGATTTCATTTTATTCTCATTTGCATCTGAGCATACCATGGCAGCAGTTTTAATGAAAAGAGAGATCAGCTAGAAAATCCCATTTCATTTTTCGGCCGACCCATTAGAGATGTAGCTTTGAGGTACAACATAATTGAGAAGCAAGCTCTTGCTCTTGTCAAAGCTTTGAAGGATTTCTGAGTGTATATTCTACACTCTCACATCATAGCATACGTTCCTAACGTAGCAATTAAGGATGTGTTGTTACAAACCAATCCGGAAGGAAGGTAGGGAAAATGGATTGCAGCAATGCTAGAATATGATTTGGAGATCAAGCCTACAAGGCCGATCAAAGGACAAGGCTTGGCAAGGTTGATGGCGGAATCAAATTTGCATGTGTTAGATATAAATCTTATTGCAGCCATGTCTAAAGATGAAGAAGAAAGCTCCCTGATTCAAGTGTATAAAATGTTCCTTCAGTCACCATGGTATTCAAATATTGTGTATGTACTTCAGCACCTTTCACCACCTCTGGAAATGTCAAAAAATAAAGGCAGAACTCTCAAACTTAAAGCTGCTAAATTCTGCATTTTCAATAATTCCCTTTATTGGAAGGATCTAGGAGGTTTTTTGCTAAACTGTTTAATTGAAGATGAAGCCCAGCAGGTGATGAGTGACTTTCACAAGGGTGATTGTGGTGGTCACTTGTTCTGGAAGACAACAGTAAACAAAATCTTGAGAGCAGGTTATTACTGGCCAACCTTATTTTCAGATGTCTATAAAACAATCATGAGTTGTCATGAATGTCAGGTCTTTTAGGGGAAAAGAAAGTTGTTGCCTCTTCCTCTAAAACCGGTTGAAGTCAATGCACCATTTCAGCAATGGGGACTCGATTTTATCGGGGAGATCCATCCAACATCATCGGCTCAGCACAAATGGATCCTAACAGCAACCGACTATTTTACCAAGTGGATTGAAGCAATCCCGACCAGACAGGCAACAAACATGGTAATCATTCAATTTTTGGAATCAAACATTTTATCTCATTTTGGTTGTCCTAGTAAAATCATCACAGATAACCTGGTTGCATTCAAATCCAAGAAGATGATTGACTTTTGTAGCAAGTATAAGATTACCTTGAGTCACTTCACGGCATATTATCCACAAGGTAATGGTTTGGCCAAATCGTCCAATAAGTCATTGGTGAACATCATCAAGAAACTGCTGGAAAAAAATAAGAAAGGCTAGCATAAAAAGTTAGTCAATGCTTTATGGGCGAACAAGGTGAGCCAAAAGAAGTCTATAGGTTTTTCTACATTTGAAATAGTATATGGCATTGACACAGTCTTTCTGACATCCATTGGAGTTCTGGTTGTGAAACTTTTACAGGAGGCTGGCAGTGACGAAGATGATTTTTAGCGAAGAATCAATCAGATGATCCATTTACAACAGAAAAGAGAGGAAGTCTTCCAAAATACTTTTATATTGTAGGAGAAGATCAAAAAGATCTATGATCAAAAATCTAAAGCAGATAAATTCCATCTTGAAGATGTGGTGTTATGGTGGGATGCTAGGAATGAAGATAAATGCAAGCATGGTAAGTTTGAAAACTTATGGAATGGACCTTATAAGATTGCTGCATACAGAGGAAAAAATGCATTCCCTGCTCAAAGTGATGGATGGAAAAGATTGTTCAGGAGGACCAGCCAATGGTAGGCTCCTGAAGCGCTACTTCTTCTAAGGTGATTTCTAAAATCATGAAGTGATCATTGTATATACCGTTTTCTTTTCATTGCAAGTGTTCAGAAGTTATAATTCATTTCAGCTTGGGGCTCGACGTGAAGGCTATAAAGTTGAGTGATTTGTATCAGTCTTTGAGTCTTGAGCCAGTCTTTGAGTCTTGAGCCAGTTTGAGTCTTGAGTCCATTTTCTTAGTGTCAGTTGTAGTTTTTGAAGTATATTGACCATATTGCCCAATGGATGAAGCACTAGTCTACATATTCCATCGATCTATGGTTCTTGGCACCTACAAGGAGCTACCATCCCCATTAGAGCCAATGTTAGTGTCAGTGCCTTCACACTGCCATCAATGATTAAAATTCACTCTTTTGCATTCATATTAGGAGTCCCATTCTCAATGAGTTGCATTCCATTAGGTCATGGATCAGCTGATGGTAGGGTACATTCCAGTTTTTCCCTCATGACACATATATGTTGACTTCTTTTCATGTGTGACTCAGTCAATGGTTCAAGTTCAGGTTCTTTTTTAGTTTATTTCATTAGATAGGTCTTAGGTCTTAGGGTTATAGTCTCATTAGGTATTAGGGTTTCACCATGTCAAATTTTCAGTAACCATTGATTAATAATGGTCAGCAGACACATGAGGAAAAAAATAATTATCAGGAAACTTTTAATTTCATAATTTGTAAATTTAATAAGTTTTTCACCTCAAAACCAGTTTGAGGTGAAAACAGAGCATTGGTTTTTTATTTGTAATTTCATGTAATTTTATCATTTCTCATATGTAATTAATGGTCTCATGTTGCTCCTGGTCACTTGCTGATATTTCCAAATACATGCCACTGCAAAAGCAAAAGATCATCAAGCATTAGTTCACCTATTTTAAGCAAAAAGTCAAGCATCCAAAAAACAAAGTATTTGAAAAAGCCAAAAGACATTATAAAGTGGGTTTTGGAGAGTGAAAAATCAAAAGTGCCCAAGCCATATAAAGGTCATTTCTTTCTCAAGTTAATTCATTGTTTGAGTTGAAGTTTATGAGAAAAATCGTGATTTTAAGGGGTTATTGAGCAAAGGGAGGAAATTGTTGTGTTTTTGGAGGAAACTGCCCGGCACTACGCATAGGAGCAGCGCTACGCACCTGGGCTTTTTCTCTTGTGTTATTTTGAACTGGCACTACGCACAAGAGCTGTGCTATGCACTTGGGAAGTGCACTACGCACCTGGCATTTGAGCTACAAATTGCTACAAATTGCATCAAATCGCATCAAAACTCCCAAATTTCTCCATTTGCAAGTAAGTAACATCACTACTCTTGCTAAAAAGAATTGTTGCATTGGTTTTGAGTTGTGTTGTCCCTCCAAAACATCAAACCCTAATTGTCACTAACCATCTCATATATTAAAAAAATACAGTCATTACTGTTGTCCCATATTATCTTTTATTGTTTCCATAAAACTCATCCTCCCATACATAATTCCCTCCCTAAAACTTTTCCACACATCCCAAACCCTATACCCATACATCCCAAACCCTATACATATACCTCAAACCCTACAATAATCCCAAACCTTACATCATTCACTAACCCTACTCACTCCCTACATCCCTTTCCCATTCTAGTTTACCCTCACCTATTTTCTTATTTAAATCTCTTCATACTCATCATACCTCATTCACCAATCCACCACTCTTCATTTACCATAAAGACAAACAACTGTACAACAATGGAGAGGGACAGTGAGTATGAAATGGAGGAAGAAACACATAGTGACAGTTCCAGGGAGAGAGACACTCAGGGTAGAAGGCCTCATAAGGGAGGAAAACATATCAGAGAGGAGCCCACTAGTTTGAGGGAGCTGCAAGCCTGCCCATTTGCCCTTTCTTGTTTCAGACATCAGTCATGTTTCAGTTTTTGTGAAATGGTGGAAAGGGTAAAATCTCATCATGAATTAGCAAGGTTGTTTGTGACACACTTGGACAACAATGAGGTAAACCTTGCTGGGGTTACATTCACTTTGTCACCAACTGTCATTTCAAAGGCTACAGGTATTCCAAATGTGGGAGAAAAGTGGAACAAAGGTCACTACATTGACAGGGAGTACTATGAGCCTTACATTAAGGCTAAATATCATAACAAACTCAGCAGAGTATTCCCCTTTAAATTCTTGGAGGACAAGTTTGCTCCATTGATGAAGATCATCATCAAGTACTTTACTTGTGAAGGTAGGTTCTCCAGACTTTATGCCTACCACATCAGATTTCTGATGCATTTCACTAGGGTGATAATGATGAATATCCCCTACTTCATATTCAAAAACATTGAGAATATGGCACTCATTGGAAATAAGAAATCATACCCCCAGTAGCTAACCATCATCTACCACTTCTCTATGATTAAAATCATTGTTTTACATCAGCTGAACCTACTTAACATACCATGGGAGACCTTCATTTCTCATGAAATGTTCAAATTCCCTCAAGTATTTTCATCAATGCCACATGAAGAAGGTGGAAATTCAGGATAGGAAAAGGTCCAAGAGACTGAAACTGTTGGAGTGCCAGTATTTGTGACATATGAGAGAGGCACTAGGAAACTTTTTGCGGCTGGCCAGGTGAGTATTATCTCCACAAAGTGTGGAAGGGGTTTCGCCTTCATCTTCAGGCCAAAGGAAAATGCTATCTCCACAAAGAGTGGAAGGGGCTTTACCTTCTTCTTCAGCTAAATAGGTATAGGTTGGGTAGCAACACAAGGGCAAAGGTAAAGGCAAGAAAAAGATGCATGAGAAGGATCTTAGTGATGGGCAGGAGAGAGATTTTGACCTTGTTGATCATGAGGAGACACAAGGAGTTGATGTCATTGATTTGGAAACTCAAGGTACAAAGATTACTAAAGACATGATCATCAAGGAGCAAGAGGCTAAGATTTTAGCCTTGTCAGACAATTTAGAGAGGGAAAAGTGGATCATCAATTATCTAGAGCAAGAAAACAAACAATTGACCGACAAGAAAGTTCTCATGGAGTTACAAATGATAAAGAAATGCAGGCAAAAGATAAAGGAGGCCAATATTCTCGTTAACCCCTATTGAACAAGAAATTGAGAATGATAGGGAAACATGGCTTTATAGGATCAATATATACCTTGAAGGGTTGCTTGAGAAGGCCAATAGAGACAAGAAGATGCTTCGTCACATCGCCTACCACTATATGACCCGGAACAAAATATGCAATATAAGGATGAGGAAACTTAATGCAAGGTTGAGGAAGTCCTTAAGGAGCAAAAAGGAGCATGACAAGCTAAAAATCTTGGCTGAGGTTTCACTAGCCCATCCAAGCTTTGTGCCAAATCTGGGCAAGTTTTGGTGAGTTTTTGTCATTTTGAAATTTTGAAATTTTGGTTTTCATTTTGACTGGAGCACTTTTTGGAGAAATGGTTTGCATATTTGGATTCAACATGATGCGAACATCAATCCCTAAAAGTTTCAACAATTTTGGAGTAAATCTTGGTCACCTAAAGGTCAAAAAACCATCAAAAAATGACCTCTCTACCTCTTTTTGGGCACACAGGGGCAGCCTTGGGAGATTCCACTTCTGAGGGGGCAAATGACCTCCAAATGAAACAATTCAAGATGTTCCATAAATGAGACAGGAATAAATTTCCAATGAGCTATCTTGGGCTCAATTTGGCTAAGGGGAAGGCCTCCAAAATCAGTTCATAAGTGGTGCTACGCACCTGGCAGGTGGCGCTACACATAGAACCAGTTTGCTCAAAAATCCAAATTTCGCCTAGTTTTTCTACAAGTTGACTTTTTCTCTCATCTTGGATGAATTTATGATTGTAAATGATGCTATGCTATGCAAATGTAATTTTAAAATGACCTGAAAGGATAGATTCATAATTTTGAGGTGGTTTGGGGGTGAATGAATCAGTTTCCATGGTTTTAGAGGCAAGTTGTTCCACTGCCTATATTCCCATTCCTAGTTTAGATATGGTTGAAACAGTCCCTTATCTCTTGGATTAGACCCCTGATGGCTAGCATAAGTGGTTTTCATGTTTATATTATGTATTTTCTTCCTCATTGGTAAAGGTTAGACTCTTGTGGATGCTTTGAGCTACATTGTACATCTCTACAGCAGTTTGGCAAGGAAATAAACCAGGATTTGCAACTATTTTTGTGGGATTCTTATGGTAATGTGTTTTTGCATTGTTTCTCCTTTTGTCATTAGTTTTTCTCATGTGTTATATGTGCCAAAATCTATTTCATTCTTCTTAACTAAATGAAATCAAGATAGATAGGTGGAATACATTGGTAATAGTGCTCTGCCTTGGTAATACATTTGGTTTTTTATGTTTTCAGCTATCTGAAGAGGACTCATGATCCTTGCATGCCATCCTCAGATCCTCACCAATCTTAGACCTACCATCTCACTCAATTCCAAGTGCCAAAACACCTACCTACCTTGCCCCACAGAACACCCTGCAATTCTGACTTGATTTCCCAGACCCAAAGTTGCCTGCTCCATTTGATCCAGCAACAAAACCTTCAAAATCAACCAAAAACCCTAGAGCTACTATACCTAGCCTAAAATCCATATTTCATTCAGTCATCTCAACTGATATTGGCAAAGAGAGAGCCCTCTACCAACTTGGTAGGGCTAACTACCATGTTAAGCTTGGTTTGTGGTTATCCTAAGATTGCCTCCCTTCAGCCTAAAGTCTATCTAAGCTCTAACAAGGAGGACCAATGCCATTGAGATCGGACAGACAAGCAAGACCAAGCATGGTGCCTGCATCATGGTGTGCGATTTGTCAGATAGGAGGGAAGCATGCTATAGATAACTTCCATCTATTACAGAAGGATACGCAGAATTCCCAGCAATTGTTTTGTAATTTCTGTAGGTCAGTAGGCCACGATGAGCGCACCTGTAGAATTTATGAACTGATGATGGATCGAGATCCTACCTACATAGTTGATACCGAAACACAAACCCTCTATCAAAATGCAGGGATTTTGCACACTGGATTTCAGGGGCGTGGACGAGGTCGAGGTGGAATGGGACCATGAAGAGGTCGCGAACAGCTGATATATTACAATTACGGAGGGCGAGGGCATTATGCCCATGATTGTAAAACTCCGACGAGACCATCATGCTTATATTGTACCCAGTTTGATCATGAGACAGAGGATTGTCCCATGCTGATAGCAAGGTTGTGCAATAAAGGAGCACTCCAACCTCCCCCGACTCAAAACCTCAAATAATGAGGTCTTAGCCGTGCGAGGAAGACCCGAATGTAAATATCGTGCTCCGGAGTGGTAACATGACGGGAGATGACAAATGCAAGCAACCTGAAGAGAGCACTTGGGTTTGCAAGGCTCCAATAAAGGAACCAGAATTTGATTTAGAGCACGCTAAGGAGACATTCATGGAAGCTAAGAAGAGCTTCACAGATGCCTCCACTTCAAGAAGTAAAGACAAAATGGAACCGGAAATGGACCCATCAATGCTCACTACATTTTTGGAGACATGCATGAAGCTATCACGTAATAGCAAAGTTGTAAAGGGTCTGGAATAACTCATCACTAGATGTGCTCGAACCACACAAGGAGAACCATGCGTAGTCCAGAAGCTCGGGAAGAAAACAACGTGAACAGGAAGAGAGATGAGATCGACCAGGCGGATCGAGGAATATGAAATGGATCAAGTGATTTTGGATCTAGGATCAAACATGAATGTCCTGCCAAAGCAGACGTGGGAGTGCATGGGCAAGCCTACAATGCAATGGTCTCATACTCAATTCTGAATGGCGAACCAGCAAAAGATGCTACCTATGGGAAGATTGCAAGGAATAATGGTAGATATCGAAGGTGCAAGAGCGCTAGCAGATTTTGAAGTGATAGAGATTGTTGATGATAGCAATCCCTATCCCACGCTACTGGGAATAGATTGGGACACTGACATGAATGGAGTGATAAATCTAAAGAAGGACAAGATTATTTTTGAGAAAAAGTCACTGCGTGTAGTGCTACCTTTAGACCCTACGGAAGGATCGCGCTACACAAAGCTAGTTCACGACTACGAAAATGACGATGATCTAGACTATATCTACAAGATAAATGCGCAAGAGTAGGACTGGGTAAATCCAACAGCGAATGGCAAACTCTCGTGGGAGCGCAAAAACTCCTGCACCTCAGATTCGGATGAGGAAATAGAACGATGGAAAAACTGGTTACACAAGGTAAACACACTCAACTGTAACATGATAACAAGGTCGCTGCACTACGTGGCAACAGAGGCGAGAGATCTGCTATTGTATGATGGGTTGACTGAGGTGCATGATTTCTTAAACAAATTTGAAAGAGAAGTACCAGAATAGCAGTGTTTCGACACTCTGCATTGGGTACTGCGCGCTACATCTGCAAGATGGCGGGGTACGCATCAAAGAACTTTTGAGGACTAGCATGAATGCAGAAGGATGATGCACATGTAGTTTGGAAAGCCTAAGATGTGGATGAAAGTTGAGTATGACGGACGAAATAGCTTACGTGCCCACCTTTCCAAATGGGTATAGGCGTATGGTGCATAGCCTGCACGGATGCACACCGTCCCCACAATAGGAAACATGACCAAAAAGCAGGAGTGGGCAAGACAATGGCGCGAACGACCCCTCCAGTTGGGACTAGGAAGTATGGTAAGACCAAGCATGCAGAAGCATATTCACGCAGAAGCTTTTGACAAAGTACGCGAAGCACTGAACATGGTCCACCATGTGAAACGAACTGACTGGGACCTGTGCGTACCAGCGGTTCTATGGGCTTATAGGACCATGTGCAAAACCCTGACTGCGCAGGCACTTCCGAAGCTGAAGTATGAAGCAAATGTTGTAATCCCCATAAAGCATGCAAAGCCTAGTCCGCGCATAGTAGCACCAGTAGATATGATGGTTTGCGAAGCCCGGAAAGAAGGGATCACACAGCCACAAGAAATAGAACGCATGGGACTTGAGGAAGAAATCCAACAGGGAAACCTTAGACTCCACAAACTTGAAGAAGAAAGGGTACGATTAAGGAAGAAAAGCGCTTTGATGGATGTGGAAGTCAAGAAGATGGAGGACGAAATAAAGAAAGATTTTCTTGATAAAAAGACCAGAATGGCAAGGCAGGGTGCATGCATTCACGATGTTAGGATTAAGGCCTATTACCGTGAATTGATTAGTCTAATTCCTTGGCTTGGACCACATATTGCTAAGCACAATGACCAGGGCAGCGCGTTCCAAGTAATAAAGTATGCGATGCTGAATGTAATGGTAAAAGGTAGAGATTCTCCAGGCAACATGATGAATGATCGGATCAATATTTTCACGGGTGGTGCGACCACCTAACTAGCTGAGGGAAGGACAGTCTTAGTGCTTCAAGAAGTTGGAAGGGAGCGCGGGAGTATAAACTATTCTGCCCGGGAGCTGCGTGATATTGGAGATGCGCGCAGAAGAAAAGAGTCACAAGGTTCGCGACCGCGCACTTGGCCATAAAGTGACTGTTGAAGTCACTATTCACGATGGGATGCTCGACTTAAGGCAAAATGGAGCGGGTGGAAGGCATTTAAGACACGATTTATGGGAAAAATCTGGGAAAATCTGCCGCCAAGGGAGCATTAATGGACCGGATTTGGGGGGAACAATCGAATTCAAATTACAAAAGCCCTATAAAATACAAAGGGTTTTCCATCAAACAACACTTGGTAATTTACGAATTGAACAGTCAAGTAGAACCCTGATTATTGTGAGTCGAGCATTGTTTGAGCCCCTACATTCGCGAGTTATAGATTATTGCACAGGTACAATGGAAACTACTAAGGACGGTCTAGAGATAGCAGAAGTGACTGTCGAGGAGGCCGTGCAGGCACTAACTGTGGAGGATTTTCCAGAAGGTGTCAGGATTGTGGCAGAAATCCTGAAATCACTGTGCACACCAAGACCCAAGAAGGACAAACAAGCAATGGCTTCCGTACGCATGTCCCCGCTGCGCAGCAAACTGTCAATGGAGGAGAAATGGAAAGCCGTCACAATAGAAATAGATGAAGAAGAAGAAGATCTGCGGGATCTTATCATCGTAGAAGAAGAAGATGAAGGCACAGAGGTGGATACTCAGCCTATGCACTCTGCGAAAAAACTACCTGCCTATGTCCCCCTGCGAAAAGGAAAGGCCAAAGTGCCCAAGGACCTTGACGAGACCAAGAGCTCACTCCAGACCCTGCTCCTCCCAGATGGCATTATGTTTGAAGGCACGCACCTCCGCCGCGTGCCGAGCCTGAAATTTGGAGATTGGGACCTCACTGACCACGAGAATTTCCCTTGCCTTGAGACCAAGAACCTCATGAAGCAAAACACCGTGGGGGGATTGATAGCATTAGAGCCAGGGAAGTGGTTGCGTGGAGTGGAAAAGGTCAGGCTACTGAACATACTCTGGGTGTCACATTTCCACCGTGCCCCAACAACCATTTTCGTCATCAAGCAGCTGCCCTACCTGGTGCATGATGGGTGTATATGGCTGGAGGATCCCATCCCCATCACCGCAAACTTAATTCATCGCGTCTTCCGGCTTCCATACAAAGGAGAGGACCCCGCAGCCATATCGAAAGGGAAGGGCAGTGATTTGGCCATCGTGGAGGCCATAAAGAAAAAGTACAAGCTAGAAAAGAAGAAGAGTGGCTACGCCATCTCGAGCATCAAGGACAAAGCAGTACACATGGAAACCCAAATCCTAGCAGGAAAATTTATGTGCAAGTCTCACAGAGACGAGGTACCTGTGCTGGTGGTGGCACTAGCCGAGCAGTGCGTAGAGGGGGTCCAATTTAACTAGTCCAAATTCCTCTGCACGGGATTTTTAGAGAATTGCCGAAAAGCCCAGGAACAGGGCAAAACATTCCACTATGCATGGTTGTTGATGTCCATAGTGCTCGTAGTTGGGGAATTTCTGAAGGATAGTCAATTCTCCACAATTGAAAGAGATTTACCAGAGGCCGCAAAGTACGCTTCGCTCTGGGCCATGAAGAATGCTAAAAGGATACGCGACAACAAGATCTTCTGGGTGTTCATGGAGATGAGCCTCAGAATGTGGATCAACCAAAAGCCGCGGTTGTCACCCACGATTTACAAAATCCTACAGAGTTTTGAAAAATTTAAGGCAGACATGCATAACATATATATTAAGGCACGCAAGGACCCGACTAAATAGTGGACAAAACTACCCTTTGTAGCCACATAAGATGCCATTTTCAATGCCCTGGAGGCATGGCCACTGGAATGGCATGCGCCAGACATCACAGAAATTGAGAAGTCAACAGTGCAAAAGAAGAAAGACGAGGCCAAGTTACACATCACACAGTTGGCCAAAAGACGAAGGAAGGAAACAGCGACAGCAGAAGTGTGGGCAGCGCAAGATGCGGCACAAAAAACAGCTGAGCAGGAAAAGGCCGCAGCAGTAGCAGTAGCACAGGAAGCAGTCACGAAGGTAGGCGAAGACCAAACAACGCCTTCATAGGGATAGGAAGCAGAAACAGAAGAATGAGGCGTAGACCCACGAACCACGTCAACAGAAGAAGGTCAAGGCCTCAAAATTGTCCACTAACCCTATCACCCTACCCAAGGGTGATCTGCATGACATTGGTGAGATGGTAGCGATGTCACCAATGAGGCTCTCCAAGATTTCATGCAGGAGAACCAGATTGTGTTGGGGGCCCTTAGAGTGCAATTGTAGGAATTACAGGCACGCCCCCACATGTTGGTACCCTTTTGACCAACCTTGCATTCAGATCCATAGCAGTAGAGTAGATGTTGCGCGCGCGGATGACAAACACAATAGTGTTGCTGGAAGGAGCACTAGTGACATCAAATGAGGCCAAGAGGCCTTTGGTTAGCGCACTGAAAGGTCTCGGTTTTAATCTAGTTGCCCTCTCGTGTGAGACATTATATCTGTTACAGGATGGGATAACTGTAGAGCTGCGCGGTAGGGAGAGCCGCATGCTCCAAGTCCTTAGTGTGCCGAAAATAAATATGGAGCAACTAAGCTTGCAGTGCGACAAATTGGTGTCGCAAAATAAATAGCTAGTACAGGTGATAGACGATGCTTGCCGAAGTGTCTCAAAGCTGGCCATCCCAGCAGATATACCAACGGAGGTGCGGATCCATAGGTTATCAGCAGGGGTTTGCAAGACCAGGGAGGAAATGAAAAAGGTTTAGCTGGAGCTGAATCTTCAAATCACCGAGTTGCGGTTAAAGGGGTAGCCATCCACTCCCACGAAAGTCAGAGAACAACGTGCTAGCGCTATCACAGCGGGATTGGAGGAAATCAAAGGTGTAGTGCGAGATTGCACCAAAGTGCTGGAAGAATCACTTGAGGTCCTCACAACTCTACAGGAGGACCCCAACATCCAGCGCTTAGAGAGAACTCCGACAACAGTATGACAGTGTCTGAGGAACTGTGCAGACAGTGGTCCTCACCTAGAGGCTTGCGCAGATGTAGCAGGCTAAATCACTGAAGGAGTAGGTGGATGCAGCATGACATAAGGAAGCATTCCTAAAAGCGTGCGTCCAGCCTTAGATCAACGAGGCCTTCACCATCATGGCAGACATCGAAGGAAAGCTTTCACCCAACACAGAGGTCTCGGAATAGCATATGCAGCAGCTCAGTGCATTGCTGACCTCCGCGCAGTTTGAGAACAGTTGGCAGGACTCCGTGCAAAGATCATCGCGTCGACAGAGTGACTCGAAGATGAGTCACGAAGTTTGTGTTGGGGGCTTGTTGGGCATGGAATCCCCCAAGGCATGTTTTTGGGCTCAAAGCCCAAGTTTTGCCTGAATCTTGTTGTAAAGCTTCACAAATTGCAGGTGCGGGGCGAAAGTATGATAGAGTCACAAGGTTGTTCGCCCTAGTTTTGTAATGTAATGTTAGCTGGATAGACCTACCCATGGTCCACGGACCATGGGATTGTATAAATAGAACGGGGTTCTAAGTAGAAAAGAAGTAAGAAGAAGAGTCGAAGTGATTGAGTCAAAGTGTAAAGTGTGTCTTTGGGTCGTAGAGTAGGAGACAGCTCTGAAGCTAAGTGTGTAGAGGCCTGGTAGTCCACAGTTGAGTGCACGGATCCTTGCAGTTGAGTGCGCAGGGCGAAGTCGAGTCTGTAACCGAGGAAGGAATTAATAAAGTTAAGTTTTATTATAATTTTGTGAATCTATTCTTGGGTTAATTTATGATTGATATAATTTGCAAATATACTATTTATTTACTGCGCAAACCTGTATGAATGGTTTATGTTGTTAAGTATAACTTAAAGCATGAAAGTAGGCTAAAATAATCAACTAACATTGGAATATTAGTATGGTCTTGGGTAATAACCCAGAAGCACGGCATTCAACCCTTGGGTAGGGTCGCGCGAAGGTAGTATATCGGGCTACGAGGTACGGGAAAGTGCGTGAAGCAACCTGCATGCAAGGTCAAACCACGAACCAGTTGGACTCCTTAGACATCTTTAGGGTGCAGAAACTTGGTTCTAGCACCCTCCCAAACTACTTTGGGTGAGACCTCAATCCGCGCTCTGCGGACTGTTACCGAAAGGACCAGTAGTACCGGGATTTGTTTGGCTAAATTAACTCTAAACCAGGGTTAGGCCCCATTAAGCCAAGAACCGTGTTGTTGTGAGATATATTCATCATGAATATACCAAGACTGAGTATGCTTCGATGAGATCATCGAGATTCTTTTCATCATAGTTAAGCTGAGACTCGATTATGCCAAGACAAATATTATGTCGAGACAGTAGTCACAATTATGTGTTCAGAAAGAATGTCAAGACAAGGTATGCCAATAATATATTACCTCGATCTTATTGATTGCAAATAAGCTGAGACAATAGTTGTGACTAGATAGCATGTCGAGAGTGCACTCTGAGATCACTTAGATTAGAGACTACATGTATTATGTCGAGAGTGAGTGTGTTCTCTACCTCCACCGAGCTCCTCATTATATTACCCATCTAAAGAACAAATACCTTCTGATATTGCGAGGTCTTAGGACTATCCTTTCTCACTGTGATTATCATCGAAGTCTCAGAGATGTCTGGGATTCTGTTTTGCCTGTACCCACGAAAATCACAAAGGAATCTAAGTTTTGTCTCCATAATAATCCAACATGATAGTGAATCGTTGTCTCACTTTATTTGAGTCAGCATGACTACTCTTTATATCATTTTTTTTGTCTGACTTGTTCAAGAGGATTGTACTTGTATTGGATGGCTAATCTAGACACTAAGTTGACTCAAATACATTTTTCTCATGCTCAAGAAGAGCTTCTTCATACATGACCTTGACTCTTTGACATATTAATAAATCCTAAGGCTCTCAATGAGAGCCACTAATAAATAAACCTCTTGTCCATGAAACCCATGCAGTAAGGCATACAAAAAAAAAATCTCTTTATTACATCATTTACATCAGTCATAATTACATGTCATTATTGTCAGGTGGATAAATCGTTCTTGCGGACAAGACCGATCTCCCTAGTATCTAATGATATCTAGCGACAAGCAAACCAAACAAAATCTATCTTTCAATAAATATGCAATT
The DNA here is from genome assembly GCA_031772625.1 of Pinus tabuliformis. Lineage (NCBI taxonomy): Eukaryota > Viridiplantae > Streptophyta > Pinopsida > Pinales > Pinaceae > Pinus > Pinus tabuliformis. Next base: position 712,522,132 of record CM062812.1, on the reverse strand, counting down.
TATAAATAAAAGCCAACAGGTGTTTTAGGCCTACCTCAGGTCCAATTCTAGTTTGTGGAATCCACGCTCCGTTGATCCAAATGAGCTCCCTTTTAAATAATCTGCAAACACAAACAGGAACACATATCAAATAACACCTGAAAAGCCAATATAATAAACCATATTTATCATGATGATCAAGGAATTCATGAAATAAACCATAGAAGACAATTTATTGAGAAAAATGAATCTGATTGTATTAACTTTAAACAAAGAAGAACTTTACAACCTTGGTGCCTTGATGTTGTACAAGCTCCTCTCAGGGTCCAGCAAGAATCTCCTCTACTTTGACAAGTTTCACTCTCTTCCCAATGAAGTCAAAAGGTATGTAATCTCTCCTCTCAAGCTTAACTAGGAAGTCTCAATTCCAACAGCATTTACCCTCAAAAATGTTCAGCTTTCAACCTCCCTAGCAACCAGCCAAATGCCTTAATTTATAGTGCAAAGGAGGGAAGTTACTAGCTCCACCTTCAAAGGGATAGAGCCCTCCTTCAAAGGGATAAGCTCCTCTCATCAAGGGGTTAGCTCCTTTAGTTATGGGATGCATGAACCATCCAGGAGCAAACCAACCACGTCAAGATTCCTTCTAGAAGCATCCAGAATAAACCCAAAGTGAGTTTTTAAGAATAAACTTGCGCCTTTTTTACTTTCACAGGGGTCCGCACCCACTCCTTCAGAGACAAAGCGGGCAGGACCGCAGGTAACATGACCAAGGGGTGCGGGACTGCAGGTAATGGTAAGAGAAAGTGCGGAACCAGAGTTTTATATATTTTCAAATACTTTCTCTCATTTTAAAGCTTGACATGAAGCATTCCCATACTCAGATCAAAACTGACTAGAAAACTAACTAAACTGCTCTGATATAGGAATGATCTTGCAACACATCACAAGTATAGACACATGTAGACACAGTATGGGCGCAACCATTTGTCTATGAATATTCCATTATATAACGAATATAAAATTCCTCGCAACCTGGATGGTGGAAACTAGATCCAGGGTCTTGATTTCTACTTCCCGAAATAGTACGATTCTATCCATGTGAATGAATGTGTCGAAGTCGAACATGGTAGAAACCACTTGATTACCAGTCAATGATGTAAATTGTTAACAAGTGTGAGAGAAACCACCATTAATGTCAATGGCTCTCAAAGTACTTAGTACAATCCGTGAAATGTGAATAGATGAGTTGATGTCGAACATGTCATGGAATCCTTTGATCGAAGATCAATGATTCAACCTATCGTCGAAGGCGAGAAACCTGCCATTAAGGCATGCAGATCCCAAGGTACTGACGATCTCTAGATCATCTTTCTAGATAATGAGCTGAAGTCGATAGAAAGCGATCCGTCGTAGGCAAGCCCATAACACAAAATCATAGATCAAGTTTGAAGAAATATAGTTGCAAGGACTGACTCAGGGATGGTCAAGATGGATGACAGATATTTTGCATATGAATGGTTTATTTGCACTGACCTCTTGAACACATAACGACACTACAGATGGTTTGGTGACAATTGACCCAAAGCTAATACCCAGAAACCGGCTGAAGACTTTCAATATGGTTTGATTAACTGTTAGGCAAAGGATTTCCCAACCCAGGTGAACAAAAAGTGTCGTTATCAAGAGTGGTTAAATGTTTTTCTGAGACACAAAGTATGACAAGCAGGTTCATTTTTCTCTCTTTTCCCCCACCATTTCTGGCAAGTACCTCTTTATTTTTGACAAGCTTGAGGAGGATAACATTTTCTTGATTATAAGCTCATCCTTCGGATGAGTCCAACTTAGTTTAAATTCGAACCCTAAGAAGGAGTGGTTCGTTCATGTTTGTAATTGAACAGGTCCTTTACTGTTTAAATGTTAACGAGTCCAGCATAGGAGAAACTCGACGTTTTTCAATTTTAGGGAGTCTGAAAAAACTTAAGAAAACTCCATGGTTATCCTTTTTCGTAAATTTGTGTCTCCCAAGCCCGAAAAAAGTATAAAATAATACTTGAGAGAACCACTTGACCATTACAATCAAGGAGTACTTTTCATAATTAGTGTCTCTGATCCGAAAAAGTAAAAAATCGATCAATGACACGTCGTTTTATAACCAATATCGAATTTGAAACGACAAAAATCCGGCAATCTTTTCATGTTTTTACGGTCAGAAAAGAGCTGTAAGTGGACCATCTTTTTAATTCCATTTTAATGAGCTTAAAAAGAAAAACTCGGCAATCTTTTCATATTTTAGGAGTCAGAAAAGAGCTTAAAGGTGACTCTAATGTTTTTTGTCGAAAAATGATCAATTTTGCCTGAAAAATCCGTTATCCTGCACAAAAACTCAAACATTACTCATGCCTGTTTAAAATAAATAAAAATGCCTCAAAATTTACCTCTTTAAAGTGAAAAATGAACAAATTAAAAATTCATTTATTCAAAAAAGCTTATAAAAAGGGCTTTTGTAAATTTATTTTTACTGTTTGACTTCAAAGTAAGAAAAGAGAGCTTTTGGTAAGAAATTTCCCATGACGATTGCAGAAAATCCGTCCGTTGGAATCGAACACCGTCACCTCCAGGTAATCCACATCATCTTATTCTTGCATTTCATCCATTTGAAATTTGTTTTTAGGGTTTTATTTTGATTTTTAGGAAATATTTAGGTTAAAATACCGCGCACGGGGGTCCGCAGGTGCAGCATGCGAAACCTGCGGACCCCGACTTTTTCGCATGCAGAAAAAAGTCAAGGGCCCGCACCTGCTGTATAGTGAGAGTGTAGACCTACGCACTGTCTCTAACATAGAGGGTGCGGTCCCTGTGGCATATGTTCTAACATTCCAAATTTTTCAAATTTTGCCCAAAAACTTCGATTTAAGATATTCTAATCCGCCTTTTCTTTGAATGTAGGGTATACACCATGCTTGACTGGCGGGAACGGGAGCACGAGGATGTGGACCTCGCCGCGATTAATCATCAACCTTCGATTGATGCACTGAAGGCATGCGGTTTATTCAAATTCCAGGCCATACCTGGCATGAGGGTCCAGGTGGAATTTTTGCAGTGGCTGGTAGACAGGTGAAATGTACAGGACCAGTGTTTCTTTATTGGTGGCCACTATCTCAAAATGGAGCCGGGAGACATTTACTTTTTCACTGGTTTGCCTAAGAGAGGTGAACAATTGACTCTATTCGGGGCTAGGCCAGGTGGCTAGTCTGTCGATAGCCTCCGGCTAGAGTTTTGTAACGACCATACCAAGGGCAAAGGGATTGATATCAAAACCATCTCCCATCCTGAACTCAAAGTGATTTCATTTACTGTCACCAGGCTCTGCGGAAGTGCAGCACTACATATGGCCACTGGATCCCAAATGTGGATGGCAGTAGACTACTTTCGAGGCACCATCTTCAACTGGTGCGAAGCTGTGTTGGCTAATGTAAAAGGCCAACTGACTAGAGCAAAAAACGGACAACTGAAAAACTTTGGATATGGTTTCTTAGTTGTGAGCTTTGGTCTAGAGAGGGTCCCAATGTTGGTCCCACAACATCTTTCCATTGGAGCTGGACTTCCCCGAGAGCCCAAACTAATGCGTTGCTAGAGCAATTTATAAAATTTTCATAGTTAGCAATCACATCAACATTACGATAAACTGCAGATAGAACATAAATATAAAACGCAGAAGACAAGCCAAGACAAGAGGACACAAGATATGGCGCGAGCCAGGGACAAAACCCACAATGTGTGGGGAAACCCTTTGATCAAATCTTCTTTTATCTTCAAAGTTCAACAGAGAAGGAGAGAGAGAGAGTACATTTACAACAGAAGTCAATACTTTGACTTATCTAGATCTAGCATAGATCATTTCATATCATGATGAAATCAGTTGAAGACATTCTGCTTCAACTGATTCTCAAGGTGACTCCTTCACCTATCATCGTGCTGCATCTCGTCCATTTGCTACACCTTACTGTGTAGCACCATCATGCTGCCCATGATCATCATGCTGCTCATGATTACTTCGCCCACAGTGTCGCATTTTTCATCATCATTCATCACTGCTTCATTGAGATCTTGACCTTGCTATGAATGTAATTATTGCCAGACTTCCAGCGCTGAGACTGAGGTTGTCCTTATTGTTACACCATTATTTCATCATCAATGAGACCCTCACTGTTGCTTCCTTATCATATCCATGAAGTCTACCTGAAGGTTAGATCTCCATGTGTGTCTAAACTGTGATTGCAACCGTGGAACTTTATTTTGAATACCCATCGAGAGATATCAAATTGCAGTGCACACTGAGGTATGCAGGTTAATATAAATTGTATGCTGAGATCCTTGATCATAGGACAAATCCTTCAGCTTCATCTGTTTGATGAAAACACTTGCAGGTAGACGAGATGTTGTTCATATATATTCCTAGATTTATACATCCACAGATATTTCCTTTAATCATAGGTATACTAAGTATCACATATATTCGTTGTGATATGTATAGACAGATCTGAATATAGAGCCGAGATGTAACCCTTGTTCTTTCTGCAATATATATACACAGTCTTCTTTGTCCATCCGAGATACTGCGTTTCAGGTATGCCGAGATTGTAATTGCTTCAGTGATGACGGAGATCACCGAGACTGGGAGAAGATTGAAACTGAGTCTTCATGATTGCGTACATGTCTTGACTGCGATTCCACATACCTGGACTGCGGCTCTTCTATCCTTGTGGAAATATCTTGCCTCTCTGCGGCTAAGTGTCTACGGCTATTGCGGCTAGAGCATCACTACAACTGTAGCTTCATTACCTTTTACAGCGTATAGAGAGCTGTGCGTATATATAGAGCTGTGCATATATTTCCAACGAATATAGAGAGCTGTGCGTTGTATGGACTGTGTGTAAGTGTTGTGCATTGTATGGACTACATGGTTAGTATCCAGTGTTTCACATGAGTGCGTTGTATGGACTGCGTGTAAGTCATTCCCATGAGAGCATGCTACAGCATGAAATGTCCACGTATTTCATCAATTATGAACTGCGTATATTGATAGGGCTGTCCACGTATCACTGTCTCCATATTATATGACTATGTTCCTTTTATTTCATTACGTTGGCTTCATAGCTGCGTATAGATATATATTATATGACTCTGATCCTTTGCTTCATTACGTTGGCTTCATAACTGCATATAGATCCATTTTAGCTGTGTTGTATGTCTGCGTGTAGAGTATAGGGCATGTTGTGCATGTAACAGGTTTGCTGCGTATATAGCTAGGGCATCATCCACGTATAAGCATGTTACTCTTGGTGTCTCACTCCTCCAAAAACCCAAGATGTGGAGAGAAGGAGATCACTCAAGAATACATATTCAAATGACATCAAATACTCATCTATTTCTACTGAAATGAGGATGATGATTAGACACGTCGGTTGGGCTTCTAGAGCCTACATAAGTGTTGGTCGGCTTGATAATAATTACATAAACAAAATAAATTCATATCTCCATAAATACTTATCGGAATCGGATGATCTTTGGATCAATCCTACACCTCTCGATGAGAGGGATCCAATAAAAATATCACCTGGCATAAATAAGCTGACCCACATGGAGTTTGGCCCTAGTTGCCAATTTAACACATTTACTGTCACCAGGCTCTGCGGAAGTGCAGCACTACATATGGCCACAGGATCCCAAATGTGGATGGCAGTAGACTGCTTTCGAGGCACCATCTTCAACTGGTGCGAAACTGTGATGGCTAATGTAAAAGGCCAACTGACTAGAGCAAAAAACGGACAACTGAAAAACTTTGGATATGGTTTCTTAGTTGTGAGCTTTGGTCTAGAGAGGGTCCCAATGTTGGTCCCACAGCATCTTTCCATTGGAGCTGGACTTCCCCGAGAGCCCAAACTGATGTGTTGGGTTGCAGTTATGGCCCGTCATCCTGAGGAGGGTTCAGAAGTTGTTTGATTTCCTCCTGAGTATTTTCATTGGTTTGAGAACCAAGTTTTTGCTATTCAGGATTTTCCTTATGCTGGGATGGATTATCGTGGTGACCCAGACATGGCTCTTCCACCAGGAGAGCAAAGGGATGACTCAGGTAAAGTCATTTTCAACGTTTTCTAATTTAATTAATTTTTTTGTTTTTAAATCGTCCCAAAATTGATAGTAAAAAGTTTCAAATGCAGATGTGGGTCCACGGCGACTAGCCACTCTCCGGCCCTATGAGAGGAAACAACCAGCTGTAGCAGCACTAGCCCCACGGGACGAATCTACAGAGACCCTGGCCGAATTGGAAAACCGTCTAGAGCGTTTGACAACAAACATTCCAGAGACTAGCATAGATGACATTCCTCTTAGGCTACAGTGCTATGTGATTGGGGTCCCAGGACCTTTGAGGAGGTCCTTTGTAGGGTGGCCCATACAGTGGTTTCTTATCGTGATCATCACCAGTGATAGGATGATCGCCTGTTGTAGACTCATATGACATTTTTGCTTTTTGTACTATCATTTTTGCTGATCATAAGGTGTTTTTCAACCTATGATCGAAGACGATGTATATTTGACACACTTCTATGTTATGCTATATCACTATTACCAGCTATCTTGTAAAACATGTTATGGAATGTTTTTAAATTTACTTGTTTGATTATTGAAAATGTCTACTTAACATTCGAGAAGCAATTGCATCTGCTAATGTATTTAAATATATTGGAATATGCTGATATTAAATATAGTCAAATTCACATTCCAAGAGACGAATTCTCAAAAATAATCTTAATAACACTGGATTTATAATGGCATACACTCTATTAAGTTGCAATACAACGATTTCAGAATCTAACCTCACAATCAAACTCCGAATCCCAAATGAGATGGATTCAAATAATAACTCAATCACTGCACTATACTCTGTAATGTTGTTCGTTGTTTGACCAAGGCTTACCCCATGCATAGATACCAACTCATTAGAGGGCGAATAGATAACCCAAGCTGCGGGAGAAATGTTCTGTGTATTATGACAAGCACCGTCAGCAAAACCAATGTATGTTTGGAGAGACGTCGACATCTGCAATATCAAGAGTAAAATCAAGATAAGCAGGAATAATGACAAAAACACTCTCTAAGCTAAGCACACTTTTTAATCTAAAACACACCAGCTAGAAAGAAAACTAACCTAACTAAAATCTCCACACCTAGATTTAAGCATAATATCTCTTCAGGTAAAGACCATTTCTGGGTTTACCTAAAGAGAGTCCCTCAAAGTCTACCAATTCATAGGCCCCTTTTGCCAGCTTTTGCTTAACAACATAAGGACCATGCCACATGGGTACAAATTTTCCAGCGCCTAATTTATCATTTGCTTGATCATACAGTAAGACTAGGTCTCCTTCCGAAAAATTACGAGGCGTAACATTTCGATCATACTGAGCTTTAATACGTTTGGCATGAGTTTTGATTGCTAGTGCAGCATCACGTCTATTCTCATCTAGCTGAGCCAAGTACAACAAACATTTTTCCTCTTTGGAAGTGGCTGGAAGTAATTCTATGGCCATTTGCAATGACGAGATTTTGCATTCAATGGGTAACACAGCTTCCAAACCGTAAACTAGTTGGAAAGGAGTGAAACCGGTTGATGTTTTTACTAAGGTTCGATACATCCAAAGCACTGAAAATAACATGTTATGCCAATTCGACCTATGAATCCCAATGATTCGTCAGATCATAATGACTAGAACTTTGTGGATGGCTTCCCAAACCATTAGCCTATGGATAATATGGAGTTGAACTATCGTGACGCAGGCCAAGTTGGTCTATTAGTTCAGTCATCATAATATTTCAAAAATGACGCCCATGATCAGTGATAATCGCTTGTGGAACACCAAACCTAGCAATTATATGATTGAAAACGAAAATCACAGCAGTTTTGCCGTCTGCCGAAAATGTAGGCATCGCCTCGGCCCACTTGGTAAAATAATCTACCGCAAGGATGATATACGCATGCCCCCCGGCCAAGTGAGGGTTACATGTAATAAAATCAATACCCCATTTCGCAAAAGGACCGACGGAAATTATAGGGTAGAGAGGAGCAGGTGGAGTGTGCATCTTTAGATCAAAAATTTGGCAGTTGTGGCATTTTCGGACCGCATTAATATAGTGTTTAAACAAAGATGGCCAGAAATAGCCAGCGCGCAATATCTTTTGGGCTGTGGAAAACCCAGACATATGACCGCCACAAGCTCCAGAGTGACAGTCATTTAGAACCCTTCCAGCTTCCTCATGAGTTAAACAACGTCGGAAAATAGAGTCCACCCCACGTCGATAAAGTGTATCTCTAATAATTTTGAATTGTTGGGATTGGAATCGTATTTTCTTACGCTGAATTCTTGAAATTTAAGGCCAAAAGGGTTGGTTTTAGAGATAAACTATGATATCTCCATACCATGGATCAAGAGTGCTGATTAGAAACAAGGATTCATCCGCAATGGGCTCTTCTGCCACAGTTTCGGTATCAGCACGCGGGAAGTCACACATCAACTCCGCAAAAACTAAAGATTTCTTTGACTTAGATTTTTCAAACTCCAAGTTGAATTCCCACACGATAACAATCCATTTGGAATACTTGCCCCCTAGAAATTGTTTGGTCAAAATATAGATCATAGGGTTGCAATCAGAAATTACAGTAGTTTTGCGTAGTAAAATGTAATGACAAAAATGTTGGACAGCTTGAACAGCTACCAAGGCCAATTTCTCCACATGTGAATATTTTAGCTCAGTTGGATTTAAGGTTCGACTAAGGTAATATATCACATGTTCACTACCGAATTCATCTTCCTAAACTAGTACCATTCCGATGGTGGAATGCGAGGCGGCGAGATATAAAAAGCAGTCCTGGTTGTAGTTGGGAGGATGCAATAATGGTGCATGGGTCAACGCGTGTTTTAGTGCATCAAAATATTTGTGAGCTATCTCATCCCAAAAGAATGGAGTATTCTGTTTCAACAACCAGGTAAAACCCTTTGTTATCTCGGCGTAGTTAGGAATGAATCGGTGTAAAAAGTTTGCTTTCCCTTGCAAACTTTGGAGTTGGCGAAGAGTCGAAGGAGGAGGCAATTTGACAATAGCTTCAACCTTCGAGGGATCGACACGAATGCCGGCTTTCAAAACAACAAATCCCAGTAACCGACCCGTTTCTATACGGAAAACACACTTGTGTGGATTCTCCCTAATTTGATAATGCCTACACCTCATAAAGATTGCTCGTAAATGGATGAGATGGTCAGCTCGATGTAATGAATGAGCAGGTAAATCATCGAGTTAGGGTTGCACAATATGCTTTATGTCATGAAACACGTAAGACATGGCTCTTTGAAAATTTGCACCGGCATTTTTAAGCCCAAAAGGAAGAAAATGTCCCCCATGGACAAATGAAAGCCGTTTTTGGTTGATCAGTAGGAAGAATATTTATTTGATTATAACTGGAAAAACCATCCATGAAGGAGAATATTTCACTAGTGGCACAATCATCAACGATTTGATCGATATAGGATCTGGGTAATTGTCTTTTGGACAGGCTCGATTTATATCCCTATAATCGATACATATTCTTTTTGTTCCTTGTTTTTTATTAACAGGAACAATATTTGATACCCAATCCGTTAAGGGAATTGGATAGATGAAACCTGCTTTAAGTAATTTCTCAACTTCTGCTTTAATAGCAGCAGCTTTTCGCGGGTGGATATGACACAAACGTTGCCAGACGGGTTTAGCATCCGGGTAAGTTTTGATTTCATGAACAACAATTGTTGGGTCAATACCTGGAATTTCCTCATATGACCAGGCAAACACGTCGCGGAATTCTTGAAATAAGGCCTTATATGTTTGAATTTCATCTTCCGTACAAGAGGCACCTATATGAATGTTTTCAACAATTCCAGGGTTAACCGAAATTTCAATAGGAATAGTTCGAGAAATATTTCCTAAATTTAACTCAGAATCGAGATTTTGCAATGGATTCTAAGGTTCCTTGACATAATCAGTTGTAAAAATAGATGAAAAATCATTTTCAAAGCGATCAATCTTAGGTAAAAATGAAGATCTATGATGAAGATATTCCCATGGTAAATCATCAACAGACAAGATTTCATGACGTTGCTCATCAGTGTGAACAAGTTCGGAAAAAGTTGTTGAATCTGAGTTTGATGTTGAAAGTGACTCTTCATGGACCACATTCATTAAGTCAATTTTAGTCGAATAAGGGTCGGAAAATGACTGTACGACCTGATACGCAAGTTCATATGGACTCAAAGGCATAGCATCACCAAATGAATCTATCTCAGATTCGGAAGGTATGATCCAAGGATCATCATAAACAATAGTGTCTGATGAAATCATATGAATGGTTGCAGTAGAAGGCGATACGTTAGGAGGAGGAAAGGAAAAATTTCCCAGTAAACCAGAATCTTTAACTAGTCCTACTCCAACATCCTTATAAAGGATAGTTGTTTTGCCGACATGCTGGATACTTTCAGAAGAGGCTAGGTCGGATGAAAAGTAAGTTAGCTGGTTTATAGTTACAATCTTTCCATTATGAGGAAACTTTATAAGCTGAAAGACCAATGAAACAACAGCTGTCATAGCGTAAGACCAACTACGACCCAAGAGAAGGTTGTAATCTAGAGGGTCATCAACCACTTCCACATCTAGATTAACAGTTTTGCCTTCAACCGCTATAGGTAAATCCTGTAAAATGCCAAAAGGATGGAACCCACGACTGTCAAAAGCCTTTAGAATCGTCGAGGATTGGTTAAGTGTAGGAGAACCATCTCCAACACTGGATCGACATAATACACGTTGAGGCTCCCTCATCAATCACATTCCTATAGCAAGGTTTGTTTTTTACTAACACTGGAATCTGGAAAGCCATTTGATGAGGTAAGCGAGGCGTACTATTTTCTAGATCAAAAATTATAAGGTTTGAGTCCTGAATATCAACAGCTCCTATAGCCGACAATAGCAATTTACGCTGTGCTGGACATAATTGCAGCACCTCCAAAGCTGACATTGTTGAAGGTGAAATAGCCAAATCTTCAACAATGTTATAGTTCTGAGCAGCTCTCGCATGTGGATTGAAAGCTGACTTTCGAAGTATACCCTTGGCAGGTGGTTTGATTACTAAGTATGGGTTAGGTTTCTAGATCTTTAGCGGATCGGAACCAGGAGTTGAAGTTGATGGGTTTGAATTAGAAGATTCTGATTCCTTACCATGAACAGGACTTTTACTTCCATAATCTTGCAATCGTGCCGCAATCCTAACATGGGACATCATCATTATGGGTTCTTCTGAGGCATTTAAGGAAGAACTTATCATCTTACTGTCTTGACTAGGAAAATGATCCTTCAAAACAGTAGGCGTTTGAGAACCTTTGACGACTTTCGCAACCTCAACGCGATGAGGGCAATCTCTTGTAAAATTCTCTTCGTCACAAATGAGACAAGGATAACGAGGTTTACGTTTCTCATCAGTAGATTCCGTTTTTTCTAGTTTCTCTTTCGAATTTTTATCTGTTTTATTTTTCTTCTTTCCTTTCTTTTTACCGCCGGATTTTGATTTGGCTGTAGATGACTCTACAACATGAATATCGGCAGAAATTTCCGCGGAAGAATCTCCTATCGGGGAATCTGGTAAAGTTATGATAGGAGAAGAATTCTTGGAAGATTTCTTCTTACTTTTGGTATTAACTGTACCAATCATACCATCAGTGGCATGAGACCCTGAAGGAGCTGTAGTTATTTGATTTTGTTTAGTAAGATCGGGGATTTTCTTGTGTAAAATACCCGACTGCGTATAAATGAGGTCAAGGTACTAAGCTTGAGAAATTACTTGCTCTTCAGTAACGACTCATGCCTTAGCTACATCCTCAGTGATTTTTGGTAATAAAGATTTAACAAACCATTCTGCTAAGATCTGATCCGAAATAAAAACTTTCACTAAACGCCGTTGACGTCTCCATTCATGAATGTGATCTGAAATGTAAGTGGACGTTGATTGTTTTAATGAAGTTAATAATTCTGTGCCATTGTCATATCTGACTGGCAACTGAAAATGAGTTAAAAACAAAGTAGCTAACTGACTAAAATCATAAAAAGAGGCTCGCAGTAACTCAATGTACCACTTGGCCGCAAGACCAATTAGAGTGCGTTGAAAAAGCCATAAACGAATTGAATCATCTGAAATGGAGTTAGATGCACACCAGAGGTGATAAGTCATCACATGGTTCGACAGATCCTCTCCTGATTTACCTTCAAACTTTGGGATGTCACTAGGCAACTTATTCGGCATTGGCGGCCAAAACGGAAGATAATTAATCGGATCGTTCATAAGGTGCGACAAATCAGGCAAGTCCAAAGTTGCAATGAACGGTAACTGACGATTAGGGTCTCTGAAACCCTGAGTCATGAGACCAACCCCAGGAGGAGGATATCTAGGATAACTAGGAATTGGAATTGCATTTGGGATATTATATCCTCCCGGAAAACCAGGATTAACCGGACCGTACTGGGGTTGTTGAGGTTGCTGATAAGTATATCCAGGGTATGGTTGATACTGATAGACTAGGTTCTGCACAGCAGGACCGAATTGGTACTGTCCCTGGTACGGTTGATAAGTAAATTGAGGTTGACTTATGACAACCGTACTTGGACCAGGTTGTCCTACAGGCATTTGAACCGAAGTCTGAATTGTGGGTCCAGACTGAGGTAAAGATGCTTGAGGAATTGATGCAGGAACAATAGAAACCAGAGTTGTCGATACTCCAGAAGTAGGTGGGGTAGATGGAACAGATGTTGCAGCAATTGCAGCAATCGTTTGAGGTGGAGTTCGAGGCGAACTAGGCCTAGGCTGAGAAACTACAGAAGGTTCAGAAGTTTGAATAGTAGGCTAGACAGGTTGCTGGGTTGAACCAGAAACCAAGGGTTGTCCAGATTGAGATGACAACTGCACATTCAGTTGTAAGATCTTTTGAGATTGAGATGGGTCCCACACTAAGTTCATTCCGGGGTATGGACCCATAGAAGATTGAGCATATTGAGGACCATAACTGAGTTGAGGGTAGGGTTGATAATTCAAAGGTACGTTTCCAGTTCCTTGTGTTAGTGTCAGTCTTTCCAACCTTCCTCCAGTGATCAAATATGCTCTTACAAAGTGATCTTAGAGTTTCCAAGTCAAATTTTGTCATTTCAAAGAGTTTTCAAACAAAATTTGGTCACTAGGCATTAGGTCTAGGGTTTGCTTTCACTCTTTCTAAAATTGCCCAAATGCCCATCTATGTCACTATTCAGCTAAGTCTATCATCATTCATAGGATTTTCATTATCATGTCAGTGTCTAATGAGTCATTGTACACCTTGTTCATGCTTCAGTTGCGCCTAGGTAAGGTCATTTCCCTCTCCTAGGGTTTTGAAGGCAATTTCTCTTGGGCGGGAAATCATCGGCAAAACTCATATCCTGATGTTCATACACCTTCCCCTATCCTTAAAGTACCTTATCAAACACTTCCCATCCCTTAGATCCGCCAAATTCCTCTTTTTTGCACAAACCCTAGTTTATAGCTACAACCTGGCAATTTTCTAGGTTTGGCCTGTGTTTTGCCCTTTTGGACCCCTTCCCCTCACTCAATCTCTGAGATTCCACTTTCCCCTACTTCCTAACATCCCTCCCTACTTCCAAAAATTTCCCCAAGAATTTAGAAACCCCTTATCCCCTTCATTTCGCTTCATTTCGACAAAATTCCTTGTTTCACACATCGGGACAAGTTTCATTCAAAAGATGTTTTAGAGAAATAAAAGATGAATTTTGGGAAACTGAGAGAAATTTTTTCCAAAACATGCCAAAGAAGAAAAACCTCCTTCACTTTTTGCACAGGTGTCATGGTTTAAGAGAAATGTCAAGAATACCTTTGCCTCAGGAGAATCAAAGACACCTCTGAAGTGACCTTGGGAAAATCACGTTTTCTCCTAGTGTGGTTGGCCAAATGATTTGCTTTATGGTTAAAATGATAACTAAACACAAATATCTTTCCAATGAGCTATCATGAGCTAAATTTGGGGTTGAGGAAGGCATTCAAAAGTTGACTGCAACAGCACTCTTCCTTGAGGCAGCCTCATTTGGCACGTTTTGACCAGTCTTGGGAGATTTGATTTTTGACAGGTCAAATGAACTCCAAATTGAAAACTTATAGTTTGGTTGGAAAGTAGACTCAAATACCTTTCCAACGAGCTATCTTTCACCTAATTATAACATCGGGAAGGCCTCCAAAAGCCTCCTGAAAAAGCGCGACCCGTTGAGCCTGGCGCGCGACCCGTTAGAGGCGCGCGACCCATCAGGCTGCCTTTTCCAGTGCAAAATTTACACAGGTGCGACCCGTCAGTGGCGCGCGACCCGTTGGGTGAGGCGCGTGACCCGTCAGCGACCTCCCTTCCAAACTCTTTCCAAATTCGTTCAAGCACCCTCCAAATCATCAAATTGCTTGAGGTAGGTTCTCCAAACTTGGAAATGATTGCTGGTTATGTTTGAAGGACATCATGATTGTGTTTTTAATGATCAAATTGTGCAAGAGAAAAAGCTCCATATGGCTGTATGTTAAATTTGTAAAATTTGCTAGGGTTTATGTTGTTTCAATGGTTTTTTCCCTTGTAATCATTTTTCCTTATTCCCATTTCATTTTCCTTGTATTTCCATGTAAATTTCCCTTTTAAATTTGTAAAGAAAATAAAACCTACCCCTTTTCCCTAAAAAAATAAAAATCAAGCCCTAAACCCTACCCCTCATAATACCTATGTAAACACATGAATTGGATGATGCATGTGCAATGATGTTTGCAGTGTATTTCCCTAAATTCCCTGTTATATACATGTATTCCCATTTTCCTTGTAAAAATGCCCCTCCCCTAACATTTCCCTCATGTTCCTTGTCCCCTTGAAACATCATACAAATTAGCATTTTATAAAGCAGAAGTAGCAGTACATTTTGTCCACTTTGCTCTTTTAAACATGTCAGAAACCGAAACGTATGAGCAAAGTGATGACCAGTTATCAGCTTCAGAGATTGAGGTACAGAGGAGGCCTCATAAGGGCGGTAAGGGTGGACATCATAAGAGAGAGGAGCCCACCTCTTTAGTAGAGTTACAGGCTTGTCCTATGGCAGTCACATGTTTTCAGTATATGTCTTGCTATGAGTTTTGTGAGAGGATCTCATGGATTCAGCACCACAGAGAGTTGGCTCACCTATTTTTCTTACACTTGCATGATGGACATGTCAACCTTGCAGGGGTAAACTTTACATTGACACCCGAGGTGATCTCACATGCCACAGGGATACCTAATGTCGGGGAGGTGTGGAACAAGCGCAAGGTGCTGGATAATGTTCACTTTGAGCCTTTTGTCCGGCCACCATTCATGAGACATTTGGCAGGTGTGTTTCCATTCAGGTTTCTCAGGAGTGAGTATGCTCCCATGATGAGGCTCATCATGCACTATTTTACCTGTGAGGGCAGATTTTCACAGGTATATTCATATCATATTCGTCTCTTGATGCACTTCACCCGAGTGAGGATGATTAACATCCCTATTTTCTTCTATCAGAACATTCAGAGGATGGTGCCCATGTTATAGAGGAAGAGCCCGGCACAGCAGTATAGGAGCCTGTACCATTATGGTTTGATTCAGCTTGTAGTATTGCATCAGTTGAATCAACAGGGCATCTCATGGGAGGAGTTCATCTCTCATGAGTTTTTCACAGCACCACCCTCACCACATCCTGAGATTATTCATGAGGAGGGAGGACCATCACAGCGGCATGACATCCCCATCACTAGACATGTCAGCTCCTCACCATTGGTTACTTATCAGAGAGGCCAGAGGGCCTTATTTGCAGCAGCTCGGCGATTACTTTCTCCACAGCATGTGGAAGGGGTCTCACCTTCTTCATCGGCTCAGCGAGTGTTATCTCCACATCAGGTGGAAGGGGCCGCACTTTCTTCACCAACACAGGTACCAGGGAGGGGCAAATAGCCCATGATTGATGAGGGGCCATCAGGAGTTCCAGATATTGAGCTTGTTGATCTTGAGGCCAGTTCTCCTAGCCGAGAGGCAAAGGAGATCATTCAGCATCTAAGAGCTGAAAATGATGCCTTGCAGAGGAGGTTAGAGGGTGCACAATGGACCATCACATACCTGGAGCAGTGCAACAAACAGTTGGAAGATGAGCAGGCACTTGACGAGTTGTGGAGGATTCGTAGTGACCGAATCTTGAACCGAAGAAGACCCGGCCGGTGATCCATTGCCCGCTGACCGAGAGTCCATGCTCATCCAGGTAAATGCACACTTGGAGAGGCTGTTGGCTAAGGCGAACCAAGAGAAGAAATTGCTGAGGAACATGAAGAATCATTACTGGGTAAGGATGCATGTGTGCAAAGCAAAGATGAAAATGTTTCAAAGGCGGTTGACCGAGGCACTAAAACGGAGAAAGAGGCCCAATCCCCTCTGTATCTTGGTTGAGGCTTCACTCAAGGATCAAGGCACTAAATAGCCTAGCCACAGCACAAATCCCAAGAAATTTTGAGAATTTTGGATGAATTTTGGCATTTTCAGGCAATTTGTAGGTTTTTCCCATTAACGGGTCTCACCCCCCGCGCGACCCTTCATCATGGCAACTCCATTTGACAAAAACTCAACATTTCCAGATTTTTCATGCAAAGTTACACATGCTCATGGATGGACTTGAGATTTGGTGAAGTTTTGGGCCTCCAGAAAGTCAAAAAACTAGCAAAAAATGACTTTCTGCCACTTTTTTGAACTGCAAAAAGCAGCCTTGGGAGATTTGATTTTTGACAGGGAAAATGAACTCCAAATTCAGAAATTCCAGTTGGGTTGGAAAGTAGACTCACAGAAATTTCCAACAAGCCTACGTTTGATCAATTTGGCCACCTGCAAATGCCCCAAACATGGCTCCAAAGGCGCACGACCTGTCAGGCAGGGGCGCGCGACCTGTCAGGCAGTTTTGTCCAGAAATGCACTGTACAGCTCGGAAAAGCACAGTTTGACCCAGTTTGACTTTTTGGGATGAAATGTGATCCTCTTTGATGTAATTTGATGTAATTATTGTACTTTTTAGACACTTTTACTCTTATGTAACACTTCTAGAAGATTCATTCATGAAAAGGGTAAATATTAAATGAATGAATTGGTTTCCTAGCTTATAGAGGCAAGTTGTTTTGACTGCCTAGTTTGTAGTGCTTAGTTTAGAAGTGGTTGAAATAGCTCCTAGGATAGTGAGCTCGACCCATGGAGGCAACGAAAGAGGTTAGATCATCTATATTATGTACTTTTTTGCTCATTTTCATGGTTGGACTCTTGAGGGAGAAGCTATCATTGTATTATTCACTGTATCTCTGCAATTTTTAGCTAAGGAAGACCAAGGTTTTGCAGTCCTCTTTGGGATTCTTGTCGACTCATGTGTTGATGGTGTGTTTCTAAATGTACTTGTAAGCTTGTTATGTGACTCATTTCCTTTCTTTTACTTCTGCACATTAAACAAATGAAGTGTTAAAGTAAGAATTCATGCTTGCCATGCTCTGCTTTTAAGTTTGTTTAATTTCAATGTTTTCTACTGTCTAAAGAGAATTCAAAGTTATTGTTTGCTCTCTTTAGCTCTTCACCTTTCATTCCTGACCATCCACCTCAGTTAAAGGCATCAACACTGTCTCCTACCTCGCCCCAAGGAACCCCCTGCAGAAACTGTGTCCAATCCCCGCACCCAAAATTGCCCTCTCCTCAATTTGCCACCAAAAACCCAAAAAACCCCAAATCAAACTCTTTGATCAATTTACTAGCCTAATATTAGTGATACCTGATTGGTCATCTCATCTATTGAAGATTTTACCGAGATAGACCGGAGAGAGCCTTCTCCTGCCCCGTAGGGCTAGCTACGAGGCTAAATGGTTTGATGTTGCCTTGAGGTTTACCTTTCTCAACCTGAGGTGAAATTTCAAGCGCTAACATACTGGCGACCATACTGGGGAGAACAAAAGTGTTTGTGGGTTGATGTGTTTGCTTCATAAGTCTTAGACGGAGCCTGAAGATACGCCAGGTAGCCTTCGAAAACGCTCTTGTTTTACATCAGCGTTAGTAGATAAACGCTGCTTCAATCAATCTCCGTGAGCTTGTGAATACAACACTTCATTCGCATTTTACCCCAGTACATGTATCAAGTTCAGATCTGATTGTTGATAGTGGACAACGATCAGACACTGACAAGGATGAAATCATTCACTGGCGACTCCTTCACTGAAAACTTCAGAGATCAATGCTTCATGGTGACTTCACTGCAGGAAGATCAGTGGCTTTGAGCTTTTCAAGATGGATTGGATTGCAAGAAGATACGCTCCCCTGAGCCGAGATCACATTCCAGGCTTTCCGAATAAAATTCCGAAGGTAGATTGGTCAAGGAATCTGCCTACATTTAAAGATGATGGTAAGAAGGATGCTGCTCTACATCTAGTTAGATTTCATATGCATATTCGCAAGTTGAAGGTGGATTTTCCTGAAGATTGCTTGATGAAGATATTCCTGGCCACTCTGGAAGGTGAAGCTCAATCTTGGTATGAAAGTTTGCCGCCTACTTGTATTTATTGTTTAAAAGATTTTCATGCCTTGTTCATTGAAAGATATCAAGCATCTTATCCATCATTAAATTTGGTTCATGACTGTTGCAAGCATGCTTCTACTTTTACTGAAAGCCTTGAGAAATACTATGAAGATGATAATTTTATGGACGTTGAGATCATGGAGGCTCTGTATGAAAATCCGTTTCAGCAGCACACAAAAATCTTAGAGGATACTTGTCAAGATCAGCAGGCTGAAGATGGTCATATAGTGGAAGATGATGAAAGAGAAGAACTTGTTTCAGATCTGCCCACAGAAGAAGACCAGATTGCAGAATGTGATAATGTTAGGACAACTACTTCAGAACAACATTTAGATTATGATGACCAGGAATATCTTGTGCTGAAGCCCATCAAAGAGAGCTCTGTTGTTGAGATCATAGACAGAGTTTTGGATTCATATGTTCATGAACAACAAGGTGAGATCTTTGTGCAAGTAAGTGATGAATCTCCTTTCAATAGCTTAGTAATAAATGATAGTTTGAGTGCCCTATCATATGAAGATAATTACTGTTTAAGCAGAAGAGAACAAAAGGCATTGTCTCCTTTGTCTGAAGAGGAGATAGATCAGCTTTTGAAAGGTCTTGTTACAGCCCAAGCTACAGCAGATTTGCAATGCACACATAGTCAGGAAAGTGTTGGGGAAACTTCTTCCTCTGTTGAAGAAGATGATTGTCTTGTAGATCAGCAAACAGATAATGTTTTCCTTCACAAAGATGATAATCTGGTTATCATATCATATGAGGATGACTTACCATATATTCAAACTACAAAAGATCAGACCATTCAGGATTCCATTTCAGATTCTTCCTCATATGTCTCATGTTTTGAAATGTTATTTCAAGAGGAGATCTGCTCACCTACTTGTTCAGAATTTTTTGAAGCCCATGAGCATACTTTTACCGAAGCACATGATGAAGGCAGATCAGAATTTGAAACAAAGGACACCTTGTTCTTTCAGCAGGAGGTGGCAATGTCAAGTCTTCATGTTTTCCAGGATCCAATGGCAGATTTGTTACAGTCAGCAGTGAAAGTGATTATTGTTGTGTTCAGTGATGAAGGAGATCATGGTCAGCTATGTTTTTGGATGCCCAGTTACCAGTATCTATTGTTGATCATGAGATCTGATTGGGAGAATCAGTCAAGAAGCCATCTTCTTGATTGGTTGCATTGGCATTATGATATAGTCTGATGGTATATTTCTTTGTAAGAACCACAGGCGGTTATGTACTGCCATCAAGTTTTAAATTTTAAGTTCAGGTCTTGAGTTAGTTTGTTAGAGTCAAGTTTTTTCCATCATTTCAATTTGTCATCGAGTCAGTTTTTAGTCAGTCATGAGTCCTTTATGAGTTAATTTTTAGTCTTGTTGTTAAGTTAGTTTGTGTCAGTTTTTAGTCATGCATTTCAGCTTGAGTTTTTGACTCCATTGCCCACTGATTGGAAGGCACTGGTCTGCTCTCCCAGAGGTATGCGGTTCTTGGCACCTCCAAGGAGCTACCATCCCCATTGGAGCCAAAATGTTAGTTTCAGTCTTTCCAGCCTTCCTCCAGTGATCAAATATTCTCTTACAAAGTGATCTTAGAGTTTCCAAGTCAAATTTTGTCATTTCAAAGAGTTTTCAAACAAAATTTGGTCACTAGGCATTAGGTCTAGGGTTTGCTTTCACTCTTTCTAAAATTGCCCAAATTCCCATCTATGTCACTATTCAGCTGAGTCTATCATCATTCATAGGGTTTTCATTATCATGTCAGTGTCTAATGAGTCATTATACACCTTGTTCATGCTTCAGTTGCGCCTAGGTAAGGTCATTTCCCTCTCCTAGGGTTTTGAAGGCAATTTCTCTTGGGCGGCCAAATCATCGGCAAAACTCATATCCTGATGTTCATACACCTTCCCCTATCCTTAAAGTACCTTATCAAACACTTCCCATCCCTTAGATCCGCCAAATTCCTCTTTTTTGCACAAACCCTAGTTTATAGCTACAACCTGGCAATTTTCTAGGTTTGGCCTGTGTTTTTCCCTTTTGGACCCCTTCCCCTCACTCAATCTCTAAGATTCCACTTTCCCCTACTTCCTAACATCCCTCCCTACTCCCAAAAATTTCCCCAAGAATTTAGAAGCCCCTTATCCCCTTCATTTCGCTTCATTTCGACAAAATTCCTTGTTTCACACATCGGGACAAGTTTCATTCAAAAGATGTTTTAGAGAAATCAAAGATGAATTTTGGGAAACTGAGAGATTTTTTTGTCCAAAACATGCCAAAGAAGAAAAACCTCCTTCACTTTTTGCACAGGTGTCATGGTTTGAGAGAAATGTCAAGAATACTGTTGCCTCAGGAGAATCAAAGACACCTCTGAAGCGACCTTGGGAAAATCAAGTTTTCTCCTATCTTGGTTTGCCAAATTATTTTCTTGATGGGTAAAATGATAACTAGACACAAATATCTTTCCAATGAGCTATCATGAGCTAAATTTGGGGTTGAGCAAGGCATTCAAAAGTTGACTGCAACAGCACTCTTCCTTGAGGCAGCCTCATTTGGCACTTTTTGACCAGTCTTGGGAGATTTAATTTTTGATAGGTAAAATGAACTCCAAATTGACAAATTCTAGTTGAGTTGGAAATTATACTCAAATACCTTTCCAACGAGCTATCCTACACCTGATTCTGACACAGGGAAGGCCTCCAAAAGCCTCCTGAAAAAGCGCGACCCGTTGAGCCTGGCGCGCGACCCGTCAGAGGCACGCGACCCATCAGGCTGCCTTTTCCAGTGCAAAATTTACACAGGTGCGACCCGTCAGTGGCGCGCGAACCGTTGGGTGAGGCGCGCG
Source organism: Pinus tabuliformis (assembly GCA_031772625.1). NCBI lineage: Eukaryota > Viridiplantae > Streptophyta > Pinopsida > Pinales > Pinaceae > Pinus > Pinus tabuliformis. The sequence continues at coordinate 712,500,568 of CM062812.1, read as the reverse complement.
ACCCATCAGTGACCTCCCTTCCAAACTCTTTCCAAATTCGTTCAAGCACCCTCCAAATCATCAAATTGCTTGAGGTAGGTTCTCCAAACTTGGAAATGATTGCTGGTTATGTTTGAAGGACATCATGATTGTGTTTTTAATGATCAAATTGTGCAAGAGAAAAAGCTCCATATGGCTGTATGTTAAATTTGTAAAAGTTGCTAGGGTTTATGTTGTTTCAATGGTTTTTTCCCTTGTAATCATTTTTCCTTATTCCCATTTCATTTTCCTTGTATTTCCATGTAAATTTCCCTTTTAAATTTGTAAAGAAAATAAAACCTACCCCTTTTCCCTAAAAAAATAAAAATCAAGCCCTAAACCCTACCCCTCATAATACCTATGTAAACACATGAATTGGATGATGCATGTGCAGTGATGTTTGCAGTGTATTTCCCTAAATTCCCTATTATATACATGTATTCCCATTTTCCTTGTAAAAATGCCCCTCCCCTAACATTTCCCTCATGTTCCTTGTCCCCTTGAAACATCATACAAATCAGCATTTTATAAAGCAGAAGCAGCAGTACATTTTGTCCACTTTGCTCTTTTAAACATGTCAAAAACCGAAACCTATGAGAAAATTGATGACCAGTCATCAGCTTCAGAGATTGAGGTACAGAGGAGGCCTCATAAGGGCGGTAAGGGTGGACATCATAAGAGAGAGGAGCCCACCTCTTTAGCAGAGTTACACGCTTGTCCTATGGCAGTCACATGTTTTCAGTATATGTCTTGCTATGAGTTTTGTGAGTGGATCTCACGGATTCAGCACCACAGAGAGTTGGCTCGCCTATTTGTCTTACACTTGCATGATGGACATGTCAACCTTGCAGGGATAAACTTTACATTGACACCCGAGGTGATCTCACATGCCACAGGGATACCTAATGTCGGGGAGGTGTGGAACAAGCGCAAGGTGCTGGATAATGTTCACTTTGAGCCTTTTGTCTGGCCACCATTCATGAGACATTTGGTAGGTGTGTTTCCATTCAGGTTTCTCAGGAGTGAGTATGCTCCCATGATGAGGCTCATCATGCACTATTTTACCTGTGAGGGCAGATTTTCACAGGTATATTCATATCATATTCGCCTCTTGATGCACTTCACCCGAGTGAGGATGATGAACATCCTTGTTTTCTTCTATCAAAACATTCAGAGGATGGTGCCCATGTTGCAGAGGAAGAGCCCGGCACAGCAGTATAGGAGCCTATACCATTATGGTTTGATTCAGCTTGTAGTATTGCATCAGTTGACTCAGCAGGGCATCTCATGGGAGGAGTTCATCTCTCGTGAGTTTTTCACAGCACCACCCTCGCCACATCCTGAGATTATTCATGAGGAGGGAGGACCATCACAGCGGCATGACATCCCCGTCACTAGACATGTCAGCTCCTCACCATTGGTTACTTATCAGAGAGGCCAGAGGGCCTTATTTGCAGCAGCTCGGCGAGTACTTTCTCCACAGCATGTGGAAGGGGTCTCGCCTTCTTCATCGGCTCAGCGAGTGTTATCTCCACATCAGGTGGAAGGGGCCTCGCTTTCTTCACCAGCACAGGTACCAGGGAGGGGCAAACAGCCCATGATTGATGAGGGGCCATCAGGAGTTCCAGATATTGAGCTTGTTGATCTTGAGGCCAGTTCTCCTAGCCGAGAGGCAAAGGAGATCATTCAGCATCTCAGAGCTGAAAATGATGCCTTGCAGAGGAGGTTAGAGGGTGCACAATGGACCATCACATACCTGGAGCAGCGCAACAAACAGTTGGAAGATGAGCAGGCACTTGATGAGTTGTGGAGGATTCGTAGTGACCGAATCTTGAACCGAAGAATACCCGGTGATCCATTGCCCGCTGACCGAGAGTCCATGCTCATCCAGGTAAATGCACACTTGGAGAGGCTGTTGGCTAAGGCCAACCAAGAGAAGAAATTGCTGAGGAACATGAAGAATCATTACTGGGCAAGGATGCATGTGTGCAAAGCAAAGATGAAAATGTTTCAAAGGCGGTTGACCGAGGCACTAAAACGGAGAAAGAGGACCAATCCCCTCCGTATCTTGGCTGAGGCTTCACTCAAGGATCAAGGCACTAAATAGCCTAGCCACAACACAAATCCCAAGAAATTTTGAGAATTTTGGATGAATTTTGGCATTTTCAGGCAATTTGCAGGTTTTTCCCATTAACGGGTCTCACCCCCCGCGCGACCCTTCATCATGGCAACTCCATTTGACAAAAACTCAGCATTTCCAGATTTTTCATGCAAAGTTACACATGCTCATGGATGGACTTGAGATTTGGTGAAGTTTTGGGCCTCCAGAAAGTCAAAAAACTAGCAAAAAATGACTTTCTGCCACTTTTTTGAACTGCAGAAAGCAGTCTTGGGAGATTTGATTTTTGACAGGGCAAATGAACTCCAAATTCAGAAATTCCAGTTGGGTTGGAAAGTAGACTCACAGAAATTTCCAACAAGCCTACGTTTGCTCAATTTGGCCACCTTCAAGTGCCCCAAACATGGCTCCAAAGGCGCGTGACCTGTCAGGCAGTTTTGTCCAGAAATGCACTGTACAGCTCGGAAAAGCACAGTTTGACCCAGTTTGACTTTTTGGGATGAAATGTGATCCTTTTTTATGTAATTTGATGTAATTATTGTACTTTTTAGACACTTTTACTCTTATGTAACACTTCTAGAAGATTCATTCATGAAAAGGGTAAATATTAAATGAATGAATTGGTTTCCTAGCTTATAGAGGCAAGTTGTTTTGACTGCCTAGTTTGTAGTGCTTAGTTTAGAAGTGGTTGAAACAGCTCCTAGGATAGTGAGATCGACCCATGGAGGCAGCGAAAGAGGTTAGATCATCTATATTATGTACTTTTTTGCTCATTTTCATGGTTGGACTCTTGAGGGAGAAGCTATCATTGTATTATTCACTATATCTCTGCAATTTTTTGCTAAGGAAGACCAAGGTTTTGCAGTCCTCTTTGGGATTCTTGTGGACTCATGTGTTGATGGTGTGTTTATCAATGTACTTGTAAGATTTTTATGTGACTCATTTCCTTTCTTTTACTTCTGCACATTAAACAAATGAAGTGTTAAAGTAAGAATTCATGCTTGCCATGCTCTGCTTTTAAGTTTGTTTGATTTCAATGTTTTCTACTGTCTAAAGAGAATTCAAAGTTATTGTTTGCTCTCTTTAGCTCTTCACCTTTCATTCCTGACCATCCACCTCAGTTAAAGGCATCAACACTGTCTCCTACCTCGCCCCAAGGAACCCCCTACAGAAACTATGTCCAATCCCCGCACCCAAAATTGCCCTCTCCTCAATTTGCCACCAAAAACCCAAAAAACCCCAAATCAAACTCTTTGATCAGTTTACTAGCCTAATATCAGTGATACCTGATTGGTCATCTCATCTATTGAAGATTTTACCGAGATAGATCGGAGAGAGCCTTCTCCTGCCCCGTAGGGCTAGCTACGAGGCTAAATGGTTTGATGTTGCCTTGAGGTCTACCTTTCTCAGCCTGAGGTGAAATTTCAAGCGCTAACACCTTGGACAAATGACTGACCTGAAGGTGGTTGGAAACCTTGGGTTGGGTACTGACCTTGAGGCACGTGCTGATACTGGGGTTGACCTTGAGGTACATATTGATACTGGGGTTGACCTTGAGGTACATACTGAGTCTGGGGTTGACCTTGAGGAATGTATTGTCCCGTAGGTATGTACTTTCCTTGAGGTTGCCCCCCAGGCAGTAATTGGGTACCTTGAGGTTGCGCCCCAGGTGATAATTGAGTACTTTGAGGCTGCCCCCAGGCAGTAACCGGCCACCTTGAGGTTGCGGATTTGGAATGGTACCTGACATCATAAGAATATCTTCAACACTCAATGGCTTAGTTCCGTTATTACCAGTTAATAACCCTTGTTCAACAGGTTGAGGAGATGCTCCCGAAAGGGTACCAGCAAGTGACTGATACCCAAAGGGAACAGAAGGACCGCCATATAAAAAAGTTTCTGGATATTGAGAAAACATGGATGACTGTCTCAACATATACAAAGGAGGATAATAACCTCTAGGTGTTGGATGAAAAGGAATGCGAGGTGGTGAAAAAATTAGTCCCGAGTTTTCCAAAAGATTGGTCAATGAAAGATACTAAGCGTCCCTCCTAGGTGGACTGTAAAAGATCGATTCACGCTCCCTAAGTTCTATAGCTGGTTGATTTTCAGGGATAGGTATACCTTCTTCCGGAGTAACAAGTACTTCAATAGCAATAAGTCCAGAAGGAAGATTTTGGGTAATGACTCTTTCTACCCTAGGTGAACCAGGACCACTAGAATTTGGAGAGGAAAATCCTGATGTTGGAGTAGCAGCAGGTTCAGAAATTTCAGGTTCCTCGGCTAATTCACTAGTAGAAGAAAAAAAACCAGTAACTTTGGAAAATGAAACAGGTTCAATAATATACTCTGGTGCTTGAACTTGATAATCAGGATGTACAACTAAAGAAGACTCTCCTTCTTCAGGTAACCCAACTCTACTGTCACTAGGAGTTACAAGGGATCATAGCCCTTCAAGCTAGCTTGGTGAAAACTCAGGAGGTTGGCCCCGAAGTCTACGGGACTTCCTCGGTAATTCAGCCACGACTAAATATTTTAATTACTTCACATGCAAACAAAGAAAAATCTCAATGAAAACCACCTAAAGTCTCTAAAGAACCAAAAAATTTTGAATCACACTCCTAAAGAATCTAGGAGGTCAAACCACACACAAACAGTAACTTTCCATACCGAAAACAATAGTTGGTGATGAAATCCAACGTCACAGAATTCAATACAGAAATGGCAGTTGGAACAGTTATCTCGGCAACCTTCTCAATGAATAGACTGGCACAAGTTTCTCCACTAAACCGTCTCAAGTGAAGAGAACCCCCCAGAAAATCTGAGTCTAGCCGACGTCTGCTCCAGGTATAGTGGGATCTTCCCTTCACCGTAACCTTAGGAAAGAATCCTATAGATTATGGTCACTATGGTTACCAATGAAAACAAATATACCTAGGGGAACAGTCTATGATCTGATACACACGCAAGGGCAGAGTAGCAAGCTCAATCCCCTTGAAGGCTCCTTAACATAATCCAATGTTTACCAACAAGTGACCCCAGGCTCCTCGACAATGGTTAATCCGAGGTTTACCATTTTTAATACGTGTATATCTGTTATCATTCCCAATGAGGAAGGATTGATTACCCCACTGGTTCGGATATGACCTCGTGCTTGACTCCTTTAAGAGGAGCTTCCTAGAGCATAGATGTAACAATTGGAATTTATCTCCTACCACAACATACAACTACCTGTTTGTTTTACTATCTTGGAGAGTTAATTACTCCCTACTCCAAGATACTAGCCTAAGCTATGTTGGTGATAAAGATCCCTAGAAATAAAAAGATTGCTAGATAGATTTTACTTTAAGCGTTATTTTTACTGGTTTTTTCTTAAGTCAAAAGGTGCAAAGATGAAACTTTATGGTGTGAAGACTCGACTCCAAAACACTAAAAATGCACTTAAGATGATAAACAATCCTTTTTCTTCAATGAACTTCTAGCTAAAGAAAGATTTGAGAATGCAAATGCTTGTAAAAACAAATCTTTCCTTAATAATCAAATGAAAAGAAGAACTTTGTCTTTTCCAATAAACTCAAAAAATGAGACAACTAGTTATGCTCACGAAAATTTCCCTTTCTTTTCAAACACTCAAATACTACAAAAACAAACTTTTTCAAAAGAGATTTTTTTTTTTTTTTATAAAACACTCAAAACTATTGAAAATTCTATTCTTGAGATCTATAAATTCTATAAAAAAACTAATTGAAGTAAAAGCTTACAAGATTTCTTTTCAAGGATGTTTTACTTAGTTATGAGAAAACTAAGGACTATTTTTTCCAGAATCACAAATTAATCAAAAAACAACTAGCTTTTGTTTTCTTTTTAAAAATGAAATCCAAAACTTTCAAAACAAGTTCTTTCGAAGCTTCGCAAAGAGAAAAATGAGATGTATTCCTCAACAAAGGCAGATTTTACAAATCGGTCAGACTCATAAGAAGACCAGCAAAAACCAAGGTGATCTGAGGTTTCTAAGGCTTCTAAGCTCTGAGTTACTACAAAGACCAAACGAAAATCAAGCCAGGCACACAAAACTTCTAGAAATTCACCTAAAACCTAAATGCCAATGGAATTAACCTACAAAAAGTTTCTAACAAGACACGTGCAGATCTGGGCAGAGGCTAAAACACATAAACAAATCCTAAGCTTAACTGAATGAAAATATTTCAAGTTTTTCAAAATTTTGACAGGGTCCGCAGGCCCCTAGTATACCCAAGTGCGATACCGCTCTGTGTGTAAAGCAAAAGTGTGGGGATGTCCGCACTGTGTTACAAACAGAGGGTGCGGTCCTCTTCCAAAAACGTGAAAAACAAAAAATAATTCAAAATCTAACGAACCTACCCAATCCCACACACATCAAGCAAAAACCAGAAACAAAGAAATAGTCTCTCAAGTCAAAGTAAAAGCAAAGGCAAAAAACCAAAAAATTCAAGTTCCCAGTGGAGTCGCCATTTTGTCGGGCGGATAAATCGTTCTTGCAGATAAGACCGATCACCCTAGATTCTAATGATATCTAGTGACAAGCAAACCAAAAAAATTCTATCTTTCTCTAAATATGCAATTTATAAATAAAGGCCAACAAGTGTTTTAGGCCTACCTCAGGTCCAGTGCTAGTTTGTGGAAGCCACGCTCCGTTGATCCAAATGAGCTCCCTTTTAAATAATCTGCAAACACAAACAGGCACACATATCAAATAACACCTGAAAAGCCAATATAATAAACCATATTTATCATGATGATCAAGGAATTCATGAAATAAACCATAGAAGACAATTTATTGAGAAAAATGAATCTGATTGTATTAACTTTAAACAAAGAAAAACTTTAAAACCTTGGTGCCTTGATGTTGTACAAGCTCCTCCCAGGGTCGAGCAAGAATCTCCTCTACTTTGACAAGGTTCACTCTCTTCCCAATGAAGTCAAAAGGTATGTAATCTCTCCTCTCAAGCTTAACTGGGGAGTCTCAATTCCAACAACATTTACCCTCAGAAATGTTCAGCTTCCAACCTCCCTAGCAACCAGCCCAATGCCTTAATTTATAGTGCAAAGGAGGGAAGTTACTAGGTCCACCTTCAAAGGGATAGAGCCCTCCTTCAAAGGGATAAGCTCCTCTTATCAAGGGGTTAGCTCCTTTAGTTATGGGATGCATGAACCACCCAGGAGCGAACCAACCACGTCAAGATTCCTTCTAGAAGCGTCCAGAATTAACCCAAAGTGAGTTTTTAAGAATAAACTTGCACCTTTTTTACTTTCACAGGGGTCCACACCCACTCCTTTAGAGACAGCGCGGGCAGGTCCGCAGGTAACATGACCAAGGGGTGTGGGACCGCAGGTAATGGTAAGAGAAAGTGCGGAACCAGAGGTTTATAGATTTTCAAAGACTTTCTCTCATTTTAAAGCTTGACATGAAGAGCTGAGGTTTGAGACTTGCAAAGGAGGACAGTATGAGTGGTGATAGACTCACACTAACTGCAGAAAGTCATGGTGACAATATTTTGTGTAACAATTATGAATGCCAAACCTAGTTACACTTTCTTCAACACATATCAGCGGACAGATTACCAACAGGAGTCACACTTTGCCATTGACGTCAAAGGGGGAGAGAAAGTAGGACAGGAAGATCAACGACATAAAGTCAGGAAGAGCAGTGATCATAGGGGTGTTTGTGTGTTTCCATCAATGCTAAAGGGGGGTATTTATGAAATATGGTTGTCATTGATGTCAATCCAAGCAACAGCTAGTGAAACCTCATTTTTGTTGACAAAAATGACATGGAAAACTATGGTTTTTTGTGTTAGGATCATCCTTGATGGATTATCCTCATCAATCTGATTCTTGTTGTATGTGACATGCCATGAGAGCCTTCAGTATTTAAGAGATATTCTTTTTTTACATTGAATACCCCATCCTATGGCCATCCCAAGGGTGATGATGTGGCATCTCCTCGTTGGTCATGTCAAACGGCTATGCAATAAGGCTCTTCTACAAAGAATAAAACTATCTTAATTATGACATAAGTCTATTTTGAAGGGGTTTCAAATCTTTCAAAAATCATGAAAAAGGTTTTAAGCCTAAAAAGAAAATTAATTTCAAAAATTCAAAACCTTAAGAGGGGTTTTCTCCCTTCAATATTTGAATTTTTAAATTCTATATTTCCCTTCCTCAAAGAAACTTGAAAGTCTCACTTGAATCCCCTTAATCATCTATAAAAGTGTGTTATATTCCACCTCATTAGTTATGAAACTCAACGATTATCATCAAAATCTAATCTTTGAGTTTTTTTCTGACCCCTGTGGAGACGTTGAACATCAAACGAGAAGGGTTTATGTGGGATATTAACATGGGATTCATTGGTTTGATTTGCATTATATTGGGATTTATTCGAGATAGATCCTTCTTGCACGTTCGGTCTATTCTGAGGAAGAATCACGTCAAGTCCTGAAAGCTTCATCTCTTTGGCACATTACTAAGTGGACCAACGAAGGGATTAGAGAGAAATATCTCTACAATTTAATTAAAGGAACCGGAGAAAATGAGTCCCTTGTCCTTGTGGCCTTAGTAATCATCCATCTGAAGTTATTTTCGGACACCTTTTAAAATATATCTCTGATTTTTGCAGTTCATGAAACTTCATGTTCAACTCTCTATGGGCTAGTTTGTATTTGTGACCGTTTTGTAGAAACAAAGGAGCAAGACTATCCTGCGATCAAGTGTTTAACACTCATTATTCTCTATGGTCTTTTGGTCTAGAATTAGATTCATTCGAGTCTTATAGTCTCTACATTTCCGCTTTCTTTCACACATGAGCATGATTTATGGGTGCGTCATGCCCTGCGGTGATGAACCAAGTTCTTTGGAGCGAGAAATGTGACAAGGCTATCACTAGAGAGTCATATTTGTGACTATTATTCAGCCGGTTTCAGGCTACAGTAGCTAACAAGGCCTGCCATTTGAGCACGGTATATATAAATTGAGACCTATAATATCTTTGTCTCCTAGATCTCTTCTAGGAAAACTAAACAAAAAAGTTGTAAAGATGAAAATTTGATTCATATTTATGTTGACCGTTGAAGGTTTGTTGATGCCATAAGAAGGGCTTGTGAAGTTTTAATATGCTCAAATATATACCCAAAGACACACTTACTTAAACAATTCTAGAATGTGATTATTAACAAGGCTACAATCAGAGTGTTTCGAACAGTCACTGTAGACAATCTGCTTGTAGGTTAACCCGATAATGCAATATAAATCAAAGCAGAATACTATAACCTACTTCTACTATCAATTTGTGGAACCTTAAAGATTGAGTTGAACAATATAACCAAAAGAAGAAGAATCAATGCACAATACACATGAGAATAATTTGGGGAGAGCCTAAGCTAAAAACCTTGCTATCTGTATTATCATACAAGGTGGAAATACATAGGACTTATACAACGCCTTAGCTCTCATAGCTATCCAGCTCTCAGTACAATCCTCATAGATGCTCACAGGATAACTTGGCTTCTCTCAAGCCTTCCTCTCTGCCCTCCAAGCTCCTAGTTCCTTGTGTTGTTCCTCTGGGATGATTCTCCTTCAACCAAGTTGAACACTCTGATCTCACACACTGTCAGAACTATGCAATCCTCAAGGAATGATCCTTGACTGCATGCATGAGTTTTATTTATAAGAAAACACATGCAACTAAGAGTACATTGTCTTTGTCTTTAATCTCAACTAGGTCTTTCTTAGATAGACATGCATGAGTTTCTAATGAGGGAATATTTAGTTAACTGGAGTACACTAGTTGAGTGCATGCATGCATCAACTGACTGTTAACTCACCATTAGTTCCTCAAATAGTTTGGAACTAATTTAACTGGAATTAACTCGGTAAATTGATTTAACTAATTACAACTCAAATATAACTCAATCTTATCTCCTTAATTTAAGGGATAACTCTTGCATGACTTCAGAAAGACTTCTAACTTGAATTTATCCAACTAATTAACTCAAAATAACTTAATTAATTATTTCAAAGTAGTTGTTAAGACTAAATTCAATTTTAATTCACAATTTAATTCAAGGACAAATTAAATTGGAATATTATTGTTGCCACATTTCAACACTCCCTCTCAACAAGAAAGGGATTATCTGCCACCTTGATCCTGTCTCTATGGAACTCAAATTTACACTTTAACAATCTCTTTGTCAAAATGTCAACATCTTGCTCCTCTGTCAAAATATACTATAGCAACGTGATCCTCCCATCATCAGTAGCTTGCTTTACCTTTTAAATCCAACAGGAACTCACAACTGATTTTTTCTCTAGTCTTGGAACCACGTCCCAAACACTGTTACAAACTATTGAGACATACTCCTCCACCATAGCATCAACCCAAATCGGCTATTGCATTGCTTCCTCAAAGGAAGATGGCTCGGTCTCAACACATTCGCCAACAAGGGCCATGTATCCAGTGTACCTCTCAGGTGACCTCCTCTATCTGCACTGAGAAGAAGGTGCTCCCACATTCTCTCTTGCATCCTCCAATAATCTGTCATCTTCTCTTGTGCGCTTCCGTCCATCTCTGGAAGACTCTGCTTGAGTGGATGTCTCCACTACTGGAACCTCTACTTGTGTCTACTCTACATCAGTCTAAGGCTCCTCCTCCTTAGGAACCAACAGTTCCTCCACAACCTATAGTTGGAGCTCCCTCTCAAGGGAAACTCGCATGGCCTTCTTCTCATCAAACTTGAGATCTCTGTGAACCACTGTCCTCCGACTGGTAGGCAAGTATACTCGATAGTTGTGAGGTGTATCAGTGTACCCCACAAACATCCCCAACTTTGCTGTCGGCTCAATATTCTTCTATGCATCCCTTGTCACATGGCAATATACCGATGAGCCAAAGATCCTGAAGTGACCCACATCCAGTCTCTTACCAGAGAAAGCTTCCTCTGGTGTCTTCATCCCAAGTATGCAATGTGGGCTTCTATTCTGCAAATAGATCATTGTGTTGCATGCCTTAGCCCACAACTGAAGTGGTAGGCCTTGGTCATGCAACATTGCCCATGCTTCCCCTACAATAGTTATGTTCTTCCTCTCGACTACCCCATTCTTTTGTGGGTTATGAGGTGTTGTCAACTCTCGTTTAATTCCTTCCGCTGCACAGAAGTCCTTACACTCTTGAGAGACATATTCTCCACAGTTGTCGCTTATCAAGGCCTTGATCTTCTTCCCTGACTCTTTCTCGACCAAATCTTTGAACTCACAAAACTTTGTGAAAGTTTGGTCCTTCTTTTGCATGAAATAAATCCAACATTTACGAGAATAGTCATCAATGAAAATCACATAATACCTTTGCTTCTTTGTGGATGCCGTCGAGAATGGTCCACACACATCATTATGAACTCGCTCTAAGATAGGCTCTACTCAACTATCTCAATCATGAAAGGAAGACTTGGTGTACTTTCCCAAGGTACAACCTTTGGATGTGTCAACTTGATCAAGTTTACCTTTGGGAGGTCCTATAGATATCTTCTGCATTATCTTCAAAGCCCCATGATGCAAATGGACCAACCACCTGTGCCACAACTCATCAATGTCTTGGCTTTACGCCAATTTTGCTTTCGTACTCAATGCTACATAATCATCTACCTCTAGTTTATAGAGATTATTCACCCGAATCCCTATCCTCTTGGTCTGACCCATGCCTATGTGTCTTAGGAACGCCTTTCCTTTCCTAAAGACAACATCGTAGCCTTTGTCCTCCAACATCGCGACCAATACCAAGTTCTTCTTTAGTCCAGGCACATACTTCACATCTGTCAAGGTGATAGGAGCTCCATGCTCCCTCTGAAAAGCAACCATGCCCACTCTTGAAACACTATGCCTTTCGTCGTCACCCATCTCTATGAGGTCTTTCTACTCCAAGGCACTTAATAAATTTTTATCACCGGTCATGTGGAGTGAAGCTCCACTGTCAAGATACCAGACACAACCCATCATCGATGACACCATGCATGCGATGAGGGTAAAGTCCATTTCGAGCTGAGACGCTAATGACTCACCTTCTGTTCCTTCCAAGGATCCCTTCTTGGACTTCTTCGATGAGAAATTAGTCACATAATGTCTCATCTCGTGGAAATTACAGCATCTCACTTTAGACATGTCACCTTCTTCCCTCCATGAGAAGAATTTGATTTGAAATGGGAAGCCTTCCCCTTCCCTTTCCTTGCCTTACTTTCTAAGGCCATATTTTCTTCATCATCATCCTTAGATGAAGAACCATCTCATGTGCTCCTCCTAATCTCCTCCTGCATAATATCCGACCACAGTAGTTCCCAATCCGGCAGTTTCTCCCGTCCACTCACAAAGTCCTGGTAGCTATTCCAACTCTTTGGAAGGCCAAGGAGAGCGAGGCTCACCATATCATCATCGGCAGTAGTTATTCCCACACTGCCAAGCTCATCTCTGTAGGTGGTGAGCTTGTTCAGATATGTGGAAATAGTATCACCCTTCTCCATCTTGATTCTTCAAAGCTTATCCTTGAGTGCCAATTTCCTCTAGTCGCTACTGTTCTGGTAGAGGTCCTTCAATGTCTTCCACATTGAAAATGGAGTATCCTTCCCATGGAGACTCAAGAAAATATGGTATCGAACTCCCTCAAGGATGATCCGTCTCGCCTTCGCCACACACTTCTTCCACTCAACCAACTCTTGTGCATTAGTTGAAGCTGGCTTTGGGATTTCTTGATCAAGAATTTCTTCAAGCCATTGTCTTCTAATACATCCTCCATTCTATCTTTCTATGTTATATAATTTGAACTACCTTCTAAGGCATACTCGAGTCTCAAGCCATAGAACACCATTGGCCAACCTTGAAGTATGATATTAATTCGATTTTCACTTGCAACCCCGAACTTCAAACTTTGATTTCTCTTCTCAGTATACTATTCACAACTCCTTTGGCATGTAGAAAATTTCTACAAATCCAGCTCTGATACCACGTAGAAAATTTCTACAAATCCAGCTCTGATACCATGTACAAAATCTACTTGTAGGTTAACCTGATAATGCCATATAAATCAAATCAAAATACTATAACCTACTTCTACTATCAATTTTTGAAAGCTTAAAGATCGAGCTGAACAATATAACGAGAAGAAGAAGAATCAATGAACAATACACATGAGAATACTTTGGGGAAAGCCTCAGCTAAAAATCCCACTATCTGGATTTTCATACAAGGTGGAAATGCATAGGAATTATACAAAGCCTTAGCTCTCATAGCTAGCCAACTCTCAGTACAATCCTAACATATGCTCACAGGAAAACTTGGCTTCTCTCAAGCCTTCCTCTCTGCCCTCCAAGCTCCTATTTCCTTTCGTTGTTCCTCTATGATGATTCTCCTTCAACCAAGTTGAACACTCTGATCTCACAGACTGTTAAAACTGTGAAATCCTCAAGGAATGATCCTTGACTTCATGCATGAGTTTTCTTTATAAGAAAACACATGCAACTGATAGTACATTGTCCTTGTCTTTAATCTCAACTGGATCTTTCTCAAAATAGGCATGCATGAGTTTCTGATGAGGGAATTTCAGTTGACTGGAGTACACTAGTTGAGTGCATGCATGCATCAACTGACTATTAACTCACTATTAGTTCCTCAAACAGTTTGGAACTAATTTAACTCGACTTAACTCAGTAAAATGAGTTAACTAATTACAGCTCAAATATAACTCAATCTTATCTCCTTAATTTAAGGGATAACTCTTGCATGACTGTTGTGGGGGAAAGTATCCAACTCGGAATGACCCTAACCCACTCTAAGGGTGACAGTTCCTTAGCAACAGCTGAAAGCAAAGCTATCTAAAGTTTCTTCTTTATGACATGCAAGAGATAGAAGGAAGAGATCCACTTACCGATGTCTTGCGCAAATGGTCGATCCAATCTCCTTTGTTTGCCGCTTGCTTCCAGATCCAAGTCTTTTCACGGGCCCAGCTACACGAGATCCTGCAAATAAGACAAGAAAAGGAAACTACAAGAGGCATGCATTCATAATCGATTCAAGGATTAGCATAAATCAAAGATGCAAGTAAGACAATACACCATTGAAACACATGCGAATAGAAGAACCTCAAATGCTTTATTAATATATGGAAGTAAGGTTCAGGCGGTGATACAACCATGAGAGGTCCAATCCAGCATCACCTTCCCGACGGAGAGAAATCTCTTCTTCACCTCCCTCAAGCAATCACCCAATACTCACAACTGTAAACCAACAGCAATTCTTTGCACAAAATTCCGGCCTCCAGATCCCATGGGATGAGATCCTTATATAGAGTTTTGGAGCGAAGATAAGTCAGCTTGATGTGTGACTTGTTGTCCTCTTCAACTCCAGTTGTTCTTCAGCTCTTCACTCGGAGTTTCTACCTTCCACTTGGAGTTTTAGAAGCTCTTAACTCATCATTAGGCGAATCTTTTGATCAAGTGTCTTTTTGGAAGCTTCCTGGGCACTGGCACATTGAGAAAAAGATTCCTCCACATGTCAAAGTACGCCCAGCGCAGGTAGCCTTTGTTGCACTTGCTATGCAGCGCAGGTACACCATAGAGCTTTTGACATTCAGCGCAGATGCTTAGTGGAGTAGCTGCTTTGATCCAAAACTGACCTGTTTTTGAGTGTTTTTCAGTGGAGAACTGATTTGCAGTGCTATGATTTGCTGACCTTGTTCCTCTAAGGGTAATAACAACATGTTTAGGGACTTTGGATCCCTTAGATTATTGACATTTCATGCTCTATGCTGTAAGGCACAAAAATGTCTATAACAGTTGCCCCCTAAAGTATGAGGTCGTTTATCGGGTGAAATGCTTTATTAGGAGGATCCGAAGTTCATTCAATCGTCGGGAGGTGACCTGTAACAAAATACAATACAATACATTATCTTTTCATACTTTCTTTTCATGATCTAGCTGATGCGGGCATTTCCCATGCTCAGCTTTATAAATACATTTGTTGTACATAAACAGACGATCGTCTGATAATAGACTGATAATTCTCTGCTTTCAATTATCATCCTTTCAGTAGGATGATCATCTACTACACATGTCTATGTTTTTATCTCCTAAATATATATCGCAGCCCGGATGGATGAAACTAGATCCGGGGTCTTCAAACATGTCTGATCTTCACTCTAGTACAAGTCGATCCATGTGAGAATTTCTTGAAGTCGAACATGGAAAGACATCGCTTGATTACCAGTCAATAATGTAAACTGTTAACAAGCGCGAGAGGTATCACCGATAATGATGATGACCCTCAAGGTACTGCAGCACAATTCACGTGGTGTGAATATAGGATCTGACGTTGAACACCACGCAAAGTCTCCTGGTCGAAGGTCATTAATGTATACCTATCGCCGGGAGTGAGAAACTTGCCATTGAGGCATGCAAGCTTCAAAGTACTGAGGGGGTGTTCCTAGATCAACTTCTTGGATAATGAGCTGATGTCGACAAGAAGTGATCCGTCAAAGGAGGGCCTTAATGAATCCCACATCAGTGACACGGAACGGAGCTAGTGATGATGGTGAAAACGATCTGTGAAATATGATTCAGGGTGGCGGTCATGGAAGGATGAAAGATGATGTACGGTAGTGGATGGGACCCGGTTGACACTTTCTGAATGACATCTCTTGAACATATAACGACACTGATGTGATGGATCGGTAGCATTACCCCATGTATGGATGGTATGGCGAGACCATGGTGAAGGGACCGGTGAATGATAATAACCCAACCCGATATTTACGGAGGCAAAAGTGTCATGTTCAAGAGCGACTTGCTACCATTAAGCTTTGAGGTTCTTCCCAATTTTCCCCCAGTCATTTCTGACCAGTACCTCTTTATTTTTTTCAAGCTTGAGGAGGATAACATATGCTTGTTCTATAACCTGCCCTTTGGG
The DNA here is from genome assembly GCA_031772625.1 of Pinus tabuliformis. Classification (NCBI taxonomy): domain Eukaryota; kingdom Viridiplantae; phylum Streptophyta; class Pinopsida; order Pinales; family Pinaceae; genus Pinus; species Pinus tabuliformis. The sequence goes on along the minus strand of CM062812.1, from coordinate 712,484,451 downwards.
CAAGCCCATCGCTATGTTTTAACGAGCCTAGCGATAGGGAAACTCGTTCTCGTCTAAAGACAAGTTTGTCGCTATCTAATATTTTTAACGAGCCCAGCGACAAAGACAACTCGGTCCTTTTCATTTTTAGGGAGTCTGAAAAGGGTACATAAAGTGGACTCCAGGGGTCCTTTTTTCGTCATTTAATCCCTTAAGTCCGAAAAAGTATAAAACAATACAGAAGGGATGAATGTTCGATATCTTTATCGAGCCGAACTAGACAAGCGCTCGATCTTTTTGTGCAATAATCCCTCAGGTCCAAAAAGATTAAAATCTAAAGGAGGGATAGCTCTTCCGGTCCTTTTAACGAGCTGGAAGGCCAAAACTCGGCAAACTTTTCATATTTTACGAGTCAGTGAAAAGAGCTCAAAGAAGACTCGTCTTTTGAGGAACGAGTGATAAACAGGGATAGCAGCAGATTCCAGGTACAGGTTGGAATTTTCCAATCACGGCAGTATTACAAGGATGGCTAGGTGGGATCACTCTTCGCAGCTGTTCCTCAAAATAGGTAAACAATCAAGTGGATGTGAATGATCGGCCAAATGAAAAGTGGAGGTGACGGTACACAAACATGACCAAGGCTTTTATGGCTGATGAATTTACGGTCTCAAATGGTTATTTACCGGTTCATTTTTTCTGAATGAGCTTGAACTCTGGGGAAAGCCTGCTCACAAGCTTATGTTTATTTTTTAACGAGCATGAATTTCCGCATTAAAACTGCTCGGATCTTGCGTTTATTTTTTAACGAGCATGAACTTTGCCAAAACTGCTCGTTTTTACCAGTCATAAAGTAGGAAGGTCTCATGGGAGATCGCTATTTTTTAAAGAGCTTCATCTCCCTACGTATTGCTCTATATCCTCTCTTTGTGCAAGTCGGGTATCGGCTTATCTACGGGTTAGCGGGGTTAGTCCTACCTAAAACTAAAAAGCCGCCCGAGCTTGCATTCCAAGAGGTTTGCATGCCCCCAGGTGTAAGTCTAATTTCAAGGTTGCCCCTACTTTTCCGTTAAAAACCTTTGTTTTCAACAGGTGAGGCTTACCTCTTTCAGGTTACCCAAAGATCGTTCTGCTAATCCTTTCAAATAGAAACTTTCTTCGGCGATGTCTATCATTAGGTTACACAAAGATGGTTACAATTTGTTGCAGCAATTGAATCCCTTTCTTTGGAGGCTGCCCCTACTTATCCTCTAAAACATTTGTTTTAATGGGTGAGGCTTGCCTTTTATCCAAAGATGGTTACTACTTGCTGCCGCAAACGGATCCCCTTCTTTGGCAGAGCCCACTTTTCTAGACAAAGGTGAATGACGACGCTCCGCCACACACTTAACTTTAACAAAAGAATCTTTTTCCAGAACAACCCCATTCCTAACTGCCCCTTCTTCCACATGAGAGCTCTTGCCGGCTCTTCTGTTTTACGAAGAAGAAGGAGGGGACGGGGTACGGACTAGTCATATTCTTCCGCGGAAATTCTACTTTACACCCAAGGTTTTTTCTACCTCCAGAGCAGACCAGGATGCATGCCCCCTGGGTTCCGGCCTTCCTCTCCCGAATTACTCGCACTCATCAGGAAGAAGAACCGGAGGTAGAGACCTTTCTTGATCAAATAGACCATTGAGGATAGGTATGTGACTACTTGCGATGCATGATCCCGGAAGTGAAAGTTGGTCTACGAGCTTGACCATTCTTCCTTCGTATGGAAAACACATTATTCGAAAGAGTGAGGAGACTATTGCTTCCATGCAATATATGTAGTCTCGTCCAAGGAGTAGGTTATAATCCAAGGGTCCTTGGACGACCATCAAGTTCATCTTGACGGCCTTCTCTTTCAAGGTAATAGGCACATTAGGTAGAATCCCTAATGGTCGACTGGTTCCTTTGTCAAAACCCGAGAGATTTCTTGTCTCAGGCAAAAGCGCCAGGCAACCCAGTGCTTTCCAAGCAATAGAGGACAGGATACTCACAGATGCCCCTTCATCAATGATAGTTCCGGCCATCACCATTTTGTATATTTGGACTATAATTCTAAATGGTATACTGGCTGGTAACCGGGGTCTGCCTAGTTGGTTCCAATCAAAGGACACAACTAGGTTGCTTGGTGGTGGGACTGAATATACGGCCGGATATGACCCTGACGATGCTCCTTCCTGCGATAAAGGAGTGGGCACATTGCCCTGATGTTCATCAGAATCAGTGTTGATGAAGAGAATCTGGACGGTGTCATCCTTACTCTCTTCGGTGAGGGTGTCAACTGAAGATGAATCCTCAGTGACTATGGTATTTGAAGATGAAACTTCTGAAGGGAGAACCGGGTCAACTTCCGTTTCTACCTTTGGACTTTCGTCCGGTCCGGATTCAGTAGGTTCACTTTCAGCGACTGACACTTCAGCTGGCCCTGTGAGCGGGGCAACTGTATTTTCAACCAACGAAGGACTTGGCGCGAGTTTTTGGTATCCAGGAGGAAGTAGCAACGGTGCAATCGGTTGATCTTCCAAAACTCTCTTTGCTTCGTCTAAAAAGGGACAACGTCGAAGAGTGTGATTGCCTTCACACAGTTCGTAGGGGAATCTCTTTCCCCTTCGTCGTCTAGAACCTTCACTTTCGCTGGTCGACGGTAAGCATTCAACCTGGTTGTCAGAGGTTGACGCTTCCGAACTGTGCAAACGAGGGGACCAGTCCCTTAGTATCCGGGGAATACTGGGACAATCACGGTGAAGGTGGTCTCCTCTACATATGACACATGGCGATTTGGGCCCGGTCCGTGCTGTGTGTGGATTTTCGTTAGATACCTTTTGCTTTCCCCCAGGCGCCTTTGGCTCCTTCTGCTTCTTTTCTTTCTTCTTCTTTTCCTTCTTCTTTTCCATGGGAGCTCCGCTTTCGGCGGCTTGACCTTTCGAAGAAGAAGGATCGGAGGAAGGTTTATAAGAAGTGGAAGGCTGGAGGGTGGCTCTTGACTGGTCTAACTGCTAACTCGACTGTTCAGGAACCGTGGTGGTCTGAACTACAGCGGTTGAGAATAGCCAAACTGGCAGGCCAATTGTCAGTCCTGGAAGCGACAATGTGGCCATGTGGGGCGCACCAACTTCTCCCCAAGAGGAGAAAGGGCTAGGGGTCCCATCATGTGGAATCCCTTGGTTGGTGCGTTCCATGTTCTCAACCTAAAGATCAACGTAGGAATAAGGGGTGATTATGTTCCGCTTAGAATGAATTTTATATGACGACGCTTTTAGACACAACTTGCTTTTTCACTTTTTAAGAGTCGAGAAAAAGCTAAAGATGACTCTAGTCTCCTTTGATGTATTAACAAGCCCGAAGTGACAAATGCTCGGATGGACTTTTTCAGTTATAGAGTTTGAAAAAGGCCAAAAGAAACTACTCTGGAGTTCTAGGCAGAGGGTGTGCCAAACCTTTCGCGAAACCACAGAATACGTTTTACGGTACGAGTGGTCGATCTTCGTGAATGCTGTGTTCACTGCATCGCGATCAGTAGGGCGGCCGACACGGCTTCCTATGGATAAAGGCTTTGTTCCTATAGGGGTCCCCCAATATACGCGACGGTACGCGGGGGCACAAGTCCGTATTAGTGCTATCGTCCCTCAGGAGGAATCACCCACCTTCGTAGAGATCGACAGTCACTATGTTTAACGACACCGGTTCACGTCTCTACCTAGACCTCTACTGTGTTTCGTTATGTTTCAAAGCGTTGTTAGATAAATTCAGTTCTTTTTAGGTTGATCTTGCTTAGCAGTTTGCCTTTATGGATCACCACGTGATGTATGATACAACTCCTAAATGCAGTCTAAGAATGATAAGCAAGCTTTTTCAATTCTTTCAACTTATGAAAACCTTAACTACTGAAGGAAAAGAAAGACATCATCTTTTCAAACAGATCATAGAGCACACACTGATGCACTTTTCCTAAATCGACATGCAAACTGTCAAAATGCACATGCACAATACAAGTATTTCTTTTCTTCTTCCTTAATGTTGATGTATTACAAAAAGAAAGCTGTTGTATAATTTCGAATTCAATTTCAAGCGAAAGCAACAAGTGTTTTTCCAATAATCAAAAGAACACCTTAAGATTCACTCGTTTCAACACAAGAAATACTGAAATTCGAACCATATAACGAAAGCAAATGCTCAAGCAGCTATGAACAGCAATAAACTAACTCTTAGAATCACAACGACACTTTCTCATAGGTCTAGATCCAAGAGGTCATAGCAAGACTAGTTCACTTTCGCTATGGGAAACTGTGAATGACAGCAAGAAATACAATAAGCAAAATCACGGTTTCTTCATACAACTGAGGCGGAATGAAGGCAAAGAGAAGTGGTTTCAGCTGGGTATACAGGTTGACAACAGGCTGCAAAACAATACTGAAAACTGGGCAACAGATAGTGGGGAACCCCAGTTGCACAAGGCAAAACTGGATCAGCGCAGGTGCTGCACTGTCAATCTGAGATGCAGCGCAGGTAGCCCCTTCGGGACCTGCGTTGCAGTGCAGGTAGCCTTTGTTGCAACTGCACTGATGAGACAACTCTCGTCTCTCTCAGATTCCGGGTCACAGTTTGCTCAAAAATCAATGGTTTTTGGCCAAACCAGAGGCTATCAGTCAAGTATACACTAGAGGGTGATTAAAGGAAGATGAACACTATCACAAAGAGCTACAAAGAGTCCTTGTGGATCAGCTCTTCAGATCATAAACATGCCCAGCACTGGGCTAGAGTAGCTGCCCTCTACTTTGCATTCGAAGGACTCGAATGTAGTTCGATTTGGTACTCCTTTGTTTAAGAAATGAATAGCAAGAAACACAAGCTACCAACAAGACACGATCCCCAGCGGAGTCGCCAGTCTGTTGTGGGGGAAAGTATCCAACTCAGAATGACCCTAACCCACTCTAAGGGTGACAGTTCCTTAGCAATAGCTGAAAGCAAAGCTATCTAAAGTTTCTTCTTTATGACATGCAAGAGATAGAAGGAAGAGATCCACTTACCGATGTCTTGCGCAAATGGTCGATCCAATCTCCTTTGTTTGCCGCTTGCTTCCAGATCCAAGTCTTTTCACGGGCCCAGCTACACGAGATCCTGCAAATAAGACAAGAAAAGGAAACTACAAGAGGCATGCATTCATAATCGATTCAAGGATTAGCATAAATCAAAGACGCAAGTAAGACAATACACCATTGAAACACATGCGAATAGAAGAACCTCAAATGCTTTATTAATATATGGAAGTAAGGTTCAGGCGGTGATACAACCATGAGAGGTCCAATCCAGCATCACCTTCCCGACGGAGAGAAATCTCTTCTTCACCTCCCTCAAGCAATCACCCAATACTCACAACTGTAAACCAACAGCAATTCTTTGCACAAAATTCCGGCCTCCAGATCCCATGGGATGAGATCCTTATATAGAGTTTTGGAGCGAAGATAAGTCAGCTTGATGTGTGACTTGTTGTCCTCTTCAACTCCAGTTGTTCTTCAGCTCTTCACTCGGAGTTTCTACCTTCCACTTGGAGTTTTAGAAGCTCTTAACTCATCATTAGGCGAATCTTTTGATCAAGTGTCTTTTTAGAAGCTTCCTGGGCACTGGCACATTGAGAAAAAGATTCCTCCACATGTCAAAGTACGCCCAGCGCAGGTAGCCTTTGTTGCACTTGCTATGCAGCGCAGGTACACCATAGAGCTTTTGACATTCAGCGCAGATGCTTAGTGGAGCAGCTGCTTTGATCCAAAACTGACCTGTTTTTGAGTGTTTTTCAGTGGAGAACTGATTTGCAGTGCTGTGGTTTGCTGACCTTGTTCCTCTAAGGGTAATAACAACATGTTTAGGGACTTTGGATCCCTTAGATTATTGACATTTCATGCTCTATGCTGTAAGGCACAAAAATGTCTATAACAATGACATCAAAAAGACTTCTAACTTGAATTTCTCCAACTAATTAATTTAAAATAACTTAATTAATTATTTCCAAGTAGTTGTTAAGACTAAATTCGATTTTAATTCACAATTTAATTCAAGGACAAATTAAATTGGAATATTCTTGTTGCCACATTTCAACAGTCACCTTGGAAATATCGTAAAGATGATCATGACTCCTATCATTGGCCTAGTTTCACTCCTACATTGACATGATTACTCCACGGTAAGCATTATACACAGTGATGTGAACAATACATTAATGAAGGTTTTTGAAGGATAGGAGTCCAGTGTCATTGTCTTTTGAATTTGGAAGTTGGAGTTACTATGGTTTATTTTGCTGAAGGGGTTGTGAAAGATGTCGTCATCAACAATCTTATCTCATCATTCTCAAAATTCCAACAGGCTTGAGGTTTATCATCAATTTGGCTACAACAATGTATTCATCGTTACATCATTTTTATAGCAAATCTTTCATCTTTAATCATTATACAACAGTAAGGGTTTCTTCAGTAATCAGCATACAACAACAAGGATTACATTTTCCACCACTTTTGCAAGGTGTCATAATCAATAGTAAGGGAAGAATATTCTGATCAATCATTGGCATCATTACTTACAACCATTTGGAAAAATGAGTCATTTTTCATCAATTGAATCTTGTAGTAAGGGATTTTTTATGGTTTTGTAGTAAGAGTTTTAGTATTTGGAATTTCATTTTTATATATTTTGATGATGTAAGTGGGCCATTGTCCCTAGTACATGAACCCACATTAGTGTGTCAATTTGTTTATCTTTTTAGGTTTTTTGGGTGGTGCTAGGCAAGTGATTGAAGTCACCTTAACATTGAAGCTCGAAAACACTTCAGGGTGGTAGGGTGGTGATACGGAAAGTTGGATCCTATAGGAAGTTGAAGCATCCTTTCATTAGGTGTTGGTAAAGCAAGGTGTTGTAGCATCCTTTCAAGTGTCAGAGCTACCTGATAAATCTTGAACGCTTTTTTGAGCACTAAGGAGTTGGGGCTTCTCTTTTCACTGTGTGTTGATGTATTGATGCACTCATAAAATTACTAGAGGAGCATTTAGTGGTTTTTCTCTCGGAAGGGTTTCCACCTAAAAATTGTGTATAATGTCTTGATTTTGTGTACTATTGTTTTATGTTTATTGTTGAAGATAATAAATGATCATAAAATATAACTTAACTAATTGTAAGTGAAATATTGATTAACCTCCCCCCCCCCCCCCCCCAAGTAATTCCAACAATTGGTATCAGAGCAGGTCCCGAGACAATCAGTTTGACCATTGAAGGGAGATCATGGAGCACACCAAGAATGGAGTTCCCCTATTTAACAGGAAAAACTATGCACTATAGAGTGGAAGGATGCAAGTATAAATACTTGCACAAGGATGTGATATTTGGGAAATAGTCAAAAAGGGTTTTCATGCACAAATCTCTCTTCCAACAGATGAGAAAGTTAAGAAAGTTGTCAAGAATAATGCAAAAGCCAAGTATGCCATTATGAGTGGACTCACTGAATTTGTCTATGTTAAAGCATTGGGTTGTAAAAAAAACTAAGGAAATTTGGGGCAAGATACAAAACATATATGAAGGAGACTCATTGAAGGCTAAAGAAGCAAAAGTTCAAATTTGTAGAGCTAAATTTGAGTAACTTAAGATGAGAGAAAACGAGAATATTGCGCCTTATTTTCAACAAGTGGATGAAGTAATGAATACCTTGGAAGGACTGGGAGAACCAACATATAAAAATTTATTGTACAAAATGTTCTGAAATCTCTTCCAGCAACATTTAATCCTAAAATTTATGTCTAGAAGATAGATCAAACTTTAACAATCTTAGCATGGACGAGCTACACAGGATTCTTACAACTTATGAAATGAGGATTGAAAATGAAGAGTCATTTATACAAGTGAAGCAGCATTCAAGGCCTCAAATAAAACAAGAAACAACAAGCAGGAATCAAAACAAAATCCCAGTCAAAGTAACAGTGAGGACTCAGATGAAGAAGTAGCCAACCTCATGAGGAAACTCAAGAGAGGAACCGACAAGTACAAAGGTAAGCTCCCTCTAAAATGTTTTAGTTGTGGAAGAATTGGTCATTTTGCTTCAAAATTCCCCTATGAAAAACTTTCTGATAATGATGAAGAAGATGAAGCTCCCAAGAAAAATAAAAACAAAAAGGAAACAAGAAACAAGGTAAAAAGAAAATGCCTAAGAAAAGCTTCTACTCTAAGGAAGACAATTCAACATTTGACAGTGATAGTGATAGCAATAGTGATTTAGAATAGGTATTGTTTATGACTTTTGAAAATGAATATGTTCCTGAGGATGAAGAAAATGTGGAAGGAGAAGTTGACCTGAAAGGCGAATTGATAAGTGCTCTTGATGATTTGAAGGCAAAAAAGAAAAATGTCAAGAAATTGAAAAGGGAACTAAGTAAACTAAAAGAAAAATATGAGGACTCTGAAAAGATCATTATCGATCTGAAAACACAATTAGAAGAAGAAAATAAGATTGAAGAAACACTCACTGTAAAGGAATTGAAAGAAAGCTCCAAGATGAGAGAAAGATTGGAAGATGAAATACTCTCCCTCTTAAAGGAAGCCAAGAAGGAAAATGTTCAATAGAGCTTCATGAACAACTCAAAAATACTGGAAGAGATAATAAGTAATCATGGGTCACGTGATGAAAAAATTGGTTTAGGATATAATACAAACTTTTTTAAGGGATCAAGTTCCATGACAGGGAAGGGCGATGAACACAAAAGTTATGCCAAAGTTATTAAAGAATCCAACAAGAAGGAACAATCATTTTCAACTCAAGATCAACCAACTAGAAAAATGCCCAAGCACCAACTAGCTAACAACTCGCAGGAAGGTTCATGGAGAAATGTACCACCAAGAATATTCTCTTCCTCCAAGTATCAAACTATTTTCCTTGGATTTTTTATTCTTGCAACAATTTTGGGCACAAAGCTATGAATTGCAATGCTAGAAACACAAGAACCTATGATAACTATGTCACGAGACCTCGTGGATATTGCAATCAAGGCTACAAAAGTTTTTCATTATTGAACAATGAATTTGAATTTCCTAAGTGTAATAATTTTGGTCATACAACACAATATTGTCGAATGAGCACTTCTTTGAAAGAGACAAAGCCATAATTCAATGCTTCTTCAAAAGTATGGAAAAGGAAAGATGAGATATGCAACCTTGCATTCACTGCAGAATGAAAGAAACGTGAATGGTTAATAAAAAACGGTTGTTTGAAGCATATGACAGGAGACAAGGACAGGTTTATAGATTTACGAAAGGACAAAGATGGAACAATATCATTCAGAAATGATGGATCATCCAAAGTTTTGGGAAAAGGCACAGTTAAGCTTGGAGGTAAAGGTGCCAAGGCAGAAAATGCCTTGCTCATTGAAAACTTGAATCACAATTTGTTGAGCATGAGTCAGATGTGCGACCAGGGGCACACAGTTCTTTTTGACTCCAAAAAGTGTGAAATAAGAAATAAAAAGATAGGTAAAGTAGTGGCTACAACATCTCAAGGACATAATAATTTGTATTATCTAGATGAAATTGGAAAGGAAACATGTTGTGTAGGAAAGGAAGATGAAAGTTGGCTATGGCATAGAAGAATGGGTCACATTCACTTTAACAACCTTGTCAAGGTCAGCAAGAAGGAAGGAGTCAAAGAAATTTCTGAAATAACAAAACCAACAAAAGCCATATGCAAACATTATCGGCATAGAAAGTAGATCATAGTTGAATTTAAGACTAAGGAACGTTCTACCTAAAACCCATTGGATCTAATGCACATTGGCTTATGTGGACCCATGAGAACTAAAGAGATGAAAGGTGAGTTGTACTTTATATTTTTATTGATGATTATACTTGAATGGAAACTATAAACAACATAAAGAAGAAGTCATAAGCATTCAAACATTTCAAGATATACAAAGAAATGGTTGAAAATGAAATTGATATAAAAATCAAATGCTTAAGGTCAGAAAACAAAGGTGAGTTTACATCAAAGGAGTTTCACCACTACTGTGAATTACATGGCATTAAAAGGAAATTCTCAACAACTAGGACACCTCAGCAAAACAGAGTAGAAGAAAGAAAAAATAGGATTGTAGTTGAAATGGCCAAGAACTGTCTTTTGGGTCCAAGCAGTTGAAGGCACAATTCATATTTTGAACATAGGAATGCTTAGGAGTAACAACAACTAAACTCCTTATGAATTACGGAAAGGACGACCAACCAATATCAAGCACTTCAAGGTCTTCGGGAGTAAATACTACATAAAAATGGATGCCCATAAGATTGGTAAGTTAGATTCTCGAGTAGATGAAGGCATATTCATTTGTTACTCCACCAAAAGAAAGGCATACAAATGTTACAAACTGAGACTCAACAAAATAGTGGAAATAATCAATGTAACAATTTATTAAGGTTGTAAGGCACAGAACAAATAGGGTTCAATAGAACCAAAGATACAAGAACCTAGGAAGGAAGATAAGGTGAAGGAAGGGCCATTAGAAGAAGAGCCAAAACCAGCAGATAAGAAAGAAAATATTGATCAGCAAACATCCCAAGCATCCTCTAAATCACCTAAGAAATTGTACCAGAAAAATCATACATTAGAATAGTTAATCAAATATATAGATGTAGGAATTGGAACAAGAAGAAGGCAACAAGCACATGTGGCAGAAGAAAAACATTATGCCTTGTTATCCACCTTTGAGCCTAGCAGTTTTGATGAGGCTTGCCACAATGAAAACTAGGTCAAGGCCATGAATGAATAACTTGATCAAATTGAAAAAAATGATACATGGAAACTGGTGCCAAGACCAAAGGACAAAAATGTCATAGGCACAAAATGGGTCTTTAGGAACAAGATGAATGAAGATGGATAGGTTACTAGAAATAAAGCCAGATTGGTCTATAAGGGATATGCATAGGTGGAAGGAATTGATTTCAACAATACTTTCATTCCCATAGCTAGAATGGAAGCCATCTGGATGTTCTTGGCATATGCTTGCTCAAGAAATATCAAAGCATATCAGATGGACGTCAAATCAACCTTTTTAAATGGAGAATTGGAAGAAGACATTTACATAAAGAAGTCTAAAGGATTTATACTTACTGATAAGAAAGACTATGTTTGTAATTTACAAAAATATTTATACATTCTGAAGCAAGCCCCAAGAGCATGGTATGCCCAATTGGACAAATATCTATAGAAGCAAGGGTTCAGAAAAGGAAGTGTTGACAATAACTTATATTTCAATATTGAACAAGACAACCTAACACTCATAAATATGTGATGACATCATATTTGGCAGTGATGATGGCAATTTGAGTAAGAAATTTTCCAGTGACATACAGAAAGAATTTGAGATCTCCTTACTTGGAGAAATAAACTTATTCTTGGAACTTTAGATTTCTCAGGAAGAAGATGGTGTTGAAGAATCTAGGGCAACTAGGTGTAGTGTGATTCTTCTTTACTTTATAACAATTTTTGGACTATTTTTACTTTTTCTTTTTAGTTTAATATTCCTTTTCTTCTTACTAATGCGTGTGTGTGTGTACTTCATCAAACTGCTACAAAAACACAAGAACAAGAACATAAGATTTTGGCTCTCTACCACGGCCAAAACCTCTCTTCTCTTGAGAGGAAAACCCTTTAGTAATTTTCTCTTATTGAAACTTCTTATTGATCAATGCCAAACCCTAGACCCTTGACAAGAATATCCTCCAAGCACAAGTCAAGCCCTTTCAAGATTACTTCTTCTTGCAGCACTTCATCCTCCTTCTTCAAACACTTTGTCTTTCTTCCTTCGACACTTCTGCCAGCAATTGTAGAGACCTTCTATTGTACACTACAGAATTTTCCTTGACCTTTTATTCCTTCACTTGTGATGGAGCCTTTCTAACTTGAGATGACCTTACTGTCTCCCAACCAAGCCTTCTTCTCTTTCACAAATATTGCAGACTTAGAGCAACAGTAATGCAGCCCTAGTTCCTTGCACGTGTGAGGGAATCTCCTCACAAGAACTATGTTAAACTTCTCCTTCTCCCTTCGCTTGTATATCCTTCTTCCACGCTTGAGTGAGAGGCCTTGTAGGTCTAGTTTCAATGCTAAACAATGAGATATGGTTAATTTTAGGTTACTATTGTCATACCCGCAGAGAAAGCTCTTCTTTCCTCTCACGTATGGCTATAACTAGCCTTTTAACACTTCAGTTTGCTTCCTTCTTTCTTCACTTCCATGGTGTTACTGGGAATAGTGTCTATGCAGAACTGCTAATCCCACTAAGGCTGGTAGCTACCTTAGAAACAAACAAACTAAAACTACTTTCGTTTTCCTTTATGAAAGATAGATGAGAGAAGAATAAAGGAGGCCAACCTCTGTCTTGCGCTTGGTTCCTTGTTCAATTCCTCTCTCTTCTGATAGTCCCTTGCTACTTGTTTTCGTACCCAGCTTCATAGAATACATATAGAATCAAAGCAGCATAACACTATACGAGAACATGGATCTATTATCATAAGCAATATAGGATCAGATGTATATTAACCACACAAATGCATAAAACATCAATCACACAAGTGTATGGAGGAAAACTTGAATAGTTTTATTGATAATCAAGAAAGAGCCAAGAGAATTACAACCAATTGTTTTGACCCAGCATCATCCTCTTAGCAAGTAAGCCCTTCTTCACCTCATGAATATCTTAGATCACCCAACACTATGCTATTGTCTCAAGAAACCAACAGCAATTCCTTACAAGATGCAAAATTCCAGCCTTTGGATCTCTGGGATGAGGGATCCATATATAGATGTCTGCAAGGGGGGTGAGTCAGCTTGAGATTTGATTAGTGTCTTCCCTCTGATAGTTCTTGATTCCACTTGGAGATTGATGATCTCTTACTCATCCCTGGTCGAATTTAGAGAGGCAAGTGTCACAGGAAAAGTTTCTGGAAGATTCCATGCTTCTCCACCTTGCGGATTGACCCTGCCATTTGTCCCTTCTCGCCCATTGCACCCCATAGAAGGGCTTTTTGAAATGCAACGCAACTACTGCATGTATTTAGGTGGGATGCAACGCACTTTGCCTATGGAGCAGGTGAAATGGTCCAGTTTTGACCAGTTCTGAGTAGTTTTTCATGGAGAACTTCTGGGAGATGCTGTAATCAGTTGACCTTGTTCTTTTAGGGGTTGGAACAACACCTTTAGGGACTTAGGAGCCCATGGTTTATGGACATTTATGCTTGGGGTTGCAGTGCCCAAAAATGTCTATAACAGTTGCCCCCTAAAGCATGAGGTCGTTAATATTTTTATGTCGGGTGAAATGCTTTATCATGAGGATCCGAAGTTCTTTCAAGCTGGAAGGAGAACTGTAATAAGATACAATACAATACATTATCTTCATAATATTTTCATGATCTAGCTGAGGCGGGCATTCCCATGCTCAGCTTTATAAATTCATTTTCATGTACATAGGACAGACAACCATCTAAGTGTATACTGATGTTTCTAGTAGAGCCATCATCCCTTAGATTGGATGATTATCTGTGCAGCAATGATGTACATTTGATGTCTTTATTTTCCTGAATATATATCGCAGCCTAGATGGATGAAACTAGATCCGGGGTCTTCAATCTCGTTCGATCTTCACTCAATAGTACAATTTGATCCATGTGAGAGATGTTCTAGAGTCGAACATGGAAAGACATCGCATGATTACCAACCAATGATGTAAGTTGTTAACAGGCGTGAGAGGAATCACCGATAATGATAATGATCCTCAAGGTACTGCAGTACAATTCACGTGGTGTGGATAAGGTACTTGGCATCGAACACCACGTAAAATCTTTCGGTCGAAGGCCATTGATGTAAACCTGTCGCCGGAAGTGAGAAACTTGCCATTGAGGCATGCAAGCTTCAAAGTACTGAAAGGGTTGTTCCTAGATCGACTTCTTGGATAATGAGCTGATGTCGAAAAGAAGTGATCCGTCATAGGAGAGCCTTAATGAATCCCACATCAATGACACGAAACGGAGCAAATGATTTTAATGGAGGTGAAAACAATCTGGTGATATATGGTTCAGGGTGGCAGTCATGAAAGAATGGAGCAAAAATGTATTATAGTGGGTGAGACACAGGTGAATTCTCTGAGCGACTTCTCTTGAACATATCGGCGACACTGACATGATGGATTGGTAGCATTAACCCCAAATGTGGATGGTGTGATGGAACCATGGTGATATGACCATTGAATGGAACAACCCAACCCGACTAAGATGCGGAGTGAAAGTGTCATGTTCAAGAGCGACTTGCTACCAACAAAGTTTCTTCAAGTTTTCTTCCCAATTTTTCCCCAGTCATTGCTGACCAGTACCTCTTTATTTTTGTCAAGCTTGAGGAGGATAACATATGCTTGTTCTATAATTTTCTCTTCGAGCAAACCCATCGCTATGTTTTAACGAGCCTAGCGATAGTGAAACTCGTTCTTGTCTGTTATGGACAAGTTTGTCGCTATTAGGTTTTAACGAGTTTAACGACAAAGATAACTCGGTCCTTTTCAATTTTAGAGAGTCTGAAAAGGAACGTAAAGGAAACTCCAATATCCTTTTTCGTCATCTAATCCCTTAAGTCCGAAAAAGTATAAAATAATACGAAAGGGATGAATTTTCGGTAATTTTAACAATCCGAACAAGACAAGCGCTCGATCTTTTTGTGTAATAATCCCTCAAGTCCAAAAAGATTAAAATCTAAAGGAGGGATAGCACTTCTGGTCGCTTTAATGAGCTGGAGAGGCCAATAGCTCATCAATCTTTTCATATTTTACGAGTCAATTGAAAAGAGCTTAAAGGAGACTCGTTTTTTGAGGAACGAGTGATAGGTTCGGGTAGCAGCTGATTCCAGGTAAGGTTTGGAATTTTCCAATCACGGAAGTGTCACAAGGATGGCTAACAAGATCACTCTTCACAGCTGTTCCTCAAAAGGGGTAAACAATCAAGTGGAGGTGAATGATCGGCCAATACAGAGTGGAGGTGATGATGAGAACACGACCAAGGCTTCAAAGGCTGAAGTACTACATTCACGATGGTTATTTACCGGAAATTAGTTCATTTTTTATTTTAAAATGAGCTTAAATGTTGGGGGAACACTTGCTCATTGCTTATGTTTATTTTTTAATGAGCATGAAGTCCGCGTTAAAACTGCTCGATCCAGTCGTATAATAAGGATGTCTCATCTAAGATGCCATTTTTGCGGAGCTTGCAGCTTACAAAGCTTTGCTCCGGATCCTTTCTTTATGCAAGTTAGGAAACGACTAATCCTACGAGTTTAAAGGGTTAGAGGACCTATAAATTTAAAAAATAAATAGTCGCTCTTCACTTGCACGCCAAAAGGTTTGCTGCCCCCAGGTATAGAGCAAAATTTCTAGGTTACCAAGAAAGTTTCATCCACGTAGCGGATAAAATTCTTTCTCGGCGATGCCTATCGAAATAGGCAAAGAGGAGTGGTGTCACCCAGCATAACCTGCCTATCGATCCAGCTTATCCACCACCATCAGAACCTGCATCTTTCCCAGCATCCCTTCCCGTCATAGCTTCCCTTCTAGTTCCCATAATATCGTATGTAAGATACCCCGTGCCGGAACCTTTTTATTCACTTAGCAGTAGGAGATTGAGATCCAAATCCAGATTCTGTTGAGCCAGCATCCTTGCTAGTTCCAGATACAACTCCAGGGCCAGTAGTTGATGAAAAAGGAGCATAGGCGGGTAAGCAGTTAAAGCAGCATTGGGAGTAAGCAGCAGCTTTCACATCTTTCCCTGAAGTCCATGCGCGGGTACAGTTAACCGGGCAAAAGCACCACCCGTAAGGGCATATCAAGCGGTTGATCTTGAACCAGAGGCATATGAAGCAACAAAGGCATGGGCAGGAGTTGGAGCAGATCCCGTAGATCGATATTGAGATCTAGTACCACCCGTTGGAGAGCCAATGCTAGTCGATGAACCAGTTTAAGCGCTTGATTCAGAGCCAGTTCGCAATCGAGATCGAGACAACTAATTGCCGGAACAGAGCCCGTTTAGCGAGTATTTCCTTGCCCTCAGAAGCGCAAGCCCCTCCGGGACCTTCACTATATCGCCCAGCATCCTGACTAGTCCCACCCAATTAGAGATCGAGACCCCAGAAGTAGATTGAGTTGATCGAGAAGCAAAAGCAACATAACCACTAATAGCCCAGCGGCCAGCGTGTCAGAATAAGAAGCAAAGAGACCTTTACTAAACCAGATCGAGCCCGGGATCTTCTTGGAAATGGGAAGATCTGGGATAGGCGGCCGACCTCCTGGAAGGAGCAATGTACATAGACTGGGTGAGTGGGGATGCAGCTCCGTGGACCGCTCGTCGGGCCTGATAGGTGGTGGTATCACACCCTTCTCAAAGGAACCGTACGTGACACTCTCGCGTCATACGGCTCCGTCCCGGGAATATTGAGTATCCCTTCGACGCAACATCTAGGTCCTCGAACCCGTCCTCGCACGGACGGAAGGTACTTACCTTCTAACTCAGGTAAGTAATAACCTTGCGTCGGATGCGTGCGTACCCTCATTTATTGATAGCTCCTTCCTCCGGGCGGGGTTACCGAAGGAATCCAAAAGGCCAACATGGCGCATCTGCATGCTCTATCTAAGGGTGGGTGGGGCCGCCCTCCTCCCCACACCCCCCCCGCAACAACGGTTCAGACCGACGGATCACGCTTCGTACATCTCGTATGTACACCTGATATAAGGTCTTGTACGCGTGCTCCTCGTTGTTCAGATCTTGACTTGTAAGGAATGACTCTGGTCCAAGCTTCCTAAGCTCTATGCTGTTGGGGAACTCGGCAAGGGTCTTACCACCTTCTTGATTTACTATGTGTGAGTCTTTGGAGTACTTTGGGATTATCTTCCGCGCCGAGGATTTGTGCTTGTGGGCAGGGGTGGATATAGCGGACCGGCGGATCTGGTAGTCGACAATCGTTCGGACTTGATAGAGGTTGTCGCAGCACCTATGGTGGGACAGGGGACTTATCGCGACGCCCGCGAACCGATTTACGATGTCTTCGTCGCTGACGTTCGTCAAGCAGGCCACGTGGGTCGGCCAGGGTCTTCTCCGGCTAATGATACCTCGATCCCGAAGCCTTTGGAGTATCTTTCTCACAGGCGCTTTTATCTGTATGGGTAATTTGCTGCTAAAAGATCCCGTCTTACATCAATAGCCGGATCAATTAACTGCCTTTAGTTGGGATTACATGCCTCATGAACGGCCATCTTTGTGTCCTTTTTAGGCATTCGTCAGGTACCCGTTATCTCAGCAATCATGCTCCCTTTTTTCTCTTCGTAACGTCTGAGTAACCCGCCTCATTCACTTCCTCTTTCCCACTTCTTATGCCTTAGCATATGGGAAATGATCCTGCATGAGTCTGGAAAAGAAAGGGACAACCAATTGAGAGGTAAGGCCAAATTGATTACCACCTTGTTCTGGCATTGAGAGGGAAAGAACCTGCGTGAGGAATGGCTAGCCTTACTGGATTATGAGCTTGCTATCGAGAGATATGCCCGTCTACTGCCCGTCTACGAAAGATTGAAAGGAAGGTAAAAGTGGCTTTCCGTCTATTATTTCCCCATATTGGGGATACTTTCCATTTATACAAAGATCACTTCGACAATATAACTTTTCCTTGACGAATTACAATTCCCTAGTAATGTGGTTATCTTGCATCCTAAAGGTCCCGCTTCTAGAGAGGACGGGGACAAAACACAACATCATTTTGTAGGTCATAGTTTCACCCCCACTAGTTTCAGTCGTTGAAGCCGTTGAAGAACCAGTGGATTAACCACCATCAGCAATAGTAACAGAGGCAGATGCAAAGATAGCAACAATAGATTCAGTAGTTAATCCAGTAGCTAGGGCAATAGAGCCGGTTGTTTACCTTGATTCAGTCGATCCACCAGCGTAAGCAGATAAAGCATAGGGGTGTCAACTGCAGGGGCACCAGTAGTAGAAGTAATCATATATAGTATCCGATCCAACAGCACCAAAGGAAGCAGGAGCAAAGCCAGGACTTGCATTCGAGCAAACACCAGAAGTAAGGACGAAAGCACCTCGCCTAGAAGCAGATCCAAATCGAGTTGATCGAGATCGATACCCCATAAGTAGGAGAGAAGGAAGCATAGGTGGCAGCGGCTAGAGCATTAGTTATTGATCCAATTCCAAGACCAGCGGCATACCTTTCTTTAACCTGTGGAATATCCAGTTCCAAGTATAGATTCACCACTGGTGCTATTGGATCGGATACTATATACGATGCATGCTTAACCTTTGCTTCTCTTGCCTCTGTTGCCTACCTGTGCCCCACCCTGACAGATAGCAATTTACCACGAGCTATCAAGAAACGAGCTATAAGGGGGGTATAACTGGGCAGATAAACACGAGTTTTTACATCTTATGGGTCTACCTTAACAGCAAAGAAGAACGCACATTACACACACTACCCGCTAGAGAGGCCCCTTTAAATGGTTATGCAGTTAGTTCAGTAGTCGGTTCTTATGCTTTTGACTTTCGAGATAGAGACCCAGTAGCTAAGGTAGCTGGAGCAAAGGTATCACCCACATTCCCTACTACCACCTAGCCCAGATATGGATCCAAAGCACGTAGCATCTCTTCATGTTCAATAGCCAAAAGTCAAGGCAATGGCATAAAGAAAAGCACGATAGGATAGCGCACCATGTGATTAACTAAGCGCGTTAGGATCTCTATGTCCAGGGGGGGTGCATAAACAAAAGTGAGCGCGGGTAGCTCTTATATTAAATTCAACAGGTTTCTAAGTGCGTGGCTAAGGATTGTAACCTTTGCACTCTAATATAGCCCCCTATCCACTTGTAGCAGGGAGTTCTTTTTAGAAATATACATGGTATAGGTAGCAATGGGAGCAGAGATAGCATACGAGTAAGTTGCTTATGTTCCAGTATCAGTTGATGGAGTTTACCTAGTTTATTCAGTTGAAGGAGATCCAGTGTAGGGAATGGGTAAGGCTCCTGCTCCGGCCAAGGTCCCTCCATAAATAGCTCACCCAGACCGATCACTCACACTGTTGGGCAAATCATATACCGCTTATGAAGGTTCTGAAGGCGGAGCACCAGTTAGGGGTAATAGACCAACCAAGAGGACTTCTTCTTTTCAGCTTCTACCCTCATATCATAAGCACCCTAATAAAGACTGCTGCTCTGTTATGAAGGACCTGGCTGTAGCTTCTCCAGCAGCAGTGGGTTATTGTGATAATGATTCTGTTACAGTAAGACACGGAGAATCGGGAAACGGAGAAGAAGGTAGAAAGGTAAGAAGATAGTCTCATGTCATGCCATTCCTCCCATGCGGGGGTTCCATAGTTGTACCTCGCTACTAAGATGAATTCAAGAAGTGGTGTAGGGCTAACATGCCTAGGTCTGAAGGTGTACAGGTTGTAAGAGTAAAGCAGCAGCATAGTAAAGGGTTCATAGTAGAAACTAATCTCATAAGTTAAGGCAGTACTAAAAGAATAGGGTCCAATCTGGATGATCCACCAACCCAACAGAGCTGTCCAATGGGGCAAAGTAGATGGGGAATGAGAATCCATGCCATCCACGATCATGGGGAGCAAGGGAAGCTACAAAAGTCCTGGGCGCTATTCGACCATCCAGTTGTGTTTCATAAGTTATTCTGGCTATATATAATCGAGCAGTTCTACTCCGTGCCTGCTAAAGGTTTTGGCAAATTGATAAGTGCTGGCTGTCCTGGGCATAATATGTCTGAAGCCTGTCCATCCCATCCCATAATCCAACGAGGTTCTCTGATGTACCATAATTCCCAATCCATCCGGTAGTTTTTCCACGCCACGATCTCTGTAAAAGGGAAAGGCCAGCCTCTCGGGATCCCATCCCATAATGTATCCCGGCAGGAGCACGCTACTCAAATTCTGTCCTTGTCTAATGCTCCATCCAGCCACCCCGCCATTGAATCCAGCGATAGTGAAAGGCATGAGTGAAAGGCGTGGGGAGCAAGAGAAGCTAGCTACAAGGTCCTCTCCCTCGACCTCGTAACCTCGGCCGAGCCCCTCTCCTCTCCCTAATGGTCGAGCCCCCTAAAGGTCCTCTCCTTAACAGTCAAGCCTGCTTACGCATCCTTATCAGTCGAGCCCCCTAAAGGGTCCTTATTAGTCGAGCGTGCTTACGCACCCTAACGGGCCTTATGGTCGAGCCTGCTTACGCATCCTCTCGATGGCGGCCCTCTCCCCTTAATGGTCGAGCGATAAATCCCTCACCATCGGAATGGTGAGCCCCTACCGGGCCTCTCCTTAACAGTCGAGCCCCTGACGGACCTTATGGTCGAGTACCTAAAGGTCCTATGGTCGAGCACCTCTCCTCTCCTCTCCCTAATGGTCGAGCCCCCTAAAGGTCCTCTCCTTAACAGTCGAGCCTGCTTACGCATCCTTATCAGTCGAGCCCCCTAAAGGGTCCTTATTAGTCGAGTGTGCTAACGCACCCTAAAGGTGATGGCGGCCTTAACAGTCAAGCCTGCTTACACATCCTTATCAGTCGAGCCCCTAATGGACCTTATGGTCGAGCGGCCTTACGGCTCCTTGTTATGGTGGTAGTTATATATGAGCATGTGGTAGTTGCGGCTTCATAAAATAGAGATAGATCAGATGCTTATTAAACTAGGGCGAGATGGCGTAATGACATATATAATGATATTGATTTCCTAGCTAGAGAGAGAAGAAAGACCAGTCATTCATTCGAAGGTCCGGAGGGCTTGCGCTTCTGAGGGCAAGGAAGATAAGTGCTACGAAGAAGGGTAGGTGCTACGAAAGAGGATAGGTGAAATGGTGGTAGTTATATATGAGCATGTGGTAGTTTAGGTTCCTTGCCCGATAAACAGTCCCGCCCGAAATCCGTACCACGATATCCGTCCCGCCGTACCATCATTTCATCCATATCGTCATTCCACCCGTATCATCATTTCAGTTGTATAAAAGGGAATGTCCTATCCCGTACCGACCTGTTCAGCCCGACCTGACCATCTGTATCAACATGACATCCATATAAGCTGTCCAACCGTTCCATTCCAGCCGTATCAGCATACGTCCAGCCGTATCACATGACATTCGTTCCATGACATTCGCGTATCATCCCATCCGGTGCTTATAAGTTCTAAGCAGTGGCTCCTCAGGTCTTAATTAAGTAAGTGTAATCGAACGCAGGTGAATGTTGTATCTATCTATCCGAACGCCCGTGCACCAATGCTTTATCCCTCTATGCCATGTGAACTTCCTCCATCCATCTGCAGTAAGTATAAGTAAGGCAGGCAAGTATCTATCTCTAGGTGGGTAAATGGTAAATATAAAAGTAAAGGCACTAAAATTCAAGCATATCCTGACAATGCTGGCTGTCTGGGCATATCCTAGCAAAGCTGTCTGTCTAAATTCCTAAATAGTATCTGGGTGGGGGTTTTAGCCTGGCCCCCCTACAAGAGAAGATAGTGCCGTCCGTATCCACAAGGCATTCCTGGCTGAAGCAAGAGGTTAGGGCATCCATAACTAAGGTGGGTCGGGTAAGTGAGAGGTATAATAGGCGAATAATATAAAGGTGGGGGTTAACAGTAGATCGCACTGAAGTACTAAAAGTAGGCTAAAGTGAATAGCAAAGACAGTAAGTGCCTACCCCACCCAGCCCCGTATCTCTTCCGTTCTGGCTATCGACAATCCATCTGGTGCTTTTTTATTCTAAGATCAAGTAATGGGTTGGGCAACTTCGTTCCTCGCTCTCCTAGTCTTTCGGCAGTAAAGAGAGTAAAGGGTAAGGTGGTGGTTTCATAGCACATGCCATCAAATCCCAATCCCGGGTCTCTAGTTGTACCTCCCTAAGATTCCTAAAGGCAGGTTTGATAAACATCTCCTGGCTGGCTCTGTCTGGGCATCCATCCATATCCCTCCTAGCAGTCTGAAGCCTGTCCATCCAACGTTCTCTGATGGACTCCCTTCCACCCAAGCCATCCATCCGGAAATTCATGATATAAGCTAAAGGGAAACTACCCTAAGGACTACTAAACTATTCCTTTATTCTACCCATCCATCCAGCTAGCCCATGTCTCTCTCTGAAGTTCCGGCTATTTAGAATTTATCCGGGGCAGTTCGACGCAGCTCAAAAAGGGAAACCCTCTCGACTAATAGACTGACCACTATCCCGCAAGAGCACATGCTACTACAAGTCCTCGACTAAAAGACCAACCATCTGGTGCTTTCAAAGATCAGGGCTATGTCAGTAGCTACTAAGCTAAATTAAGCGATTGGTTATAGGGAGAACAAGTGCCAATTCTTGGGTAAATAGCTTGTGTGAAACAAAGGTGGTTGTTTATAGTGCCTCCCTACCAAAGGCGTTCCTGGGTGAAGGGAGAAAGGTAAGGTTAAGGTTGTATCATATAATCCATGCTTCCACTTATAATCAATCTATTTCCAGCTAGTCATAAGGCCACACCCCAGCTTCCTTATCTTCAGCAATCACCCCTAGATCCTTATCTCTGGGTTACTGGAAACCAGCAGCAGAGGTTTCAGTGCCAAAGAAGCCATCCGTACCAATGTAAGCATCTTAGTTAGCAGCATCTAAGCCAGTTCGAATACCAATCGATGAATCAGTGACAAAGCGCAAAGCACTACCCACAGAGGTAGATGCAAAGGTTCAACCTATAGATTCACCAGCAGCACTTATGAAAATAGATAGCATCAGTAACCATTTAAGTAGCAGCATTTTAGCTTGTTTACTCCGAAGGATTCTAGTTAGCATTCAAGCAAGCAGCACTAGGAACAGAGGCCATAGAGACAAAAGCAAGGGCCTCATCAACACCAATTGCATAGAAATAAAGGGCATCAGAGGTAGAGCCAATTTCAGATTCTCTGGTTACACCCCGCCTAGGAGCATCACAGCCCGCGGTATCAGTGTAGATAAAATTAACACTTCGACTTCCTTGAAAAGCTTCTGGCCCACCACCGAGCATAGAGGCAGCATTCAAGTAAGCATACCAGCCATCAGATCCAAATCCCATGCCCGCGGGGGAAATTTTTGGTTATTAAGGTAAGGCCTTAGCCCACAAGCGTATTAGTGACTCCCTGTGCAGGAGTATGGCAGAGTCAAAGATTGACGCTTCATTGATTGACGGATAACCTTTCTATGCCAAGGCCATATATATATGCTTCGATTGCAGTTGCAAATATCCCCCATCATGCAGATCATCTAGTTTACCGAGATCCAGCAGTAGCAGTTACGGAAGGCAGAGGAATTAGTTGGGTCGAGTGGCTGAGGTGGCAAGAGCGATACTCTCCCAGGGTTGACCTGGGCAACTCACATACTATGGTGAATTTCTATAGAATCTCCTGCAGTGAGCAATAGCAACGGACCTACAGCAGCTCCTCCTCCTGTATCTAGGAACGACAGACATAACGTACATTGGGCATCTGGTGCGTATCTATAATATAAGGATGACGGACCCACGGCCTCTATAGTGTCTGGTAGCAATGGATAAGCTGGGACAGAGGGCAATGCAGGATGTTGTCCACATTCAGGTGGGGGTTAGAACGGCTCGTAGTGAAGCTACAGGATGGGACAAGGGGTGGAAGGAACTGCCCTTGGAAGAAGGGATAGAAGGTACTACCTTTGCATTTCACGAGCCTTCGTAAGATGGGTAGATGCGGACACTGCTGTTGCGTGTTAAGCTAGTATAGTGGTTTTAGATGCTTCTACTCCTGCTAAGGCTTCTGCTTCAGGAAGGGATCGGCCTCCTACTGGTGCTAGAAGGATGCCACATTCTAACTACTGCAATAGTGATAGTGCGCTTTTCTTCTTTTCCTACAAAGGGAAGGAGGAATGGTAATTGTCCACTTGATTGACGTGATAGTGGTGAGTGTCCGGTCTACCAGGTGCAATATCGTTCGGGAATCGAGTTAAGTGCGTCGGGAACCTATTGATCCCAAACTAGCAGTTTCATATCCTGTAGCTTCCCCTTAGCGGTTCCAAATCCATTTTGAGTGCTAATAGCAGCAGGACCACCAGGTGAGGTTATACCAATTGAAGATTAAGTAGCATAGGCACATTCATGAGTTTTCTACCCAGATGAAGCTAGGCCGGTCACTGCCATCAAGCGTTTGGTGGGTTGTTCGGAAAATAAGGGATAGACAAATATCTATACATACGCTCTGTGGTGCTTCGGTAACGTGGCATTGAGATGGGACACAAAGACCAGCCAGGCCGGACAGGGAAAGAAAGTAAGCATAAGAACTGGAGGAGGACATAGATAACAGCAGACAGCAAGATAAGGAAGGATGCAACCCCTCAGGAGTTGCAGAACCAATCACCCACAATATTGCCAATAACATATTAAGCAACAAACTACCTACCCTATCTCAGTACATCATAGATAACCCCATGTACTTCTTACTACCTCTCAGGAATCGATACAACCACTTCAACAACTCTTTCAGCAGGAAAGGAACACGCCTACATTAGACTATCACAGCATTAGAACATTAGGACAACACCCGGAACACATTACACATTAAGACACCCGCCCCTATTACACATTACAATCGATCAACACCACACACCAGCCAGGAATTACGAAACACCAGAAGAAAAGTACCTATCAAAAACCACACTACTCGCACTTCTCACAAAAGCCGCTACAATCAACCCTGAAACCAAGGAACTCCATACTCACTCAACTCTAGACTCACTATACCTCACTAGAAAGGAAATAGACCATATACTTACAAGACCTACCCTCACCTACTTTGTTGTAGCAGGGCCGTGCTAGAAAACCGGAGCCGTGCTTTCATGTTGAACTCTACCCATCACTAGATATTCTATTTGACTATACCCTATTTATTTGACTCTACCCTACTTCTACGAATACAATCAGACACTCTCGAATCTACCAACATGCATTATTTCCCTGCCCCCGACCGCTAGGTTGGTCCTTCCCACCCCTATCTAGTGGATAGCCTGGTCCCTATAGGCCGTGGTCAACGAGAACTGATAATCGGGGACCGACAAACTGGTTAGTTTCTCATCCTTCACCTTTCATTGGTGAAACTCATGTAGTCATCTTGACATCAGGTGTAGTCACTTTTTTGTCTTATCTCTCTAGTGACTTTATTATACGTAATTACGTATATAATAAGGGTTCAACCGATCATAGGGCTCTTAGCTGGACATTCTATCCTTTCCCACCAGCCAGCGATCCCAAGCTAGCCGCGAGCAAGATCCATCAGAGTTACGCTCCGGAAGAGGGGAGTTCCACTAATCTAGCTCCAGTATACCCATCCAAAGTTTTGATTGGCCCATCCGACCAGACTAGTCGAGTTAGACCCGGAGGAAGGCAACAAGGAGAAAAGCAGGGTTATAAAAGCAGGGAGATCAAGGAGGCAGGGAACGAGGAGCTACAATCCAATACTCCCTTATTCCCACCTCCGGTCGAGCATTCTTTCTTTCTTTAGTTAGCCCTCGGTCTAGCTAAGCAATCTAGCTACCCTACCACAATCTCACTACCGGGATCTAAGAAACGAATTTCTTCGACGAGCTTCCATCCTTGTTCAACAACCGTAAGTGAGGTAACGGACGAGCTTCATTCTCTTCATCGCCCCACCTGATCGATGCTAACCGGAGGTGTAGGCTAGGCGGCTCCTACTTTCAATATGGTTGGGGTGGTCTTATTGGCGCATACCATGCTGGGGTCTTCGACTGGGGTGAAGTCATAACAAGGTAGCCGTAGGGGAACCTGCGGCTGGATCGAATCCCTCTCCTCTCCCTCTTGGGTTTACTTATTGGGTGGGGGGCTTATGGTCGAGCGTGCTCCGCATCCTCTCCTCTCCTTATCAGTCGAGCCCCCTAAAGGGTGCGTTAGCACACTCGACTGTCAAGGAGAGGGACGAAGTCACTCACTATTCATATGGTGAGGGTCCTCTCGATGGCGGCCCTCTCCCTTATGGTCGAGCGATAAATCCCTTATGGTCGAGTACCTAAAGGTCCTATGGTCGAGCGCCTCCGGTCCTTAACAGTCGAGCCTGCTTACGCATCCTTATCAGTCGAGCCCCGTTGCCGGTCCTTATCAGTCGAGTCACTAACGTACCTGGGCATGGTGGTAGTTAGTTATATATGAGCATGTAGTAGTTTAGGTTCAGTATGGCGTAATGACATATATAATGATAGTGATTTCCTAGCTAGAGAGAGAATAAAGACCAGTTATTGTTATATATGAGCATGTGGTAGTTGCGGCTTCATAAAATAGAGATTCAGATCGTAATGACATATATAATTCAATGTAGACCTACTCGATCTATCTCTCTTTAGCTAGCCTATGTTGCGGTAGTTTTCCAGAGCCCCGTGGAATATCGTCTGAAAGGCTATTTGCGTGCGTTTTTACGGCGACTTGACACACCCAAGCTGGGGTTTTAGCGTAGACCTCAGAAATCGTCTGAAAGGATGCGTAAGCAGGCTCGACTGATAAGGACCCTCACCATATGAATAGTGAGTGACCCCTATGAAGAAGTAAGGGCCCTTCTTTGGTCGGGAGAGTGGGTTCGTATGGGGTGCTTATTTGGTGAGGGGGAGGGGCCCCAAAAGAGAGGTCCGTCAGGGTGCGTAAGCATGCTTGACTAATAAGGCCGCCATCGGCTCGACTGATAAGGATGCGTAAGCAGGCTCGACTGTTAAGGACCGGAGGTGCTCGACCATAGGACCTTTAGGTACTCGACCATAAGGGATTTATCGCTCGACCATAAGGGAGAGGGCCGCCATCGAGAGGACCCTCACCATATGAATAGTGAGTGACTCCATCCCTCTCCTTGACAGTCGAGTGTGCTAACGCACCCTTTAGGGGGCTTGACTGATAAGGAGAGGAGAGGACCCTTTAGGGGGCTCGACCATAGGACCTTTAGGTACTCGACCATAAGGTCCGTCAGGGGCTCGACTGATAAGGATGCGTAAGAAGGCTCGACTGTTAAGGACCGGAGGCACTCGACCATAGGGAGAGGACCCTTTAGGGGGCTCGACTGATAAGGAGAGGAGAGGACCCTTTAGGGGGCTCGACTGATAAGGAGAGGAGAGGACCCTTTAGGGGGCTCGACTGATAAGGAGAGGAGAGGGAGAGGGAGAGGAGAGGAACTTTAGTTGCTCGACCACCGGGAGAGGACCCTTTAGGGGGCTCGACTGATAAAGAGAGGAAGCGCCGCGCTTTTAGTTCAGTTCGGTAGAACGTAGGTCTCCAAAACCTGATGTCGTGGGTTCAAATCCTACAGAGCGCGAGTAGTTCATCTATACTAAGACAATCTAATGGTGAGGATGCGTAAGCAGGCTCGACTGTTAAGGCCGCCATCACCTTTAGGTGCTCGACTGTTAAGGAGAGGACCCTTTTGGGGGCTCCACTGATAAGGAGAGGAGAGGGAGAGGAGCGGAGAGGAGCGGAGATGGAATTTGCGTGCCTTCTACAGCCACTTCAAAACGCCCAAGCTGGGGACTAAAGCCTAGCAGGGACCTAAAATAGCCCAAAAATCACCATTTTCACGTGGCTCCAAGGACCAGCAACGGGGCTCGACTGATAAGGAGAGGAACTTTAGTTGCTCGACCATAGGATGCGTAAGCAGGCTTGACTGATAAGGACCCTTTAGGGTGCGTTAGCACACTCGACTAATAAGGAGAGGGGGCTCGACCATTAGGGAGAGGAGAGGACCTTTAGGTACTCGACCATAAGGATGCGTAAGCAGGCTCAACTGTTAAGGACCGGAGGCGCTCGACCATAGGACCTTTAGGTACTCGACCATAAGGGATTTATCGCTCGACCATAAGGGAGAGGGCCGCCATCGAGAGGACCCTCACCATATGAATAGTGAGTGACTCCGTCGATGGCGGCCTTGACAGTCGAGTGTGCTAACGCACCCTTTAGGGGGCTCGACTGATAAGGACCCTTTAGGGTGCTCGACCATAAGGTCCGTCAGGGGCTCGACTGATAAGGAGAGGGAGAGGAGAGGAGAGGACCCTCACCATATGAATAGTGAGTGACTCCATCCCTTTAGGGTGCTCGACCATAAGGTCTGTCAGGGGCTCGACTGATAAGGAGAGGGAGAGGAGAGGAGAGGACCCTCACCATATGAATAGTGAGTGACTCCGTCCCTTTAGGGTGCTCAACCATAAGGTCCGTCAGGGGCTCGACTGATAAGGAGAGGGAGAGGAGAGGAGAGGACCCTCACCATATGAATAGTGAGTGACTCCGTCCCTTTAGGGTGCTCGACCATAAGGTCCGGCAGGGTGCGTAGCACGCTCGACTAATAAGGCCGCCATCGGCTCGACCATAAGGCCGCCATCGAGAGGATGCGCAAGCAGGCTCGACTAAAAGGAGAGGTAAATTCACTAATGAAAGGTGGCGTCGCAATTGCTTAACGGATGGATATACCCCAAATCCAGGCTATCTCATCATATTGGACCTATCAATATGGGAAATTAAGGAAGCAAAGGTGGCCTTCATTAAAGTGGTAAATGGGGAAGTGGTAAATTGTAAAGTGCGAACCTGGCCCCCCTTTACTATAAGCTAACCTCCACGAGCTTGCTCTATTTCAAAAGAGGTAGGGGAGGGTCCCGATAGGCCACCCTTCCACTCTGAAATTGACCATATCTTCCACCTCCATTTTTGGGTAGGGCCCTACCTCCGGAAGGCAAGCTGGACCGAGCGAGGGACCTAACTAATTCGGACCGGGGGTAGTCAATTTGAGGGTGGGAAAGGGAGGGGAGCGAGGTACGAGAGAAGGAATTGCTCCATCATTTATTTGTTCATGAGGCAAGCCCCACCAACCCCACAACCTAACCAAGGGATTCCTGCTCGGTCTTCCTGCAATAGACAATATCCTTCCAGCTTGGGTCTTACTGCTAGTCCTATAGATTGAGTACCTTATAGTGAAAGATATCACATTCAGTCCTCGCCATTTATGAAATACTGATGGGAACGAGAACCAAGAAAGGAAGTAGACGGGCTAATCCCTACCGACTATTCAGTATATCCTTTTAGGATAAAATGAGAAGGAACGAAGTAGCTTGTCCGGATCGGGCAAGGGGTAAGCCACGGGAAAAGAGAATATATAGAGGGGATACGCTTAAAGAAACCATGCCTCAAGAGGTCCTTACTACAGATAAGATAAGAGTCCAGCTCATATGAAAGGGAAAGTTCTGACAGTATAATCCCTATATCCTTCCGTACCGTACCTTACCGTTAGTCCATACCTTTAAGTATAAGTCCTTCGGTATCTAACCATCGGTCTCTAAACAGAATCTAAATGAATCTATTTCCTTATACTGATGGCTTTATACTGGCTCTTATACGGGCTTTCTACTTGTTACCGCCTCTGGTAAGGACTAGTGTAAGCGTTAGCGAGACTATAGGCCGGATATATTATTTATACTGAGGATTCCCCCTAATATCCCTTACCACTATAGGGTTCAAGACTGTGCTTCTGTAGTTATTTTCTTCCTGGATTCGGAGACAAGCAGCGATACTTAGAGTTATTTCTCATTCATTGCTTGCCACAACTATTATTCTTTCCTTGCTGCTTGATCGAGACTAAGAGTTATTTACCATTGCTTGTTGGAAATGTTCCCACGGCTATTCCCATTGCTAACTCAACTTGTTTCCACGATGATATCTATATATATAGATATATGTTCCCATTCATTGCTTAGTCAACTTGTTCCCATGGCTTGTGGCTAACTCAAGAAACTTGTTCCCATTGATTGCTTGTCACAGGAAGATATTCTTTTCATTGCTTGTACAGGACGACCGAAAGATAGGTGTTATACTGCGAACTGACCTTTTCTTATATAAGCTGGTCTAAGATAGAAGCAGCAGGGAAGACTCAGCATTAAGATCACCTGGTGGAGGCAATACGAACCATTAAGATATTCATGTTGTGAATCATGGCATGCAAACATATATTCATTACCGCATGTACAGATGAGTAGGTTAGCAAAGGGAGATCATCATCCTATTTTGCCTGTTACGTCATCAATATTTTAGATCATCATGAATCAGAGATCAAGCCATATATTCTTTCACTTTCACATAGATAGCAACATCAGAGAGAGCCCTAGATTCTTTCACTTAGCAAGATCAGAGAGAGCCATATATTCTTTCACATAGCAGCAAGATCAGCAATAACTATCCTATTGAAAGACATGATGGACTATCACAAAGATTACATGGCATGGATTATTCAGTCATTGAAACAACCAGTCATTGAAGAAACATCTAAACTATGCCTCATGGAATCAAGCAAGGTGCATCGTTAATAACACAATCATACATTTAAAGAGACTTTCAATCTCCTAATTTCGACTTGATATAAAGAGAAAAGAAAACACATCAATCTCTATATACTCAGCATTCTGAGCATCATTGTTTATTCATTTCGATCGATTTTTCCCAGTCTCAATTCAGTGAGAGAAATATGCATATATTTTCTTTCACGATGCATGCTTCGCACTTCGCACCGAGATAAGACATTATAAGTAGATTGAATTACTAAAGTGGATCATTCGTCGGTCCAGCAGCGGATCCTACAAAGGCAAAGGTACCCGCTAATCAGTTTCGATCAAATTGACACTTAGACCTTGCCACATCCACTTCAGCTTGTCTACGAACAGCTCTACCCGTTAACCGACTTACAGTGTACAGCATGAGCCGCTGGACGTGAAACAGCATGAGCCGCCGCCATATGACTACGCTTAGCCACCTAGTAAGATGCCAGAGAGTAGGAAGCTTCGCTGACGCCAGCCAATTTCGCAGTTGGTCCGTCCGTACCTAGTATAAGCACAAGGGACAGCTGTAGGCTCAGCACTTATCCCTGCAGCTTAGATTCTCCATTGCCATTGACAGATCATAATACGTGAGCTTTAAGCCACTTAATCCAAGTCATCCAAGCCGACTCTTTGCACAGGAGCTAAAGGGCAGAAGGATCGAGGTGGCCGGATATAATGACACATTCCCCTGGTCGACCTGCAACGTATATAGGACTGCAATAGTGAAACTCCTCCAAGAGCCGGTATCCATCTATCTCTATAGTCATGCCAAGGGAGGCTGATACGATAAGCCGTAGGAGAGAACGAGTGGGAGTTTGGCCTACCAACAAAGGTAGCATGTAGGGCCCAAGGCATTTATAGCCGAACAGTTCTGAACGCAATCGGCCCATAAGACACTCTATATACAAGATTATAGCCATCTTTACGGATCCCGAGCGTAGCAACCATACTTAATTAGCGAGTTTCACCTTCATGGTCATACTGATCCGCTGTTGACTTTCTTTTTTGATTCGCCTCCTATCCCTTCCGGCGTTATGCCTTCCTCTTAAGGAGAGTGGTATATGATTCATCGACAGCAGATGTTTGACATCCGGGCATGCATGCTATTGGTGTTCCTTTCCCTGAGGGGCCTTGTTTACCTTAGTATTCCCTCCCTTGTACCCCAGTTTGGCTGAGCTATACATGATCTTCAGGTCTGGTTCCAGGGGTTTACCACGCCAACAGTAGAGCCCATATCCCGCTCATTTCCAGTCCCGGTAAATGACCCCGTTCCATATCCAATTGATTCACCAGCGTTAGAAGCAAAGGCAGCTAACTAAGTGGGTCTAGTCGAATAAGTGTTAGTTTCAGGTCCTATCCCAGATTCTGTTACCCGAGCATAAACACATAAACAAAGGGTGCATAACAATTTCCGGAGCCTCTCCCTCGAGTATAGCCTAAGCATCGGAGGGCAGAAGGATAGACAGGAGCATAGATGGAACACAGTGCTAAGGATCACCCCTCATACCCCTGTACCTAAAAGCTGGATGCCGCTCTGTTCTGCTACAGCTTTCCGCCCACAAAGAATATGTATTTTCCCGAGATCTGCCACTTCAACTTATGAATTAATGGGTAAACGGGTAAACGGGTTCAAATTATGCGGGATCATTATTATGAAGTTGCTTTCTCTGCTCTTGTATCTACGGCTTTCGCCTTTGACTCTGTGTCACTCCCTGTTTATCCCCTTTATTCCTCGCAAACAAATAGACCGCGCCTTTAGTAAAATGCTTCGCAAATATGACCGGCAGG
This sequence comes from Pinus tabuliformis, assembly GCA_031772625.1. Lineage (NCBI taxonomy): Eukaryota > Viridiplantae > Streptophyta > Pinopsida > Pinales > Pinaceae > Pinus > Pinus tabuliformis. Next base: position 712,452,259 of record CM062812.1, on the reverse strand, counting down.
GGAAAGATTTTAGAGTAACCGGAGTCTAAAAAGGCGTTTAGAAGAACCGAAACAGTTAAGAGAACCAAATAATGAATGATGCGCTTTTTGGTATTTCTTTATTTGAGGTCCACCATTGGGTTTTTTTAGTTTCACTTGCCCGCACAAATTCGTCCTTACTAATAACCTAACAGAACTTGACTTTGTGCTCGCGACCCTACCTAAGGCTAACTACCTAAGGTGCGTGAGGCAGATACTTTACCCCCTACCTTTTCTCCCCCCTCGAGCTGCATTGCATGGGCCGGACCCTCTCTATGATGTTGGACTCGAGCCGGTTGAAGTCCAAGTAATAATCTCATATAATAAGAATGGATCTAGCATTTTAGAATGAAATGCATATATTATATATGTAATTACGGTCATGATCAATTCGGATTCGATGTCATAGTCATACTCACGGATGATGAAATCTGACCTGAGATGAAGAGAGATCGGTTTCTTTTCAATTTCGATGTATATCATGACATATGATGCGGTTAGTTTCATTCGGAATATGCCTTTTTTACGTGAAATTGGGGTCATTTTGATGCGCAAGCAGGCTCGACCAACGATACGCAAGCAGGCTCGACCACTATTTACCCACCCACCCCAATCCCCGAGGCCCCCCCACCCAATAAGTAAATTGAAAGGTAGTCGAAAATCACATACATAGAGGAGGGTCAGTCGAATCCATTACGCCAGCTGTGAACTGTATATCCTATCCTGAAACTGCGTCGGCTGTAAAATAGAAATGAGAATCCCCTGCTTGCGATAAGAAGTGGGAAAGGAGACGATTAAGCATTTCACCTGCGTATGTCTCACGTCTGGAGGAGGCTTTTCTCAATCAAAATATCCTATCCAGTAATAAGACCTAGTTACTTTATTTTACGTAATTACGTATATAATAAGGGTTCATAGGGTTACCGTTATATCTTTCCATTTTCCCTTACAACTCCAAGTCAAATTCCCACTCTTTATCCACTATCTTTGGCCTCAGCTATGCAGAGAGCTAGCTCCCCGCCCCATTACTTCATTTCCCACTCCGAGCACCCCTTCCAGATGCATATCGAGATCGAGATCCCATTTCAGTTTCATACATTGATGTTGATCCAGCAGTTTCATCCATTGATCCTATATTTGTCAGAACCCATTTCTTAAGAACCCGAAGCAAAACAAGCAGGAGCAAAGGTAGAGACAAAAGTGCGAAGTAAACCCATAGCCACCAGCATCAAAGCAAGCAGGAGTAGAGACAAGGATAGAGACAGGAGAAGTTCCAGGTCCAAGTTCAGCAGTTTCAGTAGCAGTAGACTAAGCTTAAGAGTAAGCAACGGATACGGCTACAAACCCATAGCCCTAATCAGTTACAGAGCCAGTTGTAGTTCCAGTTCGTGATCTAGACCCTTTTTCACTTGTTTCAAAATAGGGACGACATATAACACATTATATAAGTAATCATCAAACATCTAGTGCATGAGATAGCGGTCACCACTTTGATACTCTCTGGTCAATCTCATCCTCATATCAGTAAACAGTTGATTAACCTATTGAAGTTTACCCGTGCTAGTTCTTTACCCAGCAGCGAAGAGAACAAAGGCAAAGGAAGGAGAGGCTTTCTCAATAGATCCGTGCGTGCCGAGGTGTTACCCGACATACCATAGCATGTCCGGTGATTTCAGGCCTGTATTCCCTACCTATAGGCCCTGATTCAAGGTGTTCTGTGGGTGTATATGAATCTGGCTCTAAAGCTGGCGGCTCTAGGAATGGATATGGAAGGGGTGCCGGAACAAAGCTTCTTGGAACTAAAGGGAAGGACGAAACATAACTTATTGGAAAACATTTATCGGCGCATCATGGAACACGCGAAAATCTATTTGGGTCTGGGCCGAGCTTGGGTCTTCATTCTCTGAATGGTTATCACCCATTAAATGGATGGCTGCATTCCGTGTATCGATTGTGTACTTACGCAGTCAACTGAATTTGGGGCTGGAACCAACCGAAGGGGGCATAAACGGCCGGAGGATGATCTACTAATTTCACAACATGGTGTCTTCGATAGGTATGAAATATTTAGGGATTTATTAGATTGATATATCATATTCTGGGAAGGGTTATATAGCTTAATTTACGGTAGACGGTCTAACTACAAGCTTTGGACTGTCATATTGGTCGCATTGGACTGTATAACTACATCGCTAATAGACGGTTCCATTGGCAACAATATGGCCACAAGCTTTCTAGTATAGACTGCTCGGGGAGAACCCCAAACCCCCGATAAGCTCTTATATACTTGCTTGGTCGCCCAATATGCTCGTGTGTTGGCTGGGGAGATGAAACTGTCTATGCCCCAGCCCCTGCCTTTTACGATGGGAAACTGCTTGCTCGGATACTCCCACTACTGCTGGACGATATGCGGGATCAACGGAGTTCTATTTCGGAATCTGTCACTGGCTGTGGTTCAACTTTAATGCGAAATAGGTAAACAGCTGCTTCCTTTCCTGCTACTGGTGAATTAGGTGTATTCATATATTCTAATACTTTAGATGTAATACTTGATACGGGACTTGAACTCAATCCGCTACTAGGCACTCTGCATGCAATTGGTTAAGGTTCGCCCTTATGAACAACCTGGTCAACCGCTGGAACATGATATGAACGGGGCTATCGAACTGCTTCTTCATCAATGGGTGGAACTACAGGAACTGCGGGAACCACTGCCCACCTTGGCCGATTCTTCAATTAGTAATGCTACTGGTGGATCTTGATCTCAATATTTAACTACTGGGGGTTCAACTAGTGCCTCTACCTCCGGTGCTTTTACCTCTCCTGCTGGTGCCACAAAGCAAGCAACAGAGCGAGACAAAGAGCCCGTTAGATAGAAAGATGGAGACCCAATAGCAGATATCCTACATAAGATAGGTGCTTTCTCTAACTTTCCCTCTTGCAAATGGCTTTCTCTCTCGCCTGCCCAGAAACAAACTTTCTATCTATTTATACGAAGACACCTTATTTATCCTTGGGCAAAGTAACTTTATGTCGCCTGTGAAGGACTAAGCGGATATTTTCTCTCTGGCTCTCCTGTCAAAATGGCCAGGTTATTGCTGGATAAATGACTTTCCATATGAAGATTCATATAATATAATTGGAGAAATCCAGCTTGAAACATTCAATTTACCAGATACAGTGCCAGGCTCTTGAAGTATAAATTACCAGTATGATGCTAGGTTCTTTAAGTCCTTTGAACAAATTCAATGCCATGTTCACAAATATAAAATGAACAAGTAAAAGGCCCGCTTCGTTAGTTCAATATTACACGCATTTTTTCCAGGTTCTTAACGATCAATTTCCAGTAATATTTGAATAAATAATTGCTTCCACACCCTAGGGCAGGGGGGCTACCCTATATGCTATCTTCACTGCTACCAGCGGGGGCCAACGCCAACGAACGATAGCCAAATACCCCTACCCTAGCTATAGTACCTCGACTTATTACAGCCAGTTACTTTGTTGCCTAGCAGGACAGGTTATTCCTCGAAGGATGATTGATTGAAGATAGGAGGCCTGTGAACGATTTGAAAAGGGGGATTATATTAAGAGATAGAGATACTTGTATTTACAAAGATATCGGGGGTTTAATCACAATACAAACACACACCCCAAACTGTACTGTTATCTTTGCTAAAATCCACCTCTCCTCTCCTCTCCCTCTCCTTATCAGTCGAGCCCCCTGTCGGGTCCTTGCACTAGGAAGCGCAAGCCCCTCCGGGACCTTCAATCTCTTATATATGTTGCAGTGGTTTCAAATTTGCATGAAAATTGCATGAAAATTGCATGAAATTTCAGTGGGATGCTAGGAGGAGAATTTCTTCGATATATTATATACGTTGCATGGATTTACAACCAACTGACCTCTGGTTTTTTTCAGTAAGTTGGGAAAGAAAGAATGCCTGCCTTAGAGGTACGGCGCTCAGCTAAGCGCTATGCCCTTATGGTCGTCAGGACCCTGGGAGTTTCAGGAGATCAAATTTGAATGTCCGGGATTTGTATTGACTAAACAGCTGGAGGTACTGTGAGTGATGGAGGTGCTCTGAGGGATGTTTGGTTGGAAGGTGGGGTGATGGGGCACCATCAAGGTTGGCTGAAGGCAGTCCAAAGGTTGGTGTGGCCCAAAGACAGCCCCAAAGGCCGAATGTTGCCCAAAGGTTGGTGTGGCCCAAAGGCAGCCCAAAGGTTGGCCGAAGGCAACCCAAAGGTTGAGAGCAGAAGAACAATGGGTTGGACCTCCTCTGATAATGACTTAATACCTAGAGCACCAACTGATTCACTTACCTTCCCTTCAGAGCAGGAGATGGATGGGGGATGGAAGGAAAGAGCCGGGGTTTCACCGGTCGGTCTCTCTGGTTGAGATTGAGGTATATTAATTCGTATTCCATACGATATTGTAAGGTATCCTTCTATTTACTTGCTTTCTCAGCTTTCTTTCCAGAAAATAGGTGTTGATCTTGTTCAATTACAGCTTAGGGTTCCTCTTGGTGATCTCTGCTCGAATGCTCAATACCTCTTCTAAGTACCTTGCTATCACAGGGACCAGGGGAAGTTTGATCCAAGAGGAAGGAAAGACTCTTTATAAATAAGATAGAATAGATAAGGATAACCTAATCAACCATGTTGTGGTCTTCCTAATAAAGGGAACTTAGAACATCTCCTTTAGCCCTGGGATAACCTACTTCATCAATGCAATCAAAAGTATTATTGTGGCAATCAAGTTGAACTCGATGTGCTTCCAACTAGTCTATACCAATGAGGACATCATAAGAACCAAGTGGCAAAATATTCAAGTTTGCTCGTATGAATATTCCATTCAGCTCTAGTGGACATCTCTCCACCATTTCACTAACTTCTATCTTGGTTCCAATGGCTAATTGAACTAGCCATGACTTGCTATGCTTACACTTCTTAAGAGCACATTTTGAAACCACTTTAGGTGTAACATAACTGTGACTAGATCCTGGATCTATTAGAATGGAAAGGTATTGCTTAGCAATCTTACCTGAAACTTTCAGTACTGTTGATTGATTATCTGCTTGGTGGTCTTCCAGGGTAGCATAGATCCTAGGGATAGTCTTTGCTACATCGTTAACAGTTGTAGCCCCCCGAATGTTGTGAACATTCTTGGTGTTTCTCTCCTTGCCCTCGGAAGAGCAAGACCTCCGGACCTTCTTATGTGGACAATTTCTGAGTGAATGTTATTCTCCACATCCCCAGCATCGAATAGGCTCTATTGTCCTTTTCCCCTTTTCTTCAGCTGGCTTGGTCTCACTTTGTGTTGGCTGATTCTGTTTATAACTATTTGGCTTCTTTTTATAAGGCGGGGTTTGAACCCTTTCTTTCTCTGGTCACATTTTGACTTCTTCTTGTCCTTCCAATCCTTGTGGACTTCGGGCTTTTTATTGTTCTGCTCATAGCAATACTTAGCTTTTCTTATGGCCTTATCCAAAGTTCGAGGTTCATCAAACTCAATTTTGTCTCTATAGTATTTAGGTAATCCACTTCATAAATGATGGATTTTGACCTTATCATCTCTGATGTACTTGACATATCTCAGTAGCTCCAATAGCTTATTCACATATTCATCCATGGTCATCTATTCCAGCTTTCACTCATGGAATTCTTTAACTTGACAATCATAGTATCTGCCACAGAGGTACTTCTACTGAAAGTGCTTCTTGAACCGCTTCCAGACGATCTTTCTTTCGCTGATTTGATTTCTCTGTTCGAGGTGTTCCCACCAAAGTGAGGCTCTGCCATTCAAATTGAATATGGTGATTTTGGCCTTCATGTTTCCATAGTAATCATGAACCTGGAAATACTTCCTTATCCCAAGAAGCCAAGCCTCAGCTTCCTACCCGGATTTGACCTCACTGTCAAAAGTAGGTGGTTTGACTTTCCTGAATTCTCCCTGAAAGTTATCTCTATAAGGCCTCTTTCTCTTTTTCTACCTATGATTTTTCTACCTATGATAAGAAGATCTCGAACTGCTCAATGAATCTCCAGAGGTAGATGATTCACTGTTCAAGAATGCTGATGGTGTAGATGTATCATCACCGGAGGTCCTTCTTTTGGTACTGTGGGACCCCTTGCGAGTATGACTCCTGGAGCTATCCCTGGTCCTACTAGCATGATTGTTTGAATTCTGTCCATAATGCATTTGTCTTTGTATGTCTATCAAACTTTGCAGCATGGAAGCCTTCAACTGGTTCTGTTCTTCCTTAGATTTTATCAACATTTCATTATCTGCTCTGCAGCTTTGAAGTTCTACTGTCAAGCTCCTCATGGTTTCTGCAATATTGGGAGAGGTCTTTTTATTTGTTTGTCCATTGGACTCAGTTTCTGAATTGATCCCATTCAGGTCCTCACCTATGATGTCTGCTTCATGCTCATAAGGGCTTTGTGCATCTTCCATGATAACACCTGGCTCAGCCCAACAAGACTAAGCCTCTGCCACCTTGACTGAACAGTAGGCACTGTGCACAACCCGCTAGCTTAAATGACAACAAAACATCATTCTAACATTTCATGATTTGATTAATGAAGTTTTATGCCCGTCCTGGCCTAGTGTTGTGCTTGCCCTAAATTCATTCTATCATTTCAATTTATAACCCATAATAGCCTCAGTGCTGTAACATGAGCCAAGTGAGTTTCCATAACTTAGGTAGGATCATTTCTTTTCTTGTATGCATAGAGTAGTTAGATAACTACTAAATGTATGTAAGTGTAATGTAGATAGCCTGAGAGCATTAAGATTCTTCTAGGATACCTTTTCCAACCACGGTGTCCAGAAGAGAAGCTTGGCAGGACAAAGCCGGTGGTTAGGCAGACGCCCCATTGTTCGGGGTGTCTGCCTAACCATACAGCTTTGTACTATCGCGTGCGCCGTGGTTCGGATTGGAAACTATAACGCTAGTGTCCTGGCATCGGGGATCTGTTCATTTCATTCATTATATATGTCATTATGCATTTCTTCCAGTCATGGCATATATTATATATGTTATTATTAGATTTTGAGAGATTGAATTGTGAACTTCTTCCAGCCAGTTATGATATGACTCGCCCTCCCAATGGCCTTTAGAACAGCTTGTTTGCTCCTCGCCCCCCCTACTGCTTGTTCTACTTTCACTGCTGCTGGGACTACTTCTTTCCTCCCTATCCTTCCCTTCTTACTCCTTATACTCTTTTATTCTACAGAGGATAAATATTGGGTAAACTGCCTAATTATGTATGATGGGTGCTATCTACAATCTCTACCTGGGATTACTCCATTCCCCATGGTCTCTCCTCGATTGAGTGCTTATCCTTTCTCTATCTTGAAGCGTCGGATGAGCAGATGGATCAGCTTCTATATAATTTCGCGCAATGTTTACACGTATAAAATGGACTCAATAGATAGCAGCAAGGGGTTGGGCGGATTAATTCTTCTTGCCATTGGGTATAGCTTGGGTAGTTAAGGGGATAACTAGTGAAAGGGTGGCCTGCCGGTGTTCTATATATTGGTTTTGCCCTTGCTACTGGATAAGCAACTAAAAAAGCAGGAGAAGCAAAGAAGTAGCGGGGAAGAAACGCCCTGAGTTTTACCCATTAATTCCTACATTGATCCGGTCCTATCCTTCCCTTTGACTATGAAACTATAAGAAATTGGCTCATTTTCATTGGCTTTTTGATCCCCATTGCCTACCCTCAAGCCATATATTTCCGACCTACTTTGGACCTGAACCCACCTATAACTACTTGGATGGGGACCTTAAGCCTATCACTTGAATGAATGAACTCTATCTCACTCTATATCGGATGGATGCCCAACTTACATTTGAAATTGCATTTCTCTTTTTGACGAATGGTCTTTGAAAATGTTTCACACAGATACAGATAGGTCGGGAGCATCGAACATCCGACCTTGCTAGTTGGTATGGTTGGATGGTAAACGCCACCTTCTCATTACTTCATTTCCCACCGCAAAATGCCAGGCTCATAGATTGAGATTTACCACCCCATACGCCACCTTTCTGTAGGTAATTTCCCATATCTCAAGGCGGGGTACGGCTGGTCTTTATTGCTGGTATGTTTAGATGGGCAACGCCATCTTTGCGCTCTTGAATTTCCCAGTTTGGTAGGCTCCCCGTCCTTAGAAATCCTTGGCCCGAGCCAGTTGATCCAGTCTCTTCTTTGGCTCGATAGGCCGCCTTTTAAGGTGAGAATTGACCCTCCCCATTCGCCAGGTTTATAGAGTGAATTTACCCATCCTAGTAGGTAAGTTATCAGAGTAGACATTACCACCCACCTATAGAGCCAGCAGCACAGCCAGCAACATCACCACAGCCAACAGCTAGCCCAGTAGCCAGAGCCAGCAAGTAACTAGCCCGCTTTAGGCCAATCATATTATATGAAACTATAGGATCTTAACTTCACGTTGAATCAGTGAATTCTGTTCACCAAATCTCCCATAAGAAACTAATCGGGCATATCTTGTACACCTGTATGACATACGAATACTTACTTACTGACATCGACCCACCCTCCTTCCATCGCAGTTGTATTAGGAGAAAAGCTCAAATCCCCTACTAAATGCCATCGCAGTTGACCGTCGCACTGATCTCTGATCTCGACCTCCTCGACCTTGGCACCGATCGAAACAGCCCACCCTGCTATCAAAAGACCATAATGACATATATAATATATCCATTGTCGAAGGATTGACCCGAAGGTGCCGTAAGGCCTAAAGACCATAAGGGAGAGGTACGTTAAGTGACTCGACTAACAGGAGAGGAACGAAGTCGCTCGACCAAAGAAATCTAATATGAACTGTTGCAATTCCCAAGTTAATAACAATTAGTTGCTTAAATTCAATATTATAAAACCTTATTGATTCTTCTTCAGGAACAGATTTAGGGGGGGCGGGAAGGGGAGAGTGGCCGAGTGGTTTAAAGCGACAGACTGTAAATCTGTTGGAGGTTTTCTACGTAGGTTCGAATCCTGCCTCTCCCAATACCAACCAATTTTTGGTAGCTCGAAAGAGACTGGCATTGGAAGCCATTCTTTGGTCATGCTTCCTATTCAGGGTCCGCTTCAACGGAAGAGCGCGAAAGGGGTGGGGCATTGTTTGCTCGAGGCGTTTTCTATCCGTTTCATCTCGTTCTTCTTATTTTAGAAATGATTTGATCAAATCATTGATGAAAGAATCAATTCCATAACCGATCGGGATGAGGACCAGAAATAGGGGGGTCAAGGAGGTTTACCCGCTTGTCCGCATCGGGCAAGGACCGGTAGGGGCTTGCTTGACGCTAGGAAAGCAAGGACCCGGAGGGGCTTGCTTGACGCTAGGAAAGCAAGGACCCGGAGGGGCTTGCTTGACGCTAGGAAAGCAAGGACCCGGAGGGGCTTGCGCTTCCTAGTGCAAGGACCCGACAGGGGGCTCGACTGATAAGGAGAGGAATTTATTGCTTGCTTGACGTTAGGAAAGCAAGGACCGGCAGGGGCTCGACTGATAAGGAGAGGATGCGTAAGCATGACTCGACCCACGCCCCCCCACCCAATAAGTCAAATCAATTTATTGCTTGCTTGACGTTAGGAAAGCAAGGACCGGTAGGGGCTTGCTTGACGTTAGGAAAGCAAGGAATTTCTTACTTGTCCCGCACCGGGCAAGGACCGGTAGGGGCTTGCTTGACGTTAGGAAAGCAAGGAATTTCTTACTTGTCCCGCACCGGGCAAGGACCGGTAGGGGCTTGCTTGACGTTAGGAAAGCAAGGAATTTCTTACTTGTCTCGCACCGGGCAAGGACCGATAGGGGCTTGCTTGACGCTAGGAAAGCAAGGAACTTTAGTTGCTCGACCACCGGGAGAGGACCGGAGGGCCCTTACTTCTTCATAGGGGCGGAGCCACTCACTATTCCGATGGTGAGGGGTCACTCACTATTCCGATGGTGAGGGGCCCTTTTTTTGACTTATTTGAGAGCCCAATAAGTAAATTGAAACTTTAGTTGCTCGACCACCGGGAGAGGACCGGAGGGCCCTTACTTCTTCATAGGGACGGAGTCACTCACTATTCATATGGTGAGGGGTCACTCACTATTCCGATGGTGAGGGGCCCTTTTTTTGACTTATTTGAGAGCCCAATAAGTAAATTGAAACTTTAGTTGCTCTTTAGTTACTTATTTGAGAGGGGCCACCAAATAAGTAAATTGAACCCGGAGGGGCTTGCGCTTCCTAGTGCAAGGACCCGACAGGGGGCTCGACTGATAAGGATGCGTAAGCAGGCTCGACTGTTAAGGCCGCCATCACCTTTAGGTACTCGACCATAGGGAGAGGAGAGGATGCGGAGCACGCTCGACCAACGCCCCCCACCCAATAAGCATCAAGGAAGGCAGGGTGAGGGATTTATCGCTCATCCATCATATGGATGAGGGTGAGCCTGTCGAACTCTCGACCTATGGGAGAGGTACGTGGGAGGTCCGTTAGGGGCTCGACTGATAAGGATGCGTAAGCAGGCTCGACTGTTAAGGCCGCCATCACCTTTAGGGTGCGTAAGCACGCTCGACTAATAAGGATGCGTAAGCAGGCTCGACTGTTAAGGAGAGGACCTTTAGGTACTCGACCCTAAGGGAGAGGATGCGTAAGCAGGCTCGACTGTTAAGGAGAGGACCTTTAGGTACTCGACCCCAAGGATGCGTAAGCAGGCTCGACTGTTAAGGATGCGTAAGCAGGCTCGACTGTTAAGGAGAGGACCTTTAGGTACTCGACCATAAGGACCTTTAGGTACTCGACTGTTAAGGAGAGGGAGAGGAGAGGGAGAGGAGAGGACCCTCACCATATGAATAGTGAGTGACTCCGTCGATGGTGGCCTTGACAGTCGAGTGTGCTAACGCACCCTTTAGGGGGCTCGACTGATAAGGATGCGTAAGCAGGCTCGACTGTTAAGGAGAGGACCTTTAGGTGCTCGACTGTTAAGGATGCGTAAGCAGGCTCGACTGTTAAGGACCCTTTAGGGGGCTCGACCATTAGGGAGAGGAGAGGACCCTTTAGGGGGCTCGACTGATAAGGAGAGGAGAGGGAGAGGAGAGGAGAGGACCTTTAGGTGCTCGAATGTTAAGGATGCGTAAGCAGGCTCGACTGATAAGGAGAGGACCTTTAGGTACTCGACCATAAGGGAGAGGATGCGTAAGCAGGCTCGACCATAGCCCCCCCCACCCAATAAGTAAATTGAACCTTTAGGTACTCGACCATAGGGAGAGGAGAGGGAGAGGATGCGTAAGCAGGCTCGACTGTTAAGGCCGCCATCACCTTTAGGTACTCGACCATAGGACCTTTAGGTACTCGACTATTAAGGACCTTTAGGTGCTCGACTGATAAGGACCTTTAGGTGCTCGACCATAAGGGAGAGGAGAGGATGCGTAAGCAGGCTCAACTGTTAAGGAGAGGACCTTTAGGTACTCGACTCTTTTTTTACTTATTTGGGGGGGGCCAATAAGTAAACCCAAGAGGGAGAGGAGAGGATGCGTAAGCAGGCTCGACTGTTAAGGCCGCCATCACCTTTAGGTGATCGACCATAAGAACCTTTAGGTGCTCGACCAAGAGGGAGAGGATGCATAAGCAGGCTCGACTGTTAAGGAGAGGACCTTTAGGTGCTCGACTGTTAAGGAGAGGGAGAGGGCCGCCATCGAGAGGAGAGGAAACGAGCAACTCTCTTTTGGGGTAGGGGCCCCAAAAGGGAGGTCCGTCAGGGTGCGTAGCACGCTCGACTAATAAGGCCGCCATCGGCTCGACTGGTAAGGAGAGGAACGAGAAGAACTGTTAAGGCCGCCATCGCTCGACCAACGGGAGAGGAATTTATTACTTGTCCCGCACCGGGCAAGGAGAGGGGCTCGACTGATAAGGAGAGGAACTTGAAGAACCACCGGGCCGCCATCGCCTTTCAGGACCTATTAATAATGAAGTGCAACAACGGAGAATGCACCTAAAGTATTTGACTGTTCCGGCCGTCACGTAATAAGTCTTAACCTCATGCCCTGTGCCGTCCAACCAATATTGAGTACTTCACGCACGTCGGGAAAGGAAGCGCTTGGGATAACGGTAAAGTAATCACTTGGGTGGGATAACCTTGCATCGCATCTTTCTGGCTGGTTCCAACGATGGAGTAGTTGGAGCCAACGAATAAAGGCTCTTTCCGTAATCCGGGAGCTCTCTATTTTTCCTATCATGTTTCTCCTATCATTTTATCCCTATGCCATAATCAAAATATTCTTTATGTGTACTACTTTTTGACCTGGTGCTCGAACTAGTAATTAATGGTCAATTTCGATCCTTTCGGTATGCGTTGCGAACACCTTCATTTTTGGGATGACGTCTCCTATTTGATCTGGAGAAGCGAGAATCATCGGAACGAATAGAGCAGATGGTCCAACCGCAGAACTTCTTCTTTTTCATTACTTCCATGGTCGTGCCTCGTGGCACGGCAGCACCCGTACTATTGAAATGGTTAGTCGGTAGAGATGTTCCCACAGGTGCTCCTTCTTCCAGTGGCACTATAATCCCTATTCCTACATCTCTATTACCCTCTCTAGTCTATCTACATCCCAGGGGATTCATACGCTCTATGGACGAAGCGAAAGGTATAGTGTTGGTTGGAGCAAGCCGCCCTATTCTATTACCAAACCTAATTGGGATAAGCTCACCCGAAACTAGAGCTAAAGACGCATCATTTTGCTCCGTTTTCGTTCTTCATTTTATTCTTCTCGGATTCATGGGAGACTTGTCATATCCAGAATCTTTCCGCGGTGTGCTCTGTTTACTATTATTTCGTACCCTTCTCTTACCATACAATCATGGGCGCGATAGGTTAGCGAACAAAGGGCTCCGAAGAAAACGCCAAACGCTTCGGTCCAACGGGAATGATGAGACACGACGAAATGACAAGATAAGGTGCCCCGGGAGCTTGTGCCCCCCCCCACCCCCCCATTTGGAAATAAGGGAATTCGGGCCTGTAGCTTTCCCCGCCCCCCCTTCGTCGGGTGGTGCTTGTGGGGGGGGTGTTCCACCCGAGGCAGAAATTGGGCTTGAAGCGCGTTCTCTCGCCAACCCAACGAGTCGACTGCTGATGGCTGTTGGTCACGGCTACTACCGAAAAGCTCCAATGAATATGAATCTTTCACATGGAGGAGTGTGCATTTTCATTATGGGTGTGATTTTGTCGCGCGACCCGTGGCTGGCTTATGTTTCGACCATAATTGCTGGAGGGCCCACGCCTCCTATTTCTTCAGGACGGGCGGCGTGAACTCCGGTTCAATTCGGGTATTCAATCCCGCCGCTGAGATGCTCAGTTGACTCCTGAACCTTTATTGATAGGAAGATGGCTCATCCCCAAATTCGTGCATGAGGGTCGGGAACTTTGGATGAACCAATGTGAATGGGTGTAAGCCCCGCTGCTCGGAGACACCCAGTGCTGACCACACCGAGAGACACTAGTAATCACCGCAGGTAACGCCAGTTGGCGAAGTGGCGTTAAGCATCCCCAGCGGTACGGAAAGAGAGGTCGTGATGATACCATCTACGTCCGTACCGCTCCTCGTGGAGTAGATCCCGCATCCAACCATTTGATTGACCAGGGAACGGGATAATTCCCACTAAGCCCCGGTTCAACCGGCGGGCCAGCCGGGCCGTGAGCGCGGTGGGAACAGGATATTCCCAAAAAGCAAAAACCTCCAGGCTCGCCAATGAAGGGCCCTGATGTTGGCAAAGCCAACCACGCCCCCCCTCCTTTTTCCATAAGGATGGGTAGGGCCGGGGGGTGGAAGCGGACGTGGGGACTCGGGGCCAATGGCGAGCGAGGAATGAGATGGGCAGTTCATTTGGATCTATCTCCGCTCTGATAGGAAAAAAAGATTGGTCAGACGACAATTATTATTTTTTAGCCGCCGCTTACTATATTATATAAATACCGTATATCACACACATAACGTGGGGAGGGGGGAGGGAGAAGAAGCTTGCCTCTTCACAAGCTTCTTCTATCCCCCCACCGTGGGTTTTTGGCCAGATCTTCCCGAACTCTAACTCTGGCAGGTAAGACCAGGACCAGGATAACCTTGCAATGCCTTTCTGTACCGTGTAAAGGCCTTGCTATGACTTATGTCACGAAGTGTACACCAGGGTCTTTAGACACTCGATCTCCCTATGGTCAATCGAGTAACTAAAAGTTCCCATCCCTATTTATTAATGATTAATGAATGAGCAACTTCGTTCCTCTCCTGTTAGTCGAGTCACTTAACGTACCAGAGATCACATTTCATAAACAATTTGCTATTAGCTTGGTAATAGCAACATTTAGCAACTATATTCTAATCCCCGTCGGTCTTCGTGTCTAAAGAACCTCGCCCAATTCTTCCTCTGGTCTTTAGAGCGGTTCGGTTCCCTCACCCTCGCCCTCCTGCGTCTTTAGAGCGACTCCGTCCCTCGATCTCCGGGGTAAGGTGAGTAACTAAAAGTTTCTCTCCCTATCGGTCGAGCAACTAAAAAGTTCCTAAGCCATTGGCGTTGTGAAGAGGGGCGACTTCATTAAGTGGGCTAAGTAGTGGGATAGACAAAGAGATCTGTCTTGTGCTTTGACACGCTAACTCATAACGTATTGACTCGTATCATTTCGGTCATTAGCCAGGGAGATAAGTGCATACATAAGGAGAATAACTCCATAACAATGTTCCACCACAGCCCACTCATTGAAGGCTAAGGGCGCCTACTTTCGTTATAGACGTATTTGATACAGTGAAGGTCTTCATTCGCCAATGAAATTAAGGGCCATTCAAATACTTTCCTGGGGCCCCCTTTACTGATTACCCCCAAAGAATTTTCTGGAGCTATTTGTCTTAGTGCTGTACCACGCTAACTCAGCCACTAACAACTGCCCTAGTTCGCGCGATAAGGATATGATAAGGAGAGGACACAACACCTTAGAAAGAACGCGCTCTTTGAGGTATTTATTGCTCGACCGCTAGGGAGAGGTATTTATTGCTCGACCGCTAGGGAGAGGTATTTATTGCTCGACCGCTAGGGAGAGGTATTTATTGCTCGACCATAAGGGAGAGGTATTTATTGCTCGACCATAAGGGAGAGGGAGAGGAACGTAGTCGCTCGACCAAAGGGAAAGGGGAATAAAGAAAGGGCGGGACCTTGCTCTCCTTTTGTCGAGCAAGCGAGAAATCGATGGCGGCCCGTTGGTCGAGCCATGCGTTAGCACCCTCTCCTTATATTGAGAGCGTGCGTTCCTCTCCCGTTGGTCGAGTCACTAACGTACCTCTCCCGTTGGTCGAGTCACTAACGTACCTCTCCCGTTGGTCGAGTCACTAACGTACCTCTCCCGTTGGTCGAGTCACTAACGTACCTCTCCCGTTGGTCGAGTCACTAACGTACCTCTCCCGGGGGTCGAGCAACTAAAGTTCCTCTCCTTATCAGTCGAGCCCCGTTGCCGGTTCAATTTACTTATTTGCCCCCCCAAATAAGTAAAAAAAAGAGTCGAGCAACTAAAGTTCCTTGATGCTTATTGGGTGGGGGGCGATGGTCGAGTAAGAAATTTCAATTTACTTATTGGGTGGGGGGGCGTTGGTCGAGCCCTGTCGGACCTCTCCTTAACAGTCGAGCCCTGCCGGGGGCATCCTCTCCCGGTGGTCGAGCCTGCTTACGCATCCTTACCTTACTTTACTTTACTTTACTTGCCCCATGGGAAGAGCCGTATGAGGCAAAAACTCGTCCCACGTACGGTTCGGAGGCCGAGCCCCAGCAGTAATGGCGCGGCTCAGGTCAACTAGCACGGAAAAGATACAGTTTACTCAACGATTGCCTTTGGGTCCCGAACTCCATATGGGGAAGGAGCGTTGTGGTTTGCGGGGTATTGATCATTCACATGGACCCACTTTTCATTCCATTTGTGGTAATTTGATGATCTATAAACCGTCCTTAACGAACCCATTCATGTTCGAGCATGATGAATCACTTCGTGCCATAATCGACCTGTTGCCAATCCACTTTTCCTCATATGAGAATGGAAAACTGGATTCTTTTCTGCATCGTGAAAGATCGTGGTGGATAAAGAATCGCGGACATAATAGTTTCTGGTTGACCATGTTCCCCGAAAAGAGATACTTTTTATCCATTCAAGAAACGACGAGCACAACTAAAGCTACTATAAATACAAATCTATTTACGGATCCATATGCTCCGATTGGAACTGGAAGTTTCGAAACAGGCGGCTGGTATACCACCATGATGAAACCGCCTCTTATTTTTCGCATTCGGATAGGATTTCTGTTGGCTCCGCCGGGAGGCTTGCGTAGTTTGTTACGTCAGCTCCAGAAGGATAAGTCGCATCGGAATCAAAAAAGTCAAGTGAAATTCATAATCGCATAAATCCAGAGTCGAAGGAGGGGCCCCACCAGATAAGTTCTTTCCCCACAGCCAGCCCCACCCGCAAAACGGAGGGTGGGCTCGCGTCGAGGTTCAACCTTTACCTAAATGGGGCGCAGCGTTATCCCGGGAAGGCATTTTTGATCAAGAGGGAGAGGGGAATAAATAGAAATTCGGAGTTCAAGACCTTAAGTTCTTTATGCTATCTCTAGTTACCTAACACGAGGTCGAAGCGCTTTCAATGAGATTCTCAGATCGAAAAAGAATGACTTTCCACATCCCTGGAGAGCTTTTATACGTAGACGGCGACAGTGAACCGCCTGCTTTATGAACCGGAAGAATTAGGACCTTCATCCACTTGCTGACTCGGGTATTCAATGGACCTACTTGGCTGGAATATTTTGCTGAGGCACAACATCAAAGAATTTCCCCAACATTCAGAGTTGGCGAAAGAAAGGTCAACGCTACAAGACACCTCCGTAGAGACCTAGTCCAGGCGATATCTCTCCCTTCTTCTCCCATTTATTGCCATTTGGTAACAGGGTGAAAAGAGAACTTTGGGCTGCTGTTGGTCCCCGACCGGTTGTGTGTGTAGGCTTTAGGTGATACCCCTAGTTCTGGGTGGGCTGTTTCTCCAGGTCGAAAGAAAAAAGAGGGTAGAGATATAAGATATAAGGCATCATTAGATCTAAGGCAGAGATGGAGAACATATCATCAGGCAGCTAGCAAGAGAGGTCAATACGGGTAGATCGATACGCAAGAGATCGATCAGCAGGTCAGGTCTCCGGTTCGTAGCTCTTGTCTCTATCGCGAAGCAGAATACTAATATAGGTTCTATTTTATCGCGAAGCAGAATAGTCGTGGGTTGGGTTAGTCAAGCGAAGCTGAATCATCGGCAAGTTCAATCGATTAGCAGGTAGGTGTGATTCGCAGTGTCTGTCGATCATTGCGTACCGTATCCGTGTTGGTTAGATGTGCCCCGTATTGGTGCTTAACTCAATATATTATGGTGGGAACTTGGGAAACTCAATTCATCTCGTTCGGTGGAAACATGGTCTCAATGGGTGTGATGTTATTGCTCACATAGTCGTTCGTTGCACATAGTCGTTGTATTCGCCCCTAGCCTCACGTGCTAGTCCCACTCTCTCTAGCCACACACACACGTCTAGCCATCCATTGTCTAGTTGGTTCATCAAGCAGCTGACTTAGTCGACCCATCAGCACTTGGTCATTTGCACTTGGTCATAAGACCCAGCCAGCAGCACTACAAATAGCTTCTCCTTAATTGGTATTTCTAGTAAGCGAACTGCGAGGGCCAACAGCGACGCTTTTTAAGAGGGAAAATTGAGATTTCTGGTAAGGCAACTGCGACGGCCAACTGTGATGCTTTTACGGAGGAGAAAATCACCCTTATACCTTAGAAATAAGTAAGCGACTTATGTGATCTAATAATTGATCAAATAATTGATCGAATTGACTTTCTTTCGATCACGCATCTCCGACCGAGTACTTTCCCTCTATAGCTCCGATTAGTTCATCAAGCCAAATTCTAGCCACCACAGGTTCTAGCTAGCCTCATGGTTTTGACCCCTTCCCTCTGGTCAGACAACCCCTTTCCCCTTTCCCTCTGGTCTGGTCAGGCAACCCCTCGGGTCTGGTCTGGGGCCCCTTTCCCTTTCCCTCTAGTCTGGTCTGGCTCAGTCAGCCTATCGGGTCTGGCAACCCCTTCCCTCTGGCATCCCCTTTCCCTTTACCTCTTGTCTGGGGCCCCTTTCCCTTTCCCTCTGGTCTGGTCTGGTTCCAATCTCTCTATTTATCCAGCAGGCACCGG
Source organism: Pinus tabuliformis (assembly GCA_031772625.1). Classification (NCBI taxonomy): domain Eukaryota; kingdom Viridiplantae; phylum Streptophyta; class Pinopsida; order Pinales; family Pinaceae; genus Pinus; species Pinus tabuliformis. The sequence goes on along the minus strand of CM062812.1, from coordinate 712,433,974 downwards.
AAAGGCCAATAGCGAGTTGCCAGGCTGCCGCTTCACCAGGAAAGGCAGGCAGTGTCAGGAAGGGAGAAAGAAGGTCCCGGAGGGGCTTGCGCTTCCTAGTGCAAGGAGATGAAGCCGTTTATTATGTTCCAGATCGTGATCCAGAGTCTTATCTTCGTGATCGAGTTACTTACCTTCCACACAATAGGGAGGGAGGAATTTATTGCTCAATCAGATTGGACAGCTGGATCGGGCCCATTAACCCTGTGGATCGGATCAGATGGTTATATTGCGGATTATAAAAAAACCTCACTGGCTTGGGATTGCTGGGAAGGTTCTCTCTAACCACCTGATATGACGAGGCAGTTACTCTCCAACCATTTTAGATGCAGCGGGATATGGGTGATCTCATAAGAAGAGATCCTGGGCGAGCTTCTTATGAACTAAATCTACAGGAGCTTCAACGTAAGCGCTGGACAGCGCAGTCTTGAACGATTGCCCACGCCCTAACTCAATGGGGTGGGGCATGCTGAGGACTACTTCCCTTGATTCCAGCCATACCCAGTAAACGGGACATACATAGATAGCAGTGGATAGTGCGGTCTAGAGAGCTGGGCAGATAACGTAGTGGAGATAGCTATAGTGCGGTCTATAAAGCTGGGCAGATAAGCCTAATAGCGGGGTGGACCTTATACGGGGGTTAGCTAGGAAGAGGTATACGTGGTATAGGTAATGCGGGGTATACCTAGCCAATTTCTCTCTTGGTCAAGCCTATCCTGGCAGTCCTGGGGTTACTGGGTATACGTCTAAGTAAGAGCTTATACGAGGTATACGACCTATACTGTACTAGCTATACCAAACGGGCCCTGATCGGGCATTTGATTATATAAAAACTAGCCTTTCAGAACGACACTTTCCTACTTATCATTGGGCAGTCTGCGGACCCTGACCTCTCAGTGTAATGAACATTGCGGGAATTTTATATTAGATCCTTGCTTCTTGACTTGCTTCCTCTTTACCTAGCAGTGGCACGAACATTCTGGGAAGATCATAAAGCCATCTTGCTTCTTGACTTGCTTCCTCTTAGGGGCTTGGGCTCGCTTAGCAAACTTGGCTGGCTTACTCAACTGAACGGATGCCGAGTCTGAGTCTGGCTTTACTGACCTTGGCCGGCTCCCTACGCAACCCATCTCCTCTAGTTGGTGCTTGGCTTAGCTGGGTCCTATGCCTCACCCTTTTGGGGCTTCTACTTGACCAAGGTAGGCGGAGCATCGGGTTGTTACGGACCTTGCCTACTCATGGGGGAATCAAACCCGGGCCTCTACGTGTTTGGAAGTTCCCAACCTTGACTACTTCTTTATGATTGGGGAGTCAGCGAACACATACCTAGCTGTGTTACCACACGTGGTGGGGTGGGATGGGAATGTTTCCTTTATTTTATAGGCTAGTCCCTTCTCTCATTCGCACTCGATATTCAATTAACTAAAATAGATAAGGGTGGTTCCGAGTAGGCGTGCTCCTGCACCGAGAGATGATTCGGGAATAGCGGAAAAGGATACTTGCTTCCTTGGGTGGGGCAGGTGTTCCTCTTTCACTGCTTGCGGGTATAACCTCCTTTGCACCGACCAGACAACCATCATGACGGGAAAGGCTTGATAGATTTGGCCGCAAGATAAGCCGGTTAGGAGTCTCTTTCCGCTGTAGGAGACAGCTTTTCCATAAGTGGTAGAGATTGATTTCTGAGGTATGCTTGTCTTCCTATGGTTGAGTCATGTAAACCTCCTCCAATGGGCTCATCCATTTATAGAACCCCAACTGATAGTACCCAGGAGGGGGAAAGACATAATAATGGCCCTAAGATCTCTAATGAGTACTCATTTCCCTGCCTGTCATGCTACTGCAACCAGTTCTCTGGAGCGTTTGAGTTCCACAACTTGGGATCTAGTAAGATCCTCCTAAAAATATCCTGCTAGGGAGGGATAATATACTTCGCTTGACCCGGAGAGCCTGTGAGGCATGTCACCTGCTTACCTGAACCGGATTCAAAGTGTATAATCTGATTTTCACCAAGTATCTCTAGAGTAATATCATGGAGATCAAGGGACGGAGTCACTCACTATTCATATGGTGAGGGTTTATCCGGTTGCATGAGGTCCGGGGATGGGAAGGGTGAGGCGCGAAGCCCTTGCCTTTAGATTGTTCATCTCCCCGGCACGCCTAGTATGCTCTTCTATAAGCTTGGCCTGCACTACTTCCTCAACCGCAGCAAGAGGGGTAGGAGCCCCTTCCCCGAACGACTTGTGCCCAAGAATTCATGTCTCAATTTATTGTTTGAAGGTGGAATGTTGAGTTGAAAACTCCTCCCTCTCCCTATTCAAACCAATCCAATGCTCCAGGGCTTGCGTCTAGGAGGACTATATATAAAAAGACTCCATCTTCAGGTTCTTTGAAAAATAAGGCTCCAGGGCTTAAGGCTATGGATCTTCCAACCATATTTCACTTTCATACAAATAGCATTTCACAACGTTTAGAGCTATTGCGCGGGGGCATGGATAAGCTAGAATTGCTGCTATTGCTGGTACGGCTGGAATTGCTTTTAGGCTTGAGGAACCCGGCTACTGCTGGCTTTTAGTTAGTGTAGGCATCGTTCGTTACTTGCCTCGTTAGTTACTGGCAGGCTACTGGTTGAATTACCCCGGGCAGGAGGGTCGAACCCATAATGCTAGAAACTGTGACTAGACCCACGATTATGGTGCTTCGCGAAACAAGAGCATTGAACCCACCAATAGTAGATTGACCTGGCTTGACATCCCACCCATTGTAATCAATACACAGAACGATATAGATTGAGATGAGTTCCCCCATGTTCCCATCAGAAGACATTGAGCCATGCTTGTTTACTTACGCTATGAATACCTAGGGATTTGAAGAAACGATAGGACACAGTGGACCTGCTTCGAACTTGCTGCTTGCTGGATAGCTGGACAGAATGATTGATGGTACCGCTGCCTAGAATAATGAAGAGGGTGCCTACAATACAAATATGATTCTGAAAGGAGGGGGGGCGGAAGGAAAAGCATATTAATTGCGGAGCTTACTTTTGGATAATTACGTGTATAATAATAGAATTGAATTAGTACTGCTTGAGTTACTTGCTTCGGTACTGGAGATTCTTTTACTGCTCGCTGGGACAAGAAACTTGCTTGTCGATGAAACCCCGGCTGGCAGAAGAAACGACACGAGCTAGGTAGGAAAAGAAACAATTCTATATTCCCCATCCCTCTATCCCCTCTACCCTCTATCTCTACCTCTCTCTACTGTAACCTATCCACCGCTATCTCTACTTCTCTCTACCGATACTAAATACTTTATACTCTAGACGTTCAGTTCATCAGTCCAGATACGGTAAGTCTATAGACGTGAAAGCCAGAACAACCCATCCCGAAAGTGTTTGTGTGAGGAGGTGCACCGATTACCCTAACAACTTATCCATGCATGACAAGGTGCCAACTTCAAAGAATGAGAGATGTGAACCAATGGATGGATAGGAGTTACAGCAGACACGTTCTTTTCAATCCATTAGATACAGATGTTCTGTTCAGTTCATATACGTGAAATCTATATACATGAAATAATTACCCCATCCCGACAGAGTGAGTGAGGTAGGTAGGTGCACCTATGAAGAGTGATTGATTGAAAGAAATCAAATGGACTAAAGCTAGATCACCACGGAAGTCATAGTCATGGCTTGAAAACGGGAAACAAGCGTAGTGCCAGGTCAAGTAGTGGAAATTACGTTTACTAGTGTAATTAGAGCTTAAAGTCTCATGCAAGAGCTTACAGTGTATGAAACCTTATGAAATAGGTACAACCTTAGAATAGGTAACTGCTTAGGCTTAATCAATTAGAAAGAAAATAGATCATTAATGGAACAATCACATCCAGAGTGCAGGCTGGCTTGACCAAACCGGCCTGAACCAACCTACTAAGGCTAATCACTTACCCTACCGGCTTCTATTACGCTTGAACTAGAAGTCCGTATGGATACAGAGAGAGTCCAGTCATTATCGCACTACAGAGAGGCTAAGCACAGAGAGTAGAGCTAGGAGTTAGCTTATGAACTCAAGCTAAGCACCATATGGATTCCACTGGTTGTTTCTTTATATGGAATGGGTGCCATAGATATGCGATCATCATATAAAATATATTTGGATTTTGGATTATTCCCCACTGACTAACCTCCCACTCACTAACCTTACTGGGCATGTGGTAACCTGAATAGCTGCTGCTATAGTACCTTCTCCCTTAGGTCTGGTCTACATGTCTAGTCTGGCGTGCCCTACCACCCTACCCTATGCGGTTTTGGAACTTGAAATGTGTGGAGTAGTTAGGGTAATGGGTGCACCTAACACTGTTACTAAATCACCCACCTCCCTACTGGCTCTACACCCTCCCCTCTTATAAGACTAAATAAAGCCCTTCGCAGAAGACTGGCTCTGGCATGTGGACTCATTCGTCCAGCTCCTAAAACTCTTCGTAAAGGGGTGAAAGTCTTTTCCTGACTGGGTTTTCCAGGGCAAGTGTAATGACGAGTGAACTGTCTCACGAAGGGGCAACGGGAAAGCAAGCAAACGGTGGAAAGTGATTCGTCTCCAGGGAGAGCAGGAATATTGAGAAAGCAAGAGACCTTCGGCAAGCAGCAAGTTCTAGATCAGCAGATAGGTTCACCGTGGAAGGTGTTTTCACTGTTTAAGGGGTCCTATCGCGTATGATGGGGTCCTTCTCTCACGTCTGGTGCTGGCTAAATCCTCTCATCAGGGAGGTTGAGCCATTCAGGAAGATGGGCTAATTGGATGGTGAAATTAGAGGAGTCTTATTTGGAAATAAAGCCCTACCCACATGTTCAAAAATATCATCTGCAAATGGTGTAGCGAAGGGGTCATGTACATACACATGCTTAATTCAATCCCTCCCTTATGAAATCCACACAAATCTAGATCTCACCTGTATTCTTAATGATCACGGGGATTATCCACAAAGATTCCTCGATAGGGAAGACGAGTCCTGCCTTCAACATCTTATAAAGCTCTAGTTCAACCTTCTCTTTAATTCCTGGATTTCATCTGTATGACCTCTTTTGATAGGCTTTGCATCAGGTTTCAAATGATTTTCATCTCACCTACTAGTGAGCCTGCTATGCCTTGCCCGATGCGGACAAGCGGGTCAACCCCCTTAGGAGAAGTCTTTAGGAAATAGTCTCCATATTCTCTAAGTAATTCTACCGTAACTGGTATTTATCCAATCACACTCGGATCTTATTCATAGCAAATAGCCATGAAGCTAACTACCCAGATTTCCCATAAAGACGTTTACACCTGGACTAGCCATATCCACATTTTCACGTCTGATATCGCCATATCTACGTCCTTGCTAAGAATCAATCTAGTCTTCCCTTTGCCCCATAGGTAGAACCTTCGCCAATCATATCTACGTGGCTATATATGATGTCACATAGATACGTGGACCACTTGGATTTTCCATCTCGATATCGCCATATCTACTACTAATAAGCCAGCAGGTTGCCAATGCCAGTGCTGGGCCTCACTCAGAGACTACTCCACTTGGACTACTTTCTCGGCTGGGCTACTTGAGATAAACTATGTAGCATGGATAAGTTTTCACCTCTGATATTTGCCTATCTATGTCTGCTAGTGGATCCCAGGCTGCTGGATCCCTGGCTGCCTAGCTTGGATCTGGTCTGCCAACTTGAACTCCACGGAGGAAACATAGCCCTCGACCCTCTCCTCGAAACTAGACCTCGAAACAACCGTGGCCCTACACTTCCACCTCGATCCTCAACCCTTGACCTATAACTTGACATCACTACGCTGCAGAACTTTCCTACCTCAACTTGATGGGCCATGCATTATATATGAGGCATCCGTTGAGGATAGATCAGGCGCCATACACATAGTTTCATTCACGCTAGGATGGTTTTGACGGCCAGGGAAGTAGGTTGGGCTTGGAGATATATTGATTGATTGGATTTGATTGATTCACTTTAGAAAAGATTTTGAGAATAGCGTTCCCACCTGCCCCATCTTCCAAGAATAGTTTGACACCAAACTCCCCATAGCACGTCCCAATAAACTAACCATCTAACGTCCCAATATTAGGCGACAAGAGATGCGGGGTCCACCGGATCGACCAATGAGTGACAGCAGACCCAACCAGGAGACCTAAACTGAAGACCCAGCCAGCAGACCCAACCAAGAGACCTTGCCATAGCTACCAGACCTACAACTCCTACGCCAAACTCCAAAATCCAACCTTGACCTCCTAACTCCCAAACTCCAAACTCAAAACTACTACCGAACAAGTTTTTCGATAAGGGTGGCCCCATGGATATTCTCATATATAAGAAAGTTGACACACCTAGAAGGGAACCTCAATTTCATGGATACGCTTATATACCACCTGAAGAACACCTAGTTGGGGACAGGCACTCTGTTTGGGTGGACCAGATCTTCAAAAAGATTCTCATTCGCCATTTTCCCATTTTGGATAAACCTCGTTTTTCTCTAGATACAGGAAAAGAACATGGTTGTTACTTACAAGCATTTAGACCAAGTTCCACTGAACTGATTCGATTGGATTTTCTGAACTAATTAGTCTTCTTAGGTTGGCTGGAAGGAGTGGCCAAAGGTGACTTATTAGTCTTCTGGGGGAGGACGCTTCACAAGCTACTGATGAGTATTACGGTGAGGCAAGTTCCAACTGATTTCTATTGTGGCTCTGTCTAGTTGTAGCAGCAGGTAGGTCAAATCAAGAGATGTTTCCGTAGCGTTAGTAGGCCCCTGGTTTTGAGTTTGTTGGCAGAGTAGGCCCATGGATCTTGGCCTGGTGGGAGTAGGTGTGGTGGGATTGGTGTTCTTGGTGGGACTGGACTAGTTGGACAGGCGGGTGTAGTTCATCCCTGTTGGTGTGCTTAGTGTGTTGGCAGTTGAGAAGGGGTATATGGAAAAATCAAATCAATCTAGCGAGCAAGCAAGAAGCACATAAGTAATATCATCCCGCAATATCTTTCATCTCCAAGCCCCGCCCCGGTTCAACAACAAGCCGATGGACCAGCCCTTCCTCATCCATTTATTACGAGAGCTCACATGGAGATGTTTCACTTTCCCATTTGAGGAGGTAACCCCTCCTTAGCCGAGAGTAAGGAGATGGGAGACCCCTCTAAAACTGAATCATACATTAGAGCCATGTTCACAGGGTTCACAATAGATAGAATCTCCATGGTTTGTTCATTTGGTTGGACCAGAAGATGACAACTTTTATCATATATATATGTGATGATTCTGAATATTGAATAATAAGTCTTCTTATTAGAGTAGTGTCATAATTATAGGAATAGGAAGGAGAAGAGAGGATACTCCCTCGGGAAGGGTAATAATATAAATATCCAATGGGGTAGTTTACTATCCCTACTAGTTACTAGTAGCTAGTTATCATCACCAGTCACATTGTTGTTGTCATAGGGTCCTTCCTTGCCATACAGCTGTCAGTCATATATGATATATCATACTGGCATATCAAAGTTGAAATGTTCCATTAAAAGAGCAAACCATTTTTCGCTCGCTTATGCCGAAGCGAACACCACCGATTTATGCTTATTACACCGTAGTTCCTCGAAGCTATGTATTAATACGTGATCAATTGGTGCAGGGTAAAATACAATAAGTTCTGGGTCACGCGTCGGGTCTTTATCTCAATATATACCCAGGGGTGAAGTATCTGGAAGTACGCCTATAGGGATTGCTGTCGTATCGCTCCACACGCTTGAATCCTGTTCCCTAGCAATAGGGGCGGTAAGGGCATGCACTGCACAATTCGTGTTCCCATAAGGTACATTTGATCCGGAATCACCAGCTATTGACCTAGAATAAGTAGCAAAGGCGGGCGGTGGAGGGCGTTTACCATGTAAAAGAATCCGTTATAATTCCAGTTCCATTTGCTTAACCAGTCCTGGTTTAAGTCGATTCACCACAAGATATCTACCACTAGGGGATAACCTTAACGCACTTATTCACCTGCAACCTTGACTACCTATGCTTCTGACCCTGCAACTGGCACATTCACTGGGCTGGAGCTACCTTATATATATATCCACCCTTGCCGAAGTACTTATCGATTCCTTACGGGGCTTTGTTCGAGCAAGCGATATCGCAAGGACCGACCTTTCTGGGTTGACTTCGCCCTTCTTCATGAAATAAGAGGGTATGAATCGGACCTCAAATAAGATTTCCTTTCAAGTGTTTTGTCGTCGTATTCTTTATCCCAATGTGGTAGTGGAGACCCCCCACCTTATGTTTCTCTTCCCCTATTATAATCTAAATAGCGAGCGCCCTCGCAATTGAATAGCGACATACAGTGCCTCCCCCTTCCATAGAAAGAAAGTAAGACAAGAAAGAAAGGCTCTTTTTATTTACTTTGCTTTAATTAGATAAGTACTTCGAAGTACTAATGCTTATATGAACAGTTAGGTTGTAAGGAAAGAAAGAGGTCATTGCTTCTTAAGCGAGATTCTGGTCAATGTGAAAGTGACGGGGTCAGCTATGCATAGAGTGGGTCGGCTCGTTCCGTATTAGGAGGGTAAGCGAGCCGGGGAATTGAGTGGTTCCCACCTGAACTACCGCAAAGCGAGGGGGAGGTAGGACTCAACATTAGCCCTAGTAGCTCCTATTACCTTACCACTTCTATTCCCAGTTCTTCTGCTACGACGACCTCCTTGACAGCACCGGTGACATCGACTCATCACATGGTGACTCGGTCGAAAAGTGGCATTCGGAAACCAAAGGTGCTATATGCTACTCGTCATCCTATCCCACCGTGCTTTTCTGCTATGCTTGCTACCACTGCATCCTCAGATCCAACCTGCTATTCTCAGGCCAAGCGAGAGCCTCATTGGCGTCTTGCTATGCAAGAATAATTTCATGCTTTGCTACGCAACAACACATGGACTCTTGTTCCTCCACGACCTGGCTTCAATATCGTTGGCTGCAAATGGGTCTATAAGACCAAACGCAAGGCAGATGGCTCCATTGAGTAAGGCTCGTCTTGTTGCCAAGGGGTTCCATCAACAGCAAGGCATTTACGAGGAACACCAATGAACCAGGTTCCAAAACTTGATGTCCGCAATGCATTCTTACATGGTGATCTCATTGAGGAGGTATATATGACTCAACCACTTGGTTTCATTGATCCAGTACGACCACACTATGTCTGTCGACTCTACAAGGCCATCTATGACCTTAAGCAGGCCCCGCAAGCATGGTTCTTCTGGTTCAGCTCAGCTCTTCGTGAGCGTGGTTTTGTTGGTAGCCGTGCTGACTCATCCCCGTTCATTCACAGTAGTGCAGCTGGGTGCATCTTTCTTCTTCTCTACGTTGATGAAATTTTTCTTACCGAAAGCAACACACGTGGTATTGACATGCTTATATCCTCCCTGGCTTCTCAGTTTGACATGAAAGACCTTGGCCCCCTACACTTCTTCCTAGGTATGGAAGTTTCTCGTTCCTCTAATGAACTTGTGCTTACTCAAACAAAGTATGCTCTTGAGCTACTACATCGCACTAATATGCTTGCTTCTAAGCCCCTCTCTACACCAGCTCCTTTTGGCTTCAAATTATATCAATTTGATGGTGACCCTTTGTCTGATGCGACCACTTCTCGTAGTATTGTGGGTGCACTTCAATACCTGACCATGACTCGACCAGACTTTCCCTACGCCGTGAATCAAGTCTGTCAGTTTATGCATGCCCCCACTACTACTTACTTTGAGGCAGTCAAGTGCATCTTACGTTACTTAAAAGCAGGGGTATGGTCTTCGTTTTCGACCAATCACAAATGCTTCTTGCTTATTCTGATGCTGATTGGGCCGGGTGCCCTGATGATCGCCGCTCCATTTCTGGTGGCTGCATATTCCTTGGCCCCACTCTTCTCTCTTGGTTCTCTCGCAAACAGCCGACTCTTTCTCGTTCCAGTGCTGAGGCCGAATATCGAGCTCTTGCCACACTTACTACCGATATATGCTGGCAACAGTCGTTGTTACGTGATCTTGGTGTCTTTCTCAAAGCTCTGCCAACATGATTCTGCGACAACATCAGTCCTTCATCCTTCCTGAGAGAAATACCTTGCCCCCGGAGGGTGGCTTCGCACCTTGAAACTTACTTCTTTTTCTATAAACTTGCTTATTCTTCTTCCATTCTCAATATATATGTAAAAACAAAGGATTGAGGGGAATGAAGAGGGCCTACCTTTGCCTGCCTATTGATTGATCGATCGAGGCTTCATAAGCGCCTTATAGAATCTGTATTGACTAAGGACCTAACTCCATCCAATTAAGTCGTTAGTGCACCCTCCACTTCGTTAATAGGGTGAAGTCTTGGGTTAACCCATTATTTCCCTGGACCCTGCTTGCTTATATCCATAAAGAAAGCGGCACGTACATTCCTACTTAAAGACGGTTATCCCTATTTCCTTGCCCCCTCAATTCGCCTAGCAGGACCTTACTCTATTGTCCAATAATGTGTGAGAGCCATGAAAAATGGTGTTGGAACACACACCGCATCCGCGTTCACTAGTGCTATCTATTGAAAGGGTGGTGTTTTCGCCTTAAAGATCTCTGACCAGCTGCCCTATCCATTCATCTCTATTGAATTGATTCACGAGCAGGCACAGCACAGAATGGAGGCAGAGTCATATGCAGCACCTACTTATATCAGTGGCATTCGTCATCCTTACCATTCCAGCTAGTCCTGCTTTCCCTGATTACTAGACCCATCTAACTAACTGGTTCTCACCAGCCAGCGACATAGATCCCTGCCCACCCGCCGTACGCGAACGACGCTTTCCGAATTGACCGATCCGCCTACTCCCCTTACTGCTTTTTTGGGGAAAGGGTAAGTGCTAGTTGAATGCACATAACATAGCGGGGTTGGAGAATCAGTGATAGGACACCCCCTTCTGAATGTGCTTTAGATCTTATCGGTTCGTAATAAATAGATCCGGGAAAGAATACTTACTAGGATCGGCCTACTCTACTCATCTACTCATAATGGGTGGTCCTACCCATACCTAAATGGATAAGTGTTCTATAGTAGTTTCATTAATGGGGATCGTCAGCGAGCCTACCAGTATGGGCCTTTTAGGGATATTGGGTAAACCAGGAAGAGGGAGTGATCTAAGCAAGATGTATCCCCCTCTCTTTGTTTGCCCTTATATCTCTATATCTTACCTATCCCAACAAGCAAGAGTTGGCTGGTCGACACCAATTGACTTGTTTTCTCAGCTCGCGCCCCCCGGGGCCGGCATTGATTGATCATTCATTTCAAGGGGGGTACTGCTAACTACCTTTTCCCCAATAGTGATTGATAGTTCTGATCCTGCACCTCGAGAAAATGCTATTTCCAACTGAGATTATGTTCCACTTTATGATAAGTGGATTGGGCGGAGCTCGAATAACAGGATTGGAGTACGCCGATCTCCTCTGAAAATAGATCGGCGACTAGGTCCAATGTAATTGAGTCTGGCTGTCTGGCTGGCTTTACATGCGATGAAATTTGTGAGGGGAAATGCAGCTGGAAATGAAAATGGGCAATGGGCAATGAAAAGAAACCCCAAAAGGCTTTCTTAATGGGTGCAATAATATCGTAGGATACCATAATCCACTATTGCAGGAAGGAATGAAATGAAACGCTGCACGAACGACGACCGGTGTGAGGTAGGTACTGCTCGAATAAGTATGATTTGTCCTGATTTGACCTGAGCTATGTGCTCTATTGATTACCTTCAAATCACTATTTGAAGACAGACAGAACAGAAGAAGATGTGACGTGCATTACTTACGAGCATGTCGCTTTAAGTCAACCTACGGATTGCTGGATTGCTCACCCAAAGGATTTCCCCTCACCCTCACCAAATAAGTCACTTAGGATCAGGAAAGAAAAGCGTAATTACGTAGATAAATAATGAATGCATAATGACATATGCCCATAGCAGCATTGTCGAAGATCAGCACTTACTTACCTTCTCAAAGGGGAAGAAAGTGACACCATTTGAGGGGAAAAAAGAGAAGTACGATAAGAAACGGAGTTGTGTCTGTCTACGCTAAAGCGTAATTATGTATATAATAGCAGCATTGTCGAAGGATTGGATTGACCTTGCCTGAAGAAGGAACGTAGTCGCTTGCTCTTCCGAGAGCAAGGACAAGCGGCTTTGCTCCTTACCATAAAGTAAAGGCCAACTCTTCATTGAACACAGTTATATAAACTGAGATCATATCTGTTAGATAAGGAAGGGGGGGGGGGGGGGAGGCCATGCCCCGCCACTTCATTCTGAATCAAAAGGGGGGTTTCCCGAGGAATCAAAGGGGGGGGGGGGAAGACCCCGGCCAGAGCAACAAGCAAGTTGGGGTAGAGAGCCGTAAGCGCGGTGGTGATGGACGTGCTCGTACGGTCCATAGAGGACCAGGTGGGGGGTATGATCCTCTCGTTGATTATTGGAAACTGGAACTCCCCCATATCTGAAATATGCTTTTCCAGGAGCATTACGATCTGCAGCTCAAATGGTCTCTTACGAAGTATCTATTGGTCTTATTATTATTGTGCGCCTCGTGAGCGCGTTTGGATCCGCTACAGCACTCGGTCGGATGTTACCCTAACCCGACCCGGGAACGGACCGGAGGGAACCGCAGCATGGGTAATGTCCGCGTCTCGCCGCAAGGCTAATTTTGAGTTGCAACAACAGGGTTGAGGCCCCTTCCGGAAAAGGCAGTCCGGCGGCACCAAGGGTCCTGGTACTATCCAGGTGCGAATAACCCCCGGGGGTGGCTGCAATGGGCAGAGATGCCACTCATCGGCCTAAACGACGAGCAAACACTCGAACGTGAGAGCGAGGGATCACCCAACGAATGGACTCTACAGCGACAGGAACCATGCTTTTGGATGGAGAAGTGGGAACCTTAATGATGAATAGTAATAGGCCGAATCTGAACTGCGGGAATATATATTCGGAACCTAAGGGACTAATATGAATAGGGGCCAGGAATGTATGGGTGACAGATCGGCCATAAATGTACTCTGGAATATACACCAGGGCAACAAATGTCGGTCGACGATGCCGCCCGTTTCCATTTCGTGGAAGTGCTCGGCAGAGGAAGGGGCTGTAGGTGATGATGATGCCCCTATTGATGAAGGAATCGCTGGGCACCTATTTCTTTCTCTCTTATTTATTTCATAGGCAGCAGGTCCTGGTAAAATCTGGTGGGTGCCGCAAGGTTATACCCCCCCCTATCTATCTACCTATCTATCTACCTATCTATAGAGAGATAGTAGCGAGGGGTAGGTATCGGTCCGATAGGGATAACCTTAATTCTTAATCAAAAGGTTCAATTTACTTATTGGGTGGGGGGGCTTATGGTCGAGCCTGCTTGCGCATCCTTCAAGGCCCTCGCCTTCGGAGGGCTCGCGTTCGTTCCTCGCCCTCTACAGTAGTGCGAGTCACTTCACGTACCTCGGCCATAACGACCGAGCGACTCGTCCCTCGTACCTTTTTGGTTTGCTTATTGGGTGGGGGGCTTATGGGTGAGCAATAAATCACCTTTGTCGGTCGAGTGTGAAAACGATGGCGGCCCGGGGGTCGAGCGTTCGTTACCTCACCCTCACCATATGAATAGTGAGTGTGCTAACGCACCCTCTCCTGGACAGTCGAGTGTGCTTACGCACCCTCACCATATGAATAGTGAGTGACTCCGTCCCTCTCCTTGGACAGTCGAGTGTGCTTACGCACCCTCACCCATAATGGGTGAGTGCCTCTTATAGTACCTCGCCCTTCTTAGGTCGGGCGAGTCACTTAAAAGTCACTTATCTGGTGGGGGGCCTTGGCCGGCATTCGTCAATTCAGAGACTATACCTTCGCGTTCAGGCTTTGAGGGGAAGAAATATAGGTCCGGCAGGGTGAGGTAACGAACGCTCGACTAAAAGGAGAGGGCTCGACTGTTAAGGAGAGGAACTTGAGTTGCTCGACCATACGGGAGAGGGTGAGTAAGCATGCGAGGATAGGAGCAGCTCCGTTTTCTTGCTATTAGATCTTGGGTGGGTGAAAATGGAGGAACTCGAAGACCGGCCCCTCACCAAAGAAGTAAATTGAGGGACCTTACCTTCGCTATGCGTAAGACCTAGACGTAGCGAAGGAAAGGCAAGATCTATAGTTACAGAATTACGGCACTATGGATCGATCGTAGTTGCCGTAACAAATTCACAAATGAATTCTAGATAGTGCCCAATTTAGAACCTTTCGGAGGGACCGTAACTCCGGGAATATCTGGGGATCTGCCGAACAACCAACCCCCTAACCCTTTTGCAGCAAATGCTTTTATTCACAGTGAAAGGGGGCAACCAACCACATGAGTAGTTCGCTCCAAGACCCAACCAATTGCTTGCCTCCCTCCGGATGCCGAGATAGAGCAACACAACCTATATGCCCCAACACCGATACTTCCAACAACCTGCTTAAGGGCAAAAAGCTGAAGCGAGCGCTTGGTCGGTAGGCCTATGCACCCCGATCAGCTAGCTAGGGATGGATATGGCGAATGCCTGCCATAGTCTCTGAACACGGTGAAGTTCCCCTCCATCTATTCATTTCATTCAAGGGGCCGGGGGCGTGCCCTTGGAAAGCAAAGCACGGACGAGCCACATGCAGGGAAACTTGCACATGTGGCCCTGACCGGGGACCCCGGTATACTGTACCAATATGTGTAGGTCCCCGTAATTTGAGTGAGATTGTCATGGCACAAAGGCAGATATGGTTTGGTATTCCCTTGTTCCCCGTATTGGTTATGTTTTTTATTTCTCATCCAGCAGAAACTAATCGAGCTCCTCCTGATCCCCCAGAAGCGGAAGCTGAATCAGTTGCAGGCTATAATGCAGAATATGCGCGGGATGCGATCCTTAGGAGTTCACTGTTGGCGGAAGCCAATGTCCCGGGATCCGGGGGACTAATTCTGAATGAAACAAGGGACGGAGTCGCTCACTCATTCATATGGGTGAGGGTCTTTCCCAACCTCCAAAACTTTATCGATCCAGCCAGGGAAGAAGAGGAAGAGGCTGTTAGCGGGGTGATTCTTTTCTTCGGAAAACAAACCCCAAAATAGAAAACCCCTCAATTTGCATAATCAATAGGGTGAGGTAACGTGGCCCCTCTCAAATAAGTAACTAAGACGAGCAACTCTCTTTTGGGCCCCTCACCAAATAAGCACCCCATACGAACCCACTCTCCCGACCAAAGAAGGGACCTTACTTCTTCATAGGAGTCACTCACTATTCATATGGTGAGGGGGAGGGGCCCCAAAAGAGAGGACCGACAGGGTGCGTAAGCACACTCGACTGTCAAGGACCGGCAACGAGGCTCGACTGATAAGGAGAGGTCCGGCAGGGTGAGGGTGAGCCTGTCAAACTCTCGACCTATGGGAGAGGTAACGAACGCTCGACTAAAAGGCCGCCATCGCCCTTTTTTTGACTTATTTGAGAGACCCAATAAGTAAATTGAAACTTTAGTTGCTCGACCATAAGGTCCGTCAGGGGCTCGACTGATAAGGACCCTTTAGGGGGCTCGATTGATAAGGAGAGGAGAGGATGCGCAAGCAGGCTCGACCATAAGGATGCGTAAGCAGGCTCGACTGTTAAGGAGAGGACCTTTAGGTGCTCGACTGTTAAGGAGAGGAGAGGGAGAGGTGCCGTTAGGCCGCTCGACCATAAGGGACGGAGTCACTCACTATTCATATGGTGAGGACCGGCAGGGGCTCGACTGGCCGCCATCGATTTATCGCTCGACCATAGGCCCGGTAGGGACTCACTATTCATATGGTGAGGGATTTATCGCTCGACCATAAGGGCCGCCATCGCCGCCATCGCCGCCATCGAGAGGAGAGGGGCTCGACTGATAAGGAGAGGAACTTGAAGAACCACCGGGCCGCCATCGATTCACTATATTCGAAACTAATGAATTTGTGGGTGGGGTTTATGTTGGTGATTCAAGTTGGGTTTCGGGGGGTCGGGCAAACTCCCTCCTTGGACGAGCACTTCGGACGTAGAACCGGGTCGCGCTGCTTGACGCTTTCACATATTAGGTGCGCGGCACTATCATCTGCCTGCAGGCAGGGAGACAGCTCTATGCCAGCCAGTACGACAGAATATGCGTTAGAAAGGGAAATCCCTATACTATAGTGCCCCCTGCGACACGCATTACATACGATAGTACATAAACGCCGGGCCAATATCGATCGTGGCAACGTAAACCTAGGTGGGAATATTTGATCCCAGGGAACCATCACAAGGACGGTCAAACGACGGGAGGAACGTCGATGTCGTCCAGTGGAGCCTAGAGGAGGGTTACTCGGAGCTATAAGTAAGAAGGTGACTCGCGCAGGCAGCTGACTCCTCTTCAATAGAGATGAATAGATAGGGCAGCTGGCTGGTTAATCTCAGAGATCTGATCGGCCGGCGGGCGACCCCCCCCCCCTTCCCCGTTAAGCGGGTTGAAGTTAAGCTAAGCGGGTTTTCACCTTCCCCTCGTTATGCCCCTTGAAGTAAAAGGTTTCACTTTTTTCCCCTGCTCGCTCGGCTCGGGAAAGGTTTTTCCTTATCTGTCTGGTGGGGAAAACGGATTGACTTACAGATAGTGAACCTCCCAGTTCGATCGATAAGGCCTATAGAGTATCATGATGACCCGGTCGAGGGCGATACATCGGTGTGAAATTCTTTGGTGAAGTTATAGCAAGGCCGGCCTGAAGTGCGCAGCTACAAGAGGCTATAACAAGGCTTTCCGAGGTGCTTGACCGGGCGCAGCTTGGGGTTTCCTGCCCAAGGGGAAGGCGACCTTGTAATCCTGAAAACGGTGCCCGCTCGCTACGCTAATAGGGCAGGTAGAAAAAAAAGGGGGGGCGGCTTCGTTATCGAGAGGGTTCCCTTCCCCCCCCCCAAAAAAAAAAGATAGATTCAGTGAACCAACTCTCTCTGTGATTGATTCGGCTTACCCGGTAGATGAATTCCATTCATCAATTAAGTAGATCGATCCACCGGGATCAATAATAATAGCACGTGAGTGAAAAGCCATCAAGCAAACCATCTATGCTCTTAAAAGCATAACTGGAGGCTTAGAAGGAACTTCCTGCCGGGACTTGGATATAAGATTGTCTGTTGAGTTATCAGTGAAGTGCCAATTGGTTCCTAAGGTGGTGAACCTGGCTCATCCATGGACTCTCTATACTGTAAAATAACACACAGGTTGTTGCGGGAAAGAGTCTATTTGAATCATCTGCTATACTTCACTGAAACAACTGGTACTGGGTCAACTGCTACTTCCTCTGTTGCTGATCCGGTCCGTATCTCCAACTTGAACGAGGTATGCTGGCTTTCGAATAGGCTCTGAATATGGATATATAGTAGGCCCTGGATATCTGACTGGATCTGTATCTGGACGAGATGAAGCTAGTGAATCTGGATCTCGATGAACGGGGTATGGCTCTTGAAATGATGCGGATGGGTCGACTTTCGCCTCCATCACTGCAGGTGGTTCTATATCAGGATCTGGGCGGGGTGATGGCTGTCGAACAGACGCTGGGTCTTCTTGATCTCGACCTATCACTAGTGGTTATGGATATTCTTCACCTGGAACTAAATCTGCTCCTGGAACTGGGTCAACTCGATTTCGATCTGCTAGATATGTAACTGGTTAAACTACTAGGTAAACTCCAACCACTGGTTCAAATACAACTGATTCCGAATCAATAGGCTTTCGAACTAAAGGATCCGTCTCCGGGCGAGGTGATGGTTTGTTAACTGGTGCGTATGCTTATGTTAGTGGTGGTGACTCCGTTGCTGGTGCGTATAATGGTGGATCAACTGCTAAAACCACTGCTGCCTATACTGCTTGCTTTTCTGCTGGTGATGGTATTGCAATCTCTGCTGCTGGCTTAGATGCAGGGTCTACTGAATCAATAGCTTCCATCGCTGCTTGGTCAACCGGTGAAACTCCCACCTTTGCACTTGTCTTCGCTTCTCCTTCCTTTGCTGTTGGTGATTCCGGAGAAATGGGTTCAACGAACGATTGGCCCTAGAATTGGATAAACTAGATTCTCCGCTGGTAGATCTGGGTCATAATGTGTAGTTTCGTTAAGGTTGGGTTAGTAGCGCACGTACTTCGGAGGTGCGGGTTTCTTATTTCCAGAGTATATCTGTTGCTGTGGCTCTTATAGGCGTAGCGAACAAGATTGACCCTACTAAGTCTCATTCTTACAGTGGGCTGGTCAATTAACCGAGCGAGGGCTGGTCAACCAAAGCGTAATGAAATCTCTCATATCGGTTTCTGAATGAGGGAGATTCCGAGCATATATTATATATGTCATTATCAGTCGAGTCACTAACGTACCTGGGCATGGTGGTAGTTAGTTATATATGAGCATGTAGTAGTTTAGGTTCAGTATGGCGTAATGACATATATAATGATAGTGATTTCCTAGCTAGAGGCAGCCTTGAGCAATATATAAACCCCCAAAGGCGGTCCCCACCGACAGAAGAAGTGTTGACAGCTCCCTCTTGGGTTTACTTATTGGCCCCCCAAATAAGTAAAAAAAGAGTCGAGTACCTAAAGGTGATGGCGGCCTTAACAGTCGAGCCTGCTTACGCATCCTTATCAGTCGAGCCCCCTAAAGGGTCCTCTCCTCTCCCTCTCCTTAACAGTCGAGCACCTAAAGGTCCTCTCCTTAACAGTCGAGCCTGCTTACACATCCTTATGGTCGAGTACCTAAAGGTCCTCTCCTTAACAGTCGAGCCTGCTTACGCATCCTCTCCTCTCCCTTATGGTCGAGCACCTAAAGGTCCTTATCAGTCGAGCACCTAAAGGTCCTTAATAGTCGAGTACCTAAAGGTCCTATGGTCGAGTACCTAAAGGTGATGGCGGCCTTAACAGTCGAGCCTGCTTACGCATCCTTATCAGTCGAGCCCCCTGTCGGGTCCTTGCACTAGGAAGCGCAAGCCCCTCCGGGTTCAATTTACTTATTTGGTGGCCCCTCTCAAATAAGTAACTAAAGAGCAACTAAAGTTCCTCTCCTTATCAGTCGAGCCCCCTGTCGGGTCCTTGCTTTCCTAGCGTCAAGCAAGCCCCTACCGGTCCTTGCCCGATTTTGAAAAGTAGATTTATTCCTATAAACGCACCCCCAACGATTAGCTGACGGGGGGTTCGCTCGCCTTCGTTTCCCTGGATATTGCTTTTACGGAGGATCCAACTTCCCCTTTAGCGCTTTATGGTCCGATGTTCACTTCCCTTTTACCCCCCTTACTACCGCTACTACCCGCTACTAAATTATTAGGTCCTTTTGAAGAAATCATCATAGTCCCCTTTCATACTACCCATTCTACTAAATCAGAGCTTCAACCTTGAGCGAGCTTTGATAGATCTACTGAACCGTTATAACGACCTACAGAAGATGACACCCATCATAAACCCCTAAAGAGAAGAGATACTCTGTACAGCTACACCTTAGGATAACTATCTTAATGCTCATACTGACGGAACTATCTTCTAAGGGATGGATGATGGATGGACGGATAGAGGGATGGAGGGAGGGATGGTACCGGGCATATGCGCTGGTCTTATATAGGCTGGTCTTCTCCAGTGATGTCTGGGCTTGTACGGTCCCCGTTAGGTGAGGAGGAATCAGGACGAGAGCTTATCCAGTGAGGAGGTCTGGTCAGCAGGTCCAATCTTGCACGGTTCAAGGCAGGGACGTTCTCAGGTACGGACGGTCCGGTGAGCTCTGGTCCAGTCAGGTCAGGTGAGGCCGATAGATAGCGAGTGATACATTACAGGTAGGCACTTCAGGACATGGCTTGCTTTGGCCTTCCATTAGGGTTTATCGCTTTACCCATTAAGGAGGTAGTAGCCCTATCGCTTAGATATACGCTACCCACCCATACTAGCGCTTGCATCGCTTAGCAAGCAAATAAGGACGTGACACTGCACTTGGCTAGAGGATAAAACCCCTATTTACTGCGACAAGTCTTGGATCCAAAACAGGGTTTATGCTGCTTTCCACAGGATCTCATTTGAAGACATCCGCAAAAGATGAAAGAAACAGCGACACTTTTAGCCATTAGGAGGACCTGGCATAAAGACAGAGCATGTACGGTTAGGTCTTATCCGATACAGTCCGGTTAGCTGGCTGAGGAGTCAGAACCAGAACGGGAAAAGAACATTGCTTGCTTTGGTTACCTTCCCTTGACGGTTGATCAATATACTTCCCTTTAGAGAAATACTTCCCCATTATACTTAGCCCTTGACCCTTCGATTGGCAACCCTTATCGCTATACCTTGAACCTCAATCTAGAACTACAACTTATCAGAGGATGGATGGAAGAAGGATGGACACCTCTTTGGATAGGACATGAACACAAGCCGGGAATACTTAAGTACTACGCTCTCCTCCCGGCTAGAAGCAAAATGCCAGGGGGTCGCTCGTCTTCGTTTCCCTGATAGTGCTTGGAGGATACACCTTACCCTTCCCCTTTCTGTTAGCTTTATTGTACGCAGCCATTTATGCTCGCCTTTACCTCCTACCGCTACTGCCCAACCCACCCTCCTTCCTTACGACCCCGCTACTGAATCGTTACCCCAATTCTACTAGACCTTTTTATTCAACCTTGAGCAAGCTTTTATAGAGCACACATTAGGGTCGAGCAATACCCAAAAGAGTACACACCGGGGACGGATCATTGAATCGCATAGACCGACGAGTGATAGATAGACAATACGGGAAGCGGGTACCGGTCTTATCCAGTCAGGTTAGTCAGGACCAAGAGAGTCAGGACCAGACCCGGTTTCATCAGGAGCAGTGCTTTTTGTTACCTTCCCATTAGGGTTACACTTGGACTTTCTTACATATAAGATCTGTACAATACTAGCTCATTACTATCCATGATATTCAAGTAATGAATGACTCTATATTACTAGTACATAACCATTACAGCTCTTATACTATCTCTATCATAGCGGAAAGAAGAAAGAGCGTGTACGGTTAGTCTTATCTGATACGGTCCGGTGAGCTGAGGAGTCAGGACGAGAGCGGCGAGTCAGTACGGGTGAAACTTCTGGAACATGATTTATTGATTGCTACCTTCCCATTATGAGGGGGTTCAAGAGAGATAAACAACTAAACCAGTGATGGATGGATTGATGGACGAATGAACTATTAAGAAGAACCTGTTCATCACGAGTCGCCAAAAAACCTGTGGTGTGGTTGAGCGGGAAACGAGTGCGTGAGCGAGAAACGAGTGCGTGAATAAATATCCGGTTAGCTTTATATATGCTGCATGGTTATCAGGGCAGGATCCAACGGGTCCGCTTAGGAGAGTAAGGAGGGAGTCGAAAGAAAGGGCATGGCTTTTTCACTTTCCCATGATCCCCTCCGGAGGCAGAACACCATGAAAAGGGATTGGACTTCGACAGCCCCGGTGAAGGAAATGGGAAATCGTTTCCAGACCAACAAAAAACTACCGCCCACTAACGGATCATTGTTCATACAGAATGAGCAGCCAAACAGAAGGAACTAACTCTTTTGTTCTTCAGAGATGTAATGGAACCTTGTTACTCTTACGCTGATATGCTGCTGGGGAGCCATAGTGCCGGTTCTGCTGCTGGTCGTGTGGAAATGTCCTGATTTTACCTGAGCTAGAAAGCATCCCCATTTTATTCCCTCAAGCCTGAGCTCCGCGTAAGGTCCTGGCCCTTGATTTATTCCCCTCAAAGAGCGCTTCTAAAGTGGAGCGTCCAATAAAGTGACTCTTTCTCTCTTCGAATGAGTAGTTCACCCATAACTTGGATTTGGATATGCTACCTTCCTTTGTTGCTTGCTGAATAAGCCACTGGATCATTCACTGGCTCCGGATCAATTGCACCTGGAACTGGACCTACTGCTTAAGCTGCTGCGGAATCTACTGATTCCAGGTCAACCTCGCTTTCAAACTGTTTGTTCATTGGTCAACGACTACTAATAATACCATACCATTCAATCAATTGATTCTTCAACAGGTGCTGCCTTATGGGTCCACTGAATCAACAGGCTCCACCTTTGCTTCTGGTTCTTATGCTGGTGCTATAAGTGCTTATGTTCGATCAACAAGAGAAAAAGCTGGGTCTCGATCATCTGGAACATCATAATCTGGATCACGAAGGTCTGGATCTCTACCAGCATCACGAACATAAGGAACTGGGTCTCGTTATGGATATGGATCTGAACCCGGTGGCTCTGGATCTTTACCTGGTGTATCTGGTGCTCGTACTGGTTAATCCGGCACTGAGCGAAGGGAAAAAAGGGATAGGGTGAACCTGAAAGGCAGTAGCGTGACTCGTAAGGCGTGGAGTAGTCGCGGAGCAACCGAAGGTGAGCGATTCTCTGATAGTCGCGGAGCAACCTATCCCCTCTCCCTGACCTAATGGCTCTCTTCTCTATTTGGCCCCTATCTCTTAGGTTTCTAGCTTTTTATCAGCTTTTGGTGAACGATTCATATATCCACTGTCTGTTGCATATGATCCTCAAATATGGAATAAACGTATGTAACGCATCGTCATTCCTCTCCTTATCAGTCGAGCCCCCTAAAGGGTCCTTGCACTAGGAAGCGCAAGCCCCTCCGGGACCTTCAATCCATTCGAGGTAGGAGCCTCCTGTGTTCCATAGCGGTAAGTTATGTAGTAACTAAGGTTCCGTAGGGGTAAGCCCCGGTAGAAAGGGGAAATGGGATGAAACCTCGAAACTAAAGGGGCGAAGCCGCCAGAGAAGAAATAGGAGGGGCAAGGACCCGGAGGGGCTTGCGCTTCCTAGTGCAAGGGGTTTCAAATCCAAAAGGGCTATCAGTTCAGTAAGACACTAGAGTTTTTCAGGATAAGGGCGGGCGAAGCGAGATAGACATACAAAAGTTTCCGTCATAAGTATTATAAGTAGGTAGAGTATGGCAGATATATAACTCTTTACTTACGAGCATATGGTTATAGACTTTCACTTATGCCGAAATACGAGGAGATGAAGAAGTTATGCCCAACCACACTTACCTTATTACCTTATGCCAGGATGGATTAGGAAGGTACAGCATGCCCCAATTTCTATTTCAAGTTATGTTTCCTTGCACTCGGAAGCGCAAGACCCTCCGGACCTTCCTTCCATCACTTTTTTAGGGGCTTTTTCAGTGTTTCAACCTATTGTTCGATGCTTCCTAGCTGCTTCTTTCTTCTTTCCTACCTACCGGCTTGAACAGTGAAGCCTTTTCCCCCTCTGGCCCTTAGACTACCATTACGTTCATGTGAACGGTTTTCCCTCTCAATGTTATGGGCACATCAGGAAGGATCCCTAACGGTCGACTGGTTCCTTTGTCAAAGCCTGTTAGATTTCTCATTTCAGGAAAAAGAGATGGCGAACCAAGCGCTTTCCAAGAAGTTGAGGAAAGGATACTCACAGAAGCCCCTTCATCTATGATGGTACCAGCCATGACCATTCTATATACTTGAGCAATGATTTGGAATGGTACACTAGCCGATAAACGGGGTTTGCCTAGTAGATTCCAGTCAAAGGAAACAACTAGGTTGCTTGGAGGTGGGACCAAATAGACGGCCGAGTACGACTCTGACGAACTTCCTTCCTGCGGTAAAGGAATGGGTAAACTGCCCCCATGTTCATAGGAGTTTGTGCTTACGAAAAGAATTCGGATGGTGTCATCCTTGTTCTCTTTGGTGACTGTATCATCTGAAGATGGAACCTCTGAAGGCAAGACCGGGTCAACTGCCGCCTCAACCTTTTGACTTTTGTCTGGAATGGATTCAGATGGTTTTTCTTCAATGATAGATACTTCGGCCAACCACAAGGGCGTGTCAGCTGGATTTTCAACTAGTGACGGACTCAGCAAGAGTTTCTTATATCCAGGAGGGAACCGTAACGATGAAACCGAACAGTCGTCCAAAACTCTTTTAGCCTCATCTAAGAAGGGACAATGGTGGACGACATGATCGCCTTCACACAGTTTACGAGGAAATTTACATTTTCCTTTTTGTCCAGGGGCTTCACTTTCACTAGTTGACAGTGTACTTTCAACATGATCGTCAGAGGTTGACGACACCGGGTTGTGCAAACGAGGAGACCAGTCCCTTAAGATCCGAGGGATGCAAGGACAATCTCAATGATAGTGGTCTTCTTTGCAAATGACACATGGTGATTTAGGCATGGTCGGTGCAGTGTGTGGATTTTCGCTAGATGACGCTAGGTTGCCCCTTTTCGCCTTTGGCTCCTTCTTCTTCTTCTCTTTCTTCTTCTTTTCCTTCTTCTTCTCAGGTACTTTATTTTTGGCTTTACCAGATTCATCAAGCGAAGAGGAAGGAGGAGAGGAAGAATTGGACGAAGTAGAAGGTGGGGGGTAACTCTGGTATCGTTTAGTTGTTGACTCGATTGTTCAGGAATCGCGGTGTTCTGAATGACAGAGGTTGAGAAGAGCCATACGGGAAAGCCGATTTTCAACCCTAGAAGCGACAATGTGGCCATATGGGGTGCACCAACATCTCCCCAAGAGGAGAAGGGACTAGGATTTCCTCCAAGGGGAACTCCTTGGTTGGTGGACTCCATTTTCCTCAACCTAAGACCAACGTAGGAAAGGTGATAATTATTCCGTTTAAAATAAATTTTATACGCTTTGACACAACTTGTTTTTTCAATTTTTAAGAGTCGAGAAAAAACAAAAGAATGACTCTAGTCGCCTTCGATTTTTAATGAGCCTGAAGTGACAAGTGCTCAGATGAACCTTTTCCGTTAAGGAGTCTGAAAAGGAACGAAAGGGACTGCTCTGGAAATCTAGACAGAGGGATTACCAAACCAATCGCAAAATTGCAGAATACTTTTTACAATACGGTAGTCAATCTTCCCGAATGCTGTGTTTAGTGCATCACGATTGATAGGGCTGCAGACACAGCTTCCGATGGATAAAGGATAATTAAGCCTATTGTGGTCTCCCAAAATATACTCGACGGTACGTGGGAGCACAAGTCCGTACTGGCACTTATCGTCTCAAAGTGGAGGAATCACCCAACAAAGAGTGAAAACAACAGTTACCAGGTTTTATGACGCCAGAATACGTCTCTCGCCTAGACTTCTAGATTTTGTGCGTTAGGTTCCAAAGCATTTTTAGATTCATTAAATTTATTTTATAGTTGATCTTGCTTAAGAAATTTTCCTTTCAAGTTCACCGCATGATGTAGATGTACAATTCCTAAAATGCAATCTAAGATGATAAACAGTCGTTTAATCTTCTTTTTGCAAATGAAAATCCTAGCTACTAAGGAAAGAGAGATGGCGTTCTTTCAACAAAGAGAAAAGAGCACACACTATATGCACCGTCCTAAATCAAACCAACAAAGAGTCTAAATGCAAATGCACATGCATGTATTTGTTTTCAGCCTTCTTAATGTGTGAATGATAAAAAGAAAGCTCATGCGCAAATCTGAATTAATTTTCAAAGCGACTATTACTAACAAGCTTCTTTTCAAAACAAAATGAGGACAATGACAACACTTTGCGATTTGGAATTGAAAACTTGCTTTCGACACTAGAAAAACTACTAATTCAGATCAAATACAATAGTAACAGGGTAATCGACTATCAAGAGAAATCAGACTCTCTTCTATGACTGAAAATGACACTTGCAACACTTTCAAATCAAGAAACGACAGTACAATTATGCTACTTCTTTGCAAAGGAGAACTGAAAATGACTCAAAAAAATACATAAAAACATTTACAGTTCTTTGCACAATGGATGCGGAATAACAGCAAGGAAAGGGGTTTCAAACAGAGGTGTACTGACTATAGGCAGCAAAACTCCTGAATAGATCTGAAAAGAGTGAACACAGAAACAAAAATTTAGGAACAAGTCCTTGTCTAATCAGCGCACCTGTAACACAGTGAAACTGAAATGCAACGCACCTACTACACTCAGGAAGTGCGCTGCATTTGAAGTTCACAGAACAGACAGTGCGCTGGACCAGGGATGAGACTTTGATTGCATTCCGGGTCACAGTTTGCAGTTCAGTTCAGGGATTTAGGCCAAGCAAGTGGTAATCAGTAAATCAATCACAGGGGCAGATCTAAGGAGGTTACTAGAGCCACCACGAGGGCAATTAGAGAGCTTGTAAATCAATTGTTTAATTCATAAACAAAACCCGGAGATTGACTGAAGCAGCATTGGTATACTTTGCACTTGCATAGCAAATGCAGTTCGAAGGCTAGCTGGCTTGACTTCAGGCTCCGTCTGTAAGTTTATAAAGTAAACAAATGTAGATTAACAAACAATCTACTCGCTCCCCAACGGAGTCGCCATTTTGTTACCGGGAATAGTGTCTATGTAGAACTGCTAATCCCACTAAGGCTGGTAGCTACCTTAGAAACCAAAAAACTAAAACTACTTTCGTTTTCCTTTATGAAAGATAGATGAGAGAAGAATAAAGGAGGCCAACCTCTGTCTTGCGCTTGGTTCCTTGTTCGATTCCTCTCTCTTCTGATAGTCCTTTGCTACTTGTTTTCGTACCCAGCTTCACAGAATATCTGTAGAATCAAAGCAGCATAACACTATACGAGAACATGGATCTATTATCATAAGCAATATAGGATCAGATGTATATTAGCCACACAAATGCATAAAACATCAATCACACAAGTGTATGGAGGAAAAATTAAATAGTTTTATTGATAACCAAGAAAGAGCCAAGAGAATTACAACCAATTGTTCTGACCCAACATCATCCTCTCAGCAAGTAAGCCCTTCTTCACCTCATGAAAAGCTTAGATCACCCAACATTATGATGTTGTCTCAAGAAACCAACAACAATTCCTTACAAGATGCAAAATTCCAGCCTTTGGATCTCTGGGATGAGGGATCCATATATAGATGTCTGCAAGGGGGGTGAGTCAGCTTGAGATTTGATTAGTGTCTTCCCTCTAATAGTTCTTGATTCCACTTGGAGATTGATGATCTCTTACTCATCCCTGGTCGAATTCAGAGAGGAAAGTGTGATAGGAGAAGTTTCTGGAAGATTCCATGCTTCTCCACCATGCGGATTGACCCTGCCATTTGTCCCTTCTCGCCCATCGCACCCCATAGAAGGGCTTTTTGAAATGCAACACACCTACTGTGTGTATTTAGGTGGGATGCAACGCACTTTGCCTATGGAGAAGGTGAAATGGTCCAGTTTTGACCAGTTCTGAGTAGTTTTTCATGGAGAACTTCTTGGAGATGTTGTAATCAGTTGACCTTGTCCTTTTAGGGGTTGGAACAACACCTTTAGGGACTTAGGAGCCCTTGGTTTATGGACATTTATGCTTGGGGTTGCAGTGCCCAAAAATGTCTATAACACATGGAGACCCTTTTCTTGTCTTATTATTACCCCTTACTTGGCTTCCTTCCTTTTCTAATTCCATAGATGATAGTTTGACGTTATAGTGGAGTGGACAACCTATATATATAGAGGATTGTCCCTCCTTTTAGGCCAACCAGAAGGCCGACTAGAAGATTGTTGACTGACATGACATATATAACTTTGATTGCTACTTTGGAGGTGTCTTTGCTTTGGAGGAGGCTTGATTTTTCTTGGAGGGTTATTCTTTGAATCTTACACAAACATATATATGGAGTAACATGTCCTTAAGGTCTTCAATCATTTTATTCTAACTCCTTGACTCACCTATAGCACTTAACATGTGTTATAACTATTTCAATGAGCAAGAAACTCATTGACATATATTATAAAAATAATATTTATTTTCTTAAATAAGTAAAAATATCAAAAGTAAATTGATGAATACCGAACCTAGTTACATTTCCTTCAACACTCTGTCTTAATTGGGGAGGTATTCATACAAAATTACGAGGTGTTTGGCTATGTTTCAATTTTGAAGAATTCACATAAGAGAAACCGGATTTGTAGTCCATTTGTTATAGCATCATAGTAACCAACATTGTTTCCACACCAAGGCCTTGACTGGAAGCTCACTCTCTCAGTAGATCATAGCACAATGTTGGCGAGACCAATGAGTTATAGACACCTTAGTCATTGTCTCTCAAGGTAAATACCCACGCGGGTGTTCACTAAGTATGACCTTCTACGACTATTCTTTTCTTGGGTTCCCAGGCCTCAAAGAATATAGGTCCTCTTACCTACTCTTGTCTTGGATGCCCTACACATCCTCAAAGAGCATCAGATTCCAGATGATTACCCAATCCTCCCATTCTTTCTTCCCAAGTGAAGACAAGAATCTTGTGTTTATCACTTCCTCTCAATTGAGGAAGACATGCCCAATTATCCTCTGACAAGGTACTTGTCCAAGTTCCTTTGTAATTGGGAACTTGTTATAACTCCCACTTAGCTAGGGACTTGTCCATTTATTAGCAACTTCTTCTTTGTGGTTCCTCCAGTTGCTTGATCTTCTTCTTTCCTTCGATGTCATGAAGTCTTGGTTCGAACTTCCTTTTGGTAGGGCACCATCCACATATAACTTTCCTTCTTGGTTTGTCATGACATTGCTTCCTTTGTGGAAAGCAGTCTTCTTGTTATATATCAGGATATGTTGTCATATAGCTACTCCTTTGTTATCGTGTGCATGCTTCATAATACTCTTCTCATGGATGCTTCGTTGAACTTGTTTGTTCCCATGTTTTGATCTAGTAGTCGTTCATGACTTCATCCTGATATTGCTTCAACATTGCTTTGCTTTCGTTGGATGGCTTCTTCATCACGACATCTTCGTTAGACTAGAATTAGTTATCTACACATTTCATATCTCCAAGGTCTTCATAGGTTTCAAGGGTCCTTTGATCTTTTTCTTCCTTTGTTAGAGTTGTCATGCCTTCTTTTGGGATATGTCTTCAATGTATCTTGTCAGATAGTGATTCTTTATGATCATGGTGTTCTTCACATGCTTGATATCTTTCTTCATTTGCTTCTTAATTGGTCAACCACCTTCTACTCCTTGTGGGAGCACTTCTTCATTGCTTGCTTCTAGTACTAGTCAACATTTCTTCCTCACTTGCTTCTTAGTCATCAATTTTATACTCCTTATGTGAGTATTTCCTTTTGTTGACCTTCATTGTATTGTAGCACATGCCTTCGAGCATGTCATTGGTGAAAGAGATTCTTTCCTACTTGATCATGTTATAGAACTATTCCCACGACTCAATAATATACAAATGATAACATGACTAAACTTTGATGCATACATACCTCATCTTGATTCTCCTTTGATCATCTTAGTTTCATTTGGTTGTCCTTGGTGTGGCTCTTCTTACTTCATCTTAGCTTGCCTGCATATCATCCTTTTCTTGAATCCCATGAATGGGGTTCCGAATGAGACATCTACTTTGGTTCATGAACCTTCTTTTGAAGATTCCATCATAGGATCTTAAAGACCTTTTCCTTCCAAATGTTTATTTTCTTTTGATGATGGAGGTCTTCTAATATTCTTAATCATGATCAATTTTCTTTCATCATGGATGAGGTCCTATACTAGGTATATTCCTTATACATGAATATCTTGAGCTATATCTACTATGCTCCTATATTCTAGAATATATTTCTAACCATGCATTTTGTTCTCGTTATAAATGCTACTTCTACATGAGTATCTAGAACTTTATTTACTTCATGCTTCTAGATTCTAGAAGATGTTTCTAGCCATGCAATTTTTATTTTATTCCCACATGCTCCTATCCTATTCAAAACCTTGAAAGAAGAATTTAAGTAAAGAGTTTGACTTAATCATAGTATAGATTCGGAGGATCTTCCTTATTTTGCTTATTTTTCTTCTTCTTTCACCTCTTGAGTCATGTGAGCTTCTTCCCTCTTTATTTCGTTGTTGTTGTCCTTCTTAAGCTTAAGACAATTCCTTTTGTAGTGTCCATATTCTTGGCATCCATAGCATTGGATTTTGGACATATCTTTGTCGTATGTTCTTTGTGGACCAAATTTGCCAAATTTTCCCTTTCTCTTAGCCATGGTAGAAAATGCTTGCTCCTTTGATCCCAAATCTTCCTTTGCTTTAAGTCTAGTTTCCTTTGTCTTGAATAGAGACCACATTTCACTGAGTGTGGTTGCTTCCTTCTTGGCATATATTCTTGATGTGAAGTTACCCCAATCCTTGGGTAGAGCATTGATTACTAAAATTTTCATTTCTCTATCATACATGACCTCCCCAAGCTCTTGAAGTTGATCCCTCATCTCAGAGATCTTCATGAAGTATGGATTTACTCCTTCCTTTGATATCTTCATCTTGTATAATTCATTTCTTAGAGATATCACTTCTCTGGTTGTGGATACCGAGAATAGCTCTACTATCTTATCATAAATTTATTTTGATGTTTCAAATTTGGATACATAAGGAATAAGAGAGTCCTTGATAGATTCTATTAGAATCCTTTGAGCTCTTGTCTCATCCTTATTGTACTTGGATAAGGCTTGGGTTTGTTCCTTAGCAAGGATAGTGATATTCCCTTTGACATGTTCTAGAAGTTCATTCTCCTTGAGAAGTAAATCAGTCCTCTTCTTCCATGCAAGAAAGCTATTAGTACCTACCAATTTGTTGCTTTCCTTGAAAAAATACATTGATGTATATTCAGAAGGGGACATATACTTACTTGATAGATTTTGAAATGTAGTTGACTTCTTTTCTCCTTGAAGTCTTGATGGCTTTCTTTTTTTGAAGCTTTATGTTCCTCAAGATGTCTTCTCCAAGTGGGCTTCCTTGATGATTTGTGGCTTGATGTAGGTCCCTCTTTGATCTGCTCTTCTTTGTAGGTGCCATTATATAAGGCTCTTCTTATAGATTTGTAGTCTTACTTGATGAATGATATAAGATAGACCTTCTTGTCCTAGATGTGATAGAGAATTCTTGGCTTGATGCTTCAACTTTTGTAGATGTCCTTCCTTGATGAGTGTTCTTGAGATGCCATTTTCTTGATGTGTGACCTTATCTCTGATACCATGTTAAATAATCTAGGGAAACTAGGTGTAGTGTGATTCTTCTTTACTTGATAACAATTTGTGGAGTCTTTTTACTTTTTCTTGTTAGCTTAATATTCTTTTTCTTCTTATTAATGCATGTGTGTGTACTTCATCAAACTGCTACCAAAAACATAAGAACAAGAACACAAGATGTTGGCTCTCTACCAGGGAAAAAACCTCTCTTCTCTTGAGAGGAAAACCCTTTAGTAAGTTTCTCCTATTGAAGCTTCTTATTGATAAATTTCAAACCCTATACCCTTGACAAGAATATCCTCCAAGCACAAGTCAAACCCTTTCAAGATTACTTCTTCTTGCAGCACTTTGTCCTCCTTCCTGCAGCACTTTGTCTTTCTTCCTTCGGCACTTCTTCCAGAAGCTGTAGAGACCTTCTATTGTACACTCTAGAATATTCCTTGACCTTTTCTTCCTTCACTTGTGATGGAGCCTTTCTAACTTAAGGATATGACCTAGCTACCTCCCAACCGAGCCTTCTTCTCTTTCACAAATATTGCAAACTTAGAGCAGCAATAATGTAGCCCTAGTTCCTCGCACATGTGAGGGAATCTCCTCACAAGAACTATGTTAAAATTCTCCTTATCCCTTCGCTTGCATAGCCTTCTTCCATGCTTGAGTGAGAGGCCTTCTAGGCCTAGTTTCAACCCTAAAAAATGAGATATGGTTGATTGTAGCTTATTGTTGTCATAGCTGGAGAGAAATCTTCTTTCCTTGCACATGTGGATGTAACTGGCCCTTCAACACTTTGTTTTGCTTCCTTCTTTCTTCTTTGCCTTGGAGACCCTTTTCCTGTCTTATTATTACCCCTTACTTGGCTTCCTTCATTCACCAATTTCATAGATGATAGCTTGATGTCATAGTGGAGTGGATAGCCTCTATATATAGAGGATTGTCCCTCCTTTTAGGTTGAACAGAAGGCCAACTAGAATACTATTGCCTGACTTGACATATATAGCTCAGATTGTTGCTTTGGAGGTGTCTTTGCTTTGGATGGGGCTTTACTTTTCTTGGAGGGTTATTCTTTGACTCTTATACAAACATATACATGGAGTAAGATGCCCTTAAGGTCTTAAATCATTTTCTTTTGACTCCTTGACTCACCTATAGGACTTAACATGTGCTAAACCTATTTCAATGAGCAAGAAACTCATTGACATATATTATAAAAATAATATTTATTTTCTTGAATAAGTACAAATATCAAGGTCGGGCTTGCTGCATCATGGAGGATATGAAATTAGAGGAGGTGGATTATTCCTTCGACCCTAACCCCAATATCCCTATTTTTCGTGGCCCTAACCCTACGTCGGCTTATTTTGCTCACCGAGAACCGACTGATCTGCTCCTATCCATCTCTCCTCCCATCGTTACTCTCTCCAGACCATCTACATCTGGCCTCCCCTACGCCACCCTCTCCATTGATTACCCAAAGCTTGGCTGCCCTCCACTCTCGCCGGTGACCCTACACCTTCATGTTGCTTGTTCTCCGCCATCCCCTCCCTTCGCACCCTCACCTTCCGGGGAACTATTGCACTCACCACCCTTCGCACCCACATTTGCAGTCATTCACGCTATTGTGCCTAAGCAAACCTTGCCTAAGCCTTTTTCCCCTTCTACCTCTTTTGCAGTGTCTTCCTCCACTATCCCTTCCGGATGCTTCAAGACCCCGGTCATTAAGGTTCGGCACTCTGTGCAGAATCGCCACTAGGAGAATCAGGGCTCTCCAGACCCTCTGCAAGACCACCCGACTGCACCTAGATTGGGCAAGCAGAAGATTAAGTGTGTGAAGGCCTCGGGTAAGGACCTCACCCTCAAATTTGGGGAAGGTTTGAACATGGGAGAAGTTGTCACTATGGTTGGTAAGGTTCTTGTGGGTAGGGTTTGGGGACGTGCATATTCCGTCGAGCGGCTTAGCATCTAGGTCAAAAATATTTGGGGAAACATTTTCAAATATCTTCCTGAAGTGCAAACATTGCCCCAAGGTTGGTTTGTGCTCTATTTCTTGCTGGAGGAATACACCAATTGTGCACTTGCCAGATATTGGCACATCGAAATGGCCTCGATCATGTTAAAGTGATGGAGCCCACTCTTCGACCCTAAAAGAAAACAAATCGGGGCTAGACCATTATGGGTTACGTTGCAAGGACTCCCTCTATAGTATTCGTCCGAGGATGTGTTTTTCCATATCTGGAATGCGTTAGGTACCTATTTGGACTATGATAGTTCCTATATCCAATCCAGGAAAAGGTCACTGGCTCACATATTGGTACATCTTGATACAAGAGAGGGATTAGAGGAGAAAATCACCTTGCACTAGAAGAATTTGGACTATGAAATAGTCTCATTCAAATGTCGCAGGTGCCACAAAGTTGGGAACCTCTTCAAGGAATGCTCATTGGTGCGAAAGGACTCGGACTCTCCTAAGGTACCAGAAGGTGAGACTGCTAGGGCTCCTACATCCACTCCAAGACCGACTCCTTTGACTGATTCATCGATGAACAGGAAGGGGACTCTAAATAAATTTATGACTTTGAGCCCTCCTCATCCTCCCTCCCCTTCAATGACCCGATCAAGGGCTGCTGTTGACGCCACTCGCTCCTCAAGTACTCCTCCTCTCCCTGACTCTATTTTTACTTTTTTCTCCTACTTGTTTTGCATTACATATGCACTCTGCATCTGCATCAGTTCAGGATTTCACCTCCACCACCGTCCCTTTCCCCCTCGTCTCTCATCAATCAGTCCTCTTGACCTCTCCCCCATCCTTCCCTCCAAATATTCCACCCTCTTTTGCCAAATTATCTTCTTCCCTCCTGGGTCCCCCCCCACCCTTACAATCTCTGACCCTACCTCCCCATCTCTTCGGCCTACTCTGTATCCTCTGGTTTGGGACTAAACCCCCTTTCTCACCCTCCAAAATCCATCAGAGGTTGTAAATCCCATTTATCTAAATCCATCCTATTAGCCAGGGTGGAAGTGGCTTCGGGAAGATAATCATCACTTAACCGAGTGCTTAGAGCTCTGAACACCCTTCCTAAATCACCCCCATCAAGTGGCTCTCTTTTAATTGTAGGGGTCTAGCTAGCTCGCCCAAAAAGTTAACCCTCAGACATATGTTTGAATCTGAGAATTTAGACATTATCTTCCTACAAGAAACATTGGGTGAGGCTGAACTTTCCTCTCGTATTCTCCACTCCCTGAAGCCTGGGTGGATCTTTCAATCCCTTGATGTCATGGGGTGATCTAGAGGACTAGCCCTAGGATATAACCCCCATACAATTAACCTCAAGGCCTCCTGGGGTGGAGCTGGTTTTATTGGAATGGACATATTCTCATCAGATTTGGGAATGGACTTTGGATGGTTAATGTATATGGCCCATGTCAAAATAGATAGGCCTTTTGGAACCGCCTCCTTAATCTTTCCCTCACAAATTCTGATAGCCTCATATTGAGCGATGATCTAAACTTCTCCATAGGATATGTAGAATCATGGGGGAAAAATGATCAGGTGGATCCACTTTCCGAGGCTATGGAGTTGCTGCTTGAAAAGCATCATTTAACGGATATCCCCATGGTAAAGCCCCTCCCCACCTGGAGAAACCGTAGAATTGGTGAGGTAGCTCTGCCCAAGAGATTGGATCGCTTCCTCATAAAGGACACTCTGGTTCAAATAATTTCCTTATATAGAAAATGGGGTGGGTTAAGGAGGATTATCAGACCACTCCCCCATTTATATGGAGATCACTAGCCCCTCTCAGAAACCAAGGGCGCCGTATAAATTCAACTCCACTTGGCTATCGGACCCCTCATATATTCAACTGGTCTCTAATTTCTAGCTATCAAATCCTCCTTCCTTGGGGAGAACTCTGGCGAAAGGATTCTGCACCAATCTCACTAAACTCAAGAGACTTGCCATTAATTGGGCTAAGGAAAAAACAAAGAGGGATGACCAAACCCATGGAGATATAGAAAATACATTGGCCACTCTTCTAGATGATTAGGGATGGGGTTTTACTTTAGCAGAGGCAAAGGCTCATCTCATCAATTTGGAAAATCAAAGATCAAAACTTTTGAGGGAGAGGGAAGAAACTTGGCAACTCCAGAGCCACGCTGTCTGGCTAAAAGTAGGAGATGAGAACACCAAGTTCTTCCAAAAAATTTCCAAGGGAAGGGAATTCATCAACACTAATTGGAATATGCCCATGGAGGATGGGGGCACAGAAACAACCTATAATCATCTCTCCTACCTTGGGAATTCTCATTTCTGAAAACTCTACAAGGCTCCTCCTGGTGCCTCTCTCGCTGAAATTGTCAGAATTGTGGGACACTTCCCTAGATTTGTGGACATGGAAATGGCACTAGAATGTACTCTGAAATGGTTCAAAAAATATAAGAGTCCAAGGCCGGATGGCTGGACAAATGAATTCTACCTTTCCTTTTATGAGATCATTGGTGAAGACCTGATCAAGGTGGTGGAGGAATGCAGGACTTATGGGCATATGTATGAGGCCATCAACACCACTTTCATAGCCTTGATTCCTAAATCTGACTCTCCTTCATCCTTCAATGAATTTCAGCCTATTTCCCTTTGTAATTGTCTATATAAAATCATTGCCAAGATTATTGCTAACTAGCTTAGGCCCATCCTATCCTGCCACATCTCCCCTGAGCAATTCGTTTTCCTCCAGAATAGACAAATCCATGAAGCTATCGGCACAGCTTAGGAAGCCCTTCACTCCCTTAAAACAAAAAAGCTAAAAGGGTTAACTCTCAAAATTGACCTTGCTAAAGAATTCGACCGGGTCAGTTGGCTCTACATTAAGATGATCCTCACCCACCTGGGATTCCCTCCCCCCTTCATCGACTGGATCATGTGTTGTATCACCTCGGCCACCTTCAGTGTTCTCATTAATGGTTCTACATCACATTTCTTCCACGCTAAGAGAGGTCTTCGGCAAGGATGCCCACTCTCCCCGCTCCTCTTTTTTATTGTCATGGAAGGTCTCAGCAGACTCATTGCATCGGCCAAGCGGGAAGGGCGGATACAAGGGCTAAAAATGTTTGACTATTGTTACCTCACTCATCTACTTTTCGTAGATGATGTTCTCATCTTCCTAAATGGAAGCATCAGGGACTCATCTACTTTCCATGAAATTCTCACCCTATTTTCCTTGGCTACTGGCATGGAAGCAAATCACTCCAAGTCTACCATCACCCTTTCCAATGCATCTCCTCCAGAAACTAGGTACGCACATCAAAAATTTCCTTTTCAGAGCCATCATCTGGAGGATGGCCTCAAGTACCTAGGGTTCTGGATCAAGCCACATTGCTACAAAATAGCTGATTGGATCTGGCTTGTGGTTAAAATTGAAAAGTGCTTACAAAATTGGAACCACAGATTCCTATCCAGAGTTGGTCGGTTAGTCCTCATCAAATCTATCTTGGAGGCTACCCCAGTCTATTGGATGTCATTGGCTTGGATTCCTAAAGGAATCCTCACCCGAATTCAGAAGATCTGCTGCAGATTCCTTTGGAACGGGTATAAAGAGGGAAAACCCTTTGCTTGGGTGGGATGGAAGCACATTTTCCTCCCCAAGAAATGGGGTGGTTGGGGACTAAAGGACTTATCAGTATTTTCACATGCTCTTGCTGCCAAGATGGGATGGATCCTGCTCACATCACAAAACCTCTGGACTGAAGTCTCCTACCATAAATATATATGGCCTCATCACCTCTTGGATTGGATTTGACTACCCTCCTAGCCTTGAGAGGGTCTAGCTTGGAGTATAAATGATGGTACATTGTCTCGTATAGATAGGCATGGACCCATGGACGGGAGGGGGGAATTTGTATCAATTACCTCCAAACCTCATTCTGTTTCTCAATCAGAGGAATATCAATGTAATTGCACAAGTTGTTGATTTGGAGAACAACTCCATCTTTGAATAGGCTTGGTTATCAACTCTGCACTTGGGCATCCCTGAACACTGGCAGCAAACTTGGGAAGGGTATATTAATGCCCTAAAAGAAGCCCATGTGTGCATCAAAGAAGGCCCCGATGAACTTATCTGGACTTCGGCTGAGCATGGTGTATACTCTCCTAAAATTGGATATCCCATCCTACTCTCAGCGCACAGGCCACTTGCACTCCTAGACTGGTGGGGCAAGATTTGGAAGCTCAAAGCACCACCGAGAACGAAACTATTCATGTGGAACGTGCTCAGAAATAAAACCCCAACTGGAGCAAACCTCATGCATCGATCCCACTTTGGTCCACATTGGTGTGTACTATGTAAACAGGCCAAGGAGACTAATGATCATTTGTTCCTCCAATGCCCAATGTGTGCTCAGCTATGGCTGCAAGTATTAAACATGCTTTCCAAATCTGGCTGTTGGCAGGGACAATCGATACCTGAGGCTTGGGATCACTGGACAGCTGCGAACAATGACTCTAAAATTCACTGCCTTCCTCTACTTGTCTATTGGTCAATCTGGTTGATAGGAACAGGATTATTTTCAAGGAAATAGAGGCCAGATGGCCACATGTTGCAGTGAAAATCGTTGCTGCCTACCATGAGATCCCAGATGAATCACACACTCCTACAAATCACAACTTTACCATTGATTCGATTGATCCCACCATTCCGTGGGCATATTTCAATGGCTCCACTCAAGCACAGTGGTGTGGAGGTGGAATTATACTCCATCTATCTAAACAACATCACTTCAAAATTCAACTGAGTTTTGGAGAGGGAACAAACAATTATGTTGAATTGGTCACACTCAGGCATCCTTTTCATTTTGCATTGGCTCACTCATGCAATAAATTACAGATCTTTGGTGATTCCAAAATCATCATAGATTGGTTCAATAACATAAATAATTGCCATGCACATTCACTCATAAACATATTAGATGAAATTTCAGATTTCAAGGCACAATTTAACTTTGTTCCCTGTCAACATATTTACAGGGAACGTAACGCAGTTGCTGACAAACTATCCAAGGAGGCTACGGCACATCCCATAGGTCTGTGGATGATATAGGAACAAATTGGTGAAGAACAATATCAATACTACCACCGTCCCTACATTGATAGGGCGTATCCTAGGGCGGACAGACCCTAATTTTTGTTTACTTTCAGTGAATGTACACAACACTGACTTATGTATATATTTATGTTTTTATTTCTATTACTATACATATCGAGCACACCCTTCATGGTGATCTATGTACAGCGCTTTTTGGAATGGCCTCGACCATAACTTATTATTTTTGAACACTACTTGAATGGCTACGGCCAACAGTTATGCATATGCCAATGGCATCTACTATATGTAATTTTTCAAAAGTTATGATTTTTCCTCAGGAAAAAGAAAGTACAAATATGAAAAGTACATTTATGAAGACCGAACCTAGTTACATTTCCTTCAACAAATGGAATATTCATCTTGTTGGAAAATTAAGAAAGGAAACATTTTTAACTTAACATTTTCCATTCATGACCTTTACTTGTGACATTATATTCTTCTTATTATATTCATGCTTATGTTCTTATCATCAAGTAAATGCCAAATTGTTATGAATAAAATATTCATAAAAATATTAATTACATAAATAATATTAAATTAATAATTAATTAAGTAATTACTAAAACATTGTTATTTATGAAGAGGTAAATAGTCAAAATACATGACTATTCATACTTCATGTCCAGTCACTGTCTATATAGGCAAACCACCACGAAGGTATTGTACACCATTCAGTTCTTATCAATAATAAAAAATACTTGTTTACATACAATAGAATTACATACATATATACTTTTGTGTATTGGTTTTCTCCTCTACCATGGTATCAGAGCCAAAAAAATATCAAGAAGAACTCGATAAGGTATGATGTCATCTCGATAATGTTGAGAAGAAACAGGTAGAGTTAGGAGAAGGTCAAAATAGTAAAACTGTAACTCAAGAGAAATTAGCAAGTGATATTAAATAAAGAGATAACACTGAGAGCATGTTGCAAGGAATGCAGAACTAGTTAATGGGAAGGGTTAATTCATTTTTTAATCATTTAATTGCTCATGAACCAACACAAAGTCCCAAGACTCCAAAAAGTGAACGTTTCCCAAATCATGAAATTATGCAAACACATCATGAAATTCTGCAAATTCCGCAAATACACTTGTCAAGTAGTTAGTACTATACAAAATTCCCAGGAAAAGACTATTAGCGAATTAATAAGGAGCTCCCAAAATACGATGGAAAATACCATAGAGATTCTATTGTGTGGGTTAATACAATGGAAGCCATTTTTTAATCGAACCCGCCAATAGGTGGAAGAAAGAAAATCATGACTGCATCCAACAATTTGGAAGTTGAGGCATATGATTGCTTCATATGGTGGTCCAAAAAATGTGACGCTTGTTCCTTTCTTTGGAAGAACTTTGTGGATGCTTTGCTAAGAAGGTTTTATGATGAAGAAGAAGATGATGTCTACGAAAGATTTGTTCACCTTAATCAAAAAGGTTTTATAAGAAAATACATCCACAAATGAAAAGTATTAGCTACAAGAAAAAGAGGATTTACTAATGAACAACTACTTAAAGTGTATAAATGTGGACATAAGGAGTATATCCATGTAGAATTGAAGTTGTACAAACCCAAAAATATTGAAGAAGCTAGACATGGATCAAAATTATTGAACAAAATCATAAGTTCAAAATGTCATCATTCAAGGAAGATGAAGACCAACAACAATACTCAAGTAAAAAGGAGTCAAACAAATGTAGTTATTTATAGAGACAAATGGACTTCAGGACACATATTCCTTAACAATAAGTTATATATTTATGAAGTTGAGAAGGAATAAAACGCTTCAATTAATAAGAAAAAAAAAGTATCACGAGTGTGGAGAAAATTGGACGTCGGGACATAAATGTGAAGAGACATCCTTATGCTACTATAAAATAGTAGATGTGAAGCAAATTAAAGTACAAGAATGTGATGAATAAATTGTTGTCACGCATAGTGAAGATTCAGATTCTGAGGAACCATCATTAGCTGCAACCTCATGTGTCCAACAAAATCAAGGTGAAGGAAGCAATTCTTCAAAAAGTCAAAAACAATAAGTCTTTGCAAAATATGTTCCACCACACCTTCAGAAGCAGAGAAACCAGTCACCAAGATGAAAGAACATTAAGCTTAATACTCTACCAACAAACATGACAAAGGGATTACACTCTAAAACCATAAATCTTAAAGGGCTCATAAGAGGCGGAAATGTCAATATACTTGTAGATTCTGGCAACACTCACAATTGTATAAACATTGATCATGCTAAAAAATTTGATCTTTATGTGTGCCTAATCAAAGACTTGACCATGTCTGTCACTACTGGGGAAAATTTCAAAGAGATAGGAGAATTTCATAAGGTTTCAATCCAGATACAAGAACAAGAGCTAGAAACAAATTTATTTGCCCTACCACTCAAAGAAATGATATAGTGTTATGTGCATAATGGTTAATACAATTAGGGAGCTATACTACAGACCTTGAAGAACAGTTCATGGAGTTAACTAGAATGGATGACATTATAAATTATATGGTTTTAATGCTTCCAACTTCAAGGAAGTTGCAAATACACATGATGATTTCACCAACTCACAAAGCACAAGTAAGTCAAAATAAAGGATGCCATTCCTAGAGAGACCCTTCTGTTATGATTTGAGGACAAAACATTTATAAAGGGGGTGGAAATGTTATGAATAACTTTTTCATAAATAATATTAATTGCCTAAATAATATTAAAATAATAATTAATTATTAAAACATTATTATTTATGAAGTGGTAAATAGTCAAAATACATGATTATTCATCCTTCATGGCGAGTCACTACCTATATAGGCAAATCACCATGAATGTATTGTACACCATTGAGTTCTTATCAATAATAAAAATTACTTATTTACATACAATATGAAAACTACATACATCTATACTTCTACGTATTGGTTTTCCCTTCTGTTAGCGCTTGAAATTTCACCTCATGCTGAGAAAGGTAAACCTCAAGGCAACATCAAACCACTTAGCCTCGTAGCTAGCCCTACGGGGCAGGAGAGGGCTCTCTCCGGTCTATCTCGGTGAAATCTTCAATGGATGAGATTACCAATAGGGTAACACTGATTTTAGGCTAGTAAACTGGTCAAAAAGGTTGTTTTGGGGTTTTTAGGGTTTTTTGGTGGCAAATTGAGGAATGGCAATTTTGGGTGCGGGGATTGGACACAGTTTCTGCAGGGGGTTCTTTGGGGCGAGATAGGAGACAGTATTGATGCCTTTGATTGAGGTGGATGGTCAGGAATGACAGGTGAGGAGCTAAGGAGAGCAAACAATAACTTTGAATTCTCCTTAAACAGTAGAAAACATTGAAATTAAACAAACTTAAAAGCAGAGCATGACAGTCATGAATTCTTACTTTAACACTTCGTTTGCTTAATGTGCAGAAGGAAAAGAAAGGAAATGATTCACATAACACACTTACAGGTACATAAGAAAACACACCATCAATACATGTAACCACAAGAATCCCAAAGAGGACTGCAAAACCCTGGTCTTCCTTAGCCAAAAATTGCAGAGATACAGTGAATAATACAATGATAGCTTATCCCTCAAGAGTCCAACCATGAAAATGAGCAAGAAAGTACATAATATAGATCATCTAACCTCTTTCCCTGCCTCCATGGGTCGAGCTCACTATCCTAGGAGCTGTTTCAACCACTTCTAAACTAAGCACTACAAACTAGGCAGTCAAAACAACTTGCCTCTATAAGCTAGGAAACCAATTCATTCATTTAATTTTCACCTTTTTCATGAATGAATCTTCTAGAAGAGGTACATAAGAGTAAAAGTGTCATAAAATTACATTAATTACATCAAAGAGCATAATAATCCACCCCAAAAAGTCAAACAGGGTCAAACTGCGTTTTTCTGAGCTGTACAGTGAAATCTGGAGAAGTTTGCCTAGCGGGTCGCGCGCCTCTGCATGATGGGTCGTGCGCCTTTGGGACCACATTTGGGGCACTTCCAGGTGTCCAAATTGAGCACGAGTAGGCTTTTTGGAAAGGTCTGTGAGTCTACTTTCCAACCCAACTGGAATTTCTGAATTTGGTGGTCATTTTCCCCTCCAAAATTGCAATCTCCCAAGACTTCTTTCTGTGTCTCAAAATGTGGCAGAAAGTCATTTTTTGCTTGTTTTTTGACTTTCTGGAGGCCCAAAACTTCATAAAATCTCAATTCCATTGATGAGCATATGTAACTTCTCATGAAAAATCTGGAAATGCTGAGTTTTTGCAAAATGGAGTTGCCGGGATGAAGGGTCGCGCGGGGGGTGAGACCCGTTAATGGACAAAAACCTGTAAATTGCCTGAAAAATCAAAATTGACCCAAAATGTTCAAAATTTCTTGGGATTTGTGCTGTGGCTAGGCTATTTAGTGCCTTGGTCCTTCAGTGAAGCCTCGGCCAAGATATGGAGGGGATCGGGCCTCTTTCTCCTTTTTTGTGCCTTGGCCAACCGCCTTTGGAACATTTTCATCTTTGCCTTGCACACATGCATTCTTGCCCAATAATGGTTCTTCATGTTCCTCAGCAATTTCTTCTCTTGGTTGGCCTTAGCCAACAACCTCTCCAAGTGTGCATTTACCTGGATGAGCATGGACTCTCGCTCAGCGGGCAATAGATCACCAGGTCTTCTCCGGTTCAAATGGCGGTCACTACGAATCCTCCACAACTCATCAAGAGCTTGTTCATCCTCCAACTATTTGTTGCGCTGCTCTAGGTATGAGATTGTCCATTGTGCCCCCTCTAATCTCCTCTGCAAGGCATCATTTTCAGCTCTAAGGTGCTGACTCTCGGCTAGGAGAACTGACATCAAGATCAATAAACTCTATATCCGAAACACCTGATGGTCCCTCATCAATCTTGGGTTGTTTGCCCCTCCCTGGTACCTGTGCTACTGAAGAAAGCGAGGCCCCTTCCACCTGATGTGGAGATAACACTCGCTGAGTCGATGAAGAAGGCGAGACCCCTTCCACATGCTGTGGAGAAAGTACTCGCCGAGCTGCTGCAAATAAGGCCCTCTGGCCTCTCTGATAAGTAACCAAAGGTGAGGAGCTGACATGTCTAGTGACGGGGATGTCATGCTGTTGTGATGGTCCTCCCTCCTCGTGAATAGCCTCAGGATGTGGCGGTGGTGGTACTGTGAAAAGCTCACGAGAAATGAACTCCTCCCATGAGATGCCCTGCTGAGCCAACTGATGTAATACTACAAGCTGAATCAAACCATAATGGTAAAGGCTCCTATACTGTTGTGCCGGGCTCTTCCTCTGCATCATGGACACCATCCTCTCAATGTTCTGATAGAAGAAAACAGGGATGTTCATCATCCGTACCCGTGTGAAGTGCATCAAGAGGCGAATATGGTATGAATATACCTGTGAAAATCTGCCCTCACAGGTAAAATAGAGCATGATGAGCCTCATCATGGGAGCATACTCACTCCTGAGAAATCTGAAGGGAAACACTCCTGTCAAGTGCCTCATGAGTGTTGGTCTAACAAAAGGCTCAAAATGGACACTGTCCAGCACCTTGCGCTTATTCCATACCTCTCCGACATTAGGTATCCCTGTGGCCTGTGAAATCACCTCAGGTGTCAATGTAAAGTCCACCCCGGCAAGGTTGGCATGTCCATCATGCAAGTGTAAAACAAACAGGTGAGCCAACTCTCTGTGGTGCTGAATCTGAGAGATCCTCTCACAAAACTCATAGCAAGACATGTACTGGAAACATGAGAGTGCCATGGGACAAGCCTGTAAATCTGCCAAAGAAGTGGGCTCCTCTCACCTATGGTGACCACCCTTTCCACCCTTATGAGGCCTCCTCTGTACCTCAATCTCTGAAGCTGATGCCTGGTCATCACTCTGCTCATAGGTTTCGGTTTCTGACATTGTT
Source organism: Pinus tabuliformis (assembly GCA_031772625.1). Taxonomy (NCBI): domain Eukaryota; kingdom Viridiplantae; phylum Streptophyta; class Pinopsida; order Pinales; family Pinaceae; genus Pinus; species Pinus tabuliformis. The sequence goes on along the minus strand of CM062812.1, from coordinate 712,389,841 downwards.
TAAGGATCAGAGTGGCCAAAATGTACTGCTGTTTCTGCCTTGTAAAATGCTGATTTATATGTTGTTTCAAGGGGACAAGGAGCATGAGGGGAATGTTAGGGGAGGGATAATTTTAAAGGGAAAATGGGAATAAATATATAAAACATGGATTTAAGGGAAAAACATTGCAAAAATCATTGCATATGCATCATTACATACATTGTTTACATGGGTAATGAGAGGTAGGGTTAGGGCTTAATTTTTCATTTTTTAGGGAAGAAGGGAAGGGTTTGGATTTTCTTTACAATTTAGCAAGGGAAATTTACATGGAATATCAAGGAAAAAGAAATGGGAATGGGGAAAAAAATGATTACAAGGAAATACTCTTAAAACAACATAAAACCCTAGGCATTTTTACAAGTTCAAACTACAGCAACAAGGAGCTTTTCTCTTGCACATGGAGATCTTTAAAAATGAATTCATGATGTCTTTAATCATAACAAGCAGCAATTTATAAGTTTGGAGGGCCTACCTCAGGCAATTTAGCGATTTGTTGGCTCCTTAGATAAATTTGCAGTCGGTTTGGTAAGGAGGGCGCTGACGGGTCGCGCGCCTCACCCAACGGGTCGCGCGCCACTGACGGGTCGCGCCCGTTGAAAAAATACACTGCCGGAACGCGCTTGATGGGTCGCGCGCCTGTCCAGCTCCCAAATTCGCTCAAACTTTCACTCAATCACTCTTGCAAGTAGCTTAGATGCACAATAAGGGTCGATGGAGGGAGATTGGGCCTTTATATCTTTGATTTGAAATAATTTCATGCCCAAACCCACTTTATAATGTTTTTCTTTGACACTTTATAAAATTGACTTTTCTTGGTTTCCTTTGTCCTGAAATTGACTTATTTAATGCTTTTGCTCGATACTTTTTGCAGGGATATCATCTGAGGGATCTTGGCAAGGGAGCCAGGGTACATGATGTCTCTGGAAGTTTTTTGAAATTCCATCACTTTTTACAAAAATTAGAAAAATGACCTTGGCTTTAAAAACAGAGTTTTTAAATCCAAGGTAAAGATTAACTGTACAAGATTGAAATTTGCGAAGAAACACCTTTAAAATCATCCCTCTGGCTTGCTGGGCACTTATTGACCTTCAGAGACATGACCTTGTAAACAAACTTGACCAAAACCCTAGACCTAGGAATTTGACCTCAAGACAAGACAAGACAAGCTTGAAAGTGACTAAGGACTGAAATGACTTGATCCAGCAATGCCAAGAGGGGGACAAAGACACCAGCTCCTCCATCAGGGTTATGGCATGCCTAATGGGATGCAAAAATTGACATTGATGAGACACCTACTTATGCAAATGCAAAGAGCTTTGATCATTGATGGAGGGCTACAAGACCGACTCTAACACCTTCTACAAAAACCATAAAGATCATAACCATAAAGAGAGGCACTAGAAATAGGCTCCAAGCTAGGGAAAAACCCCTCCAAGCGGAAAACCCTAAAGAACATTCTCTTCTTCTAGAATAATTTCAAAGGATACTTCCAAGACCCAAAAATAAAATTGTTATCTTCCTCCAAGGCACAAGATAACCTACCAGATAACCCAAGAGATCTTCAAGAACAACACTCTAGGAATTTTCCATGAAAGTGGTCGTTTTGTCATCTCGAGTCTAAGGTAACCCTAGGTCCCCTCACATGACATATCCTTTCTCCTTCACATGCCTAAAAGTTCCTCTTTTATGCCTTCACACTCTTCCTCCAAACCGCAGACCACAAACTCATATATGTGAGCTTATTGTCTTGCAAAGGAGGTCAAAGTTATGCTTTATATCTAAGTCTTTTCGCGTGGATTTTCAGGCCTATCCAAAGTCAAATTTAACTGTAAGTTGACTTGACCTTGTTGGAGTATCTAGATACTTCTTAAATACAAAATAATATTTCTCTTCTTTGATACATGTTCCCACAAGGGTCTTTTACAATGTAACAATGATCTTTGACTCATGACAAACATTAAAAGAATACAATGGACGCTTTTACCTATTAACCATTGACCCAAGCATAAAACCTGTTGTACCTTAAGAAACTAATTTCCTGGTTGTAGAGGCATTGTGCTTAAGACATTAATAAATATTATTTACTGTCACTTATTGTTTGTTATGTTCTCAAATGAAGGACCTAGAGAACTTGGTCTTTAACCCTTAATACATGTATGACTAGACAATATTAGAATGTCATTTGTTGCTAGATATAAATGGTGAATGAAGAATGCTTGAAGGAGAAGTTAAAGATAATATGGTGATATTTCATAGAAACTACTATCTGTAACTTAGAATAATTATAAAACTGAGAACTGAATCATAGACAATATGTTGTTCAACACAGAAACTACTATCTGTGACTCAAGGAGAAGTTAAAGATAATATGCTGGTCTTTCATAGAAACTATTATCTATAACTTAGAAAGGAAGGTGAAAACTTCAAGTATAGGAGCGCTCTTTTAAGGAATTTTAACTTTATCTACATAAGCAAATAAAGACCTACAGCTTCATTACTACACTTGAAAGAAGAAAACATAACATGACACATGACAAAGAAGGTTACAAAATTATACCCAACAACTCATGCAAACTTTTGATTCTTTCATTAACCAACGATGATATCAAGAATACAGTGGCCTAGTCTCCAGGTTCTCCAAAATTCCAACAACAACCATTACAATTCCCTTTTTGGGCTTTTATCTCTTCTATCAAATCAGTTTTGGAACTGATTTCTTGGAATAGCTAATAAACTAATTTATAGCAGTTATAAAACTATTTTATCTTTGAAATTATTCAACTTTGTTATATATAAAATATTAAGACTCGGAACATATATAAATTGCGCCAAAAGCTTTGAAAGAGGTCCAGATATATATATATATATATATATATATATATATATATATATATATATATATATATATATATATATATCGGGAATGATCTGATTGGCGAGAACACCAAATAACCCGACCAATCACCTTTTCTTCAGATTTGGCTTTAACACTAATTTTCCCTTTATTCAGCGGAATTAATGCAAACCTTTGGTAATTGCGGAACTTAAAATGAATTAAATTTGTTGCATAAACTATTGGATCCGCCCATTCGCCTTTTAAATATGCCTTAATACCTTTATGGACTTGATTATACATAGATCTGTATTTAATAATTCATCGGGTCCGTAACCCATCGCAATCGCAATCGGCACTTTCAATTGGGGTATTAACCCAAAACCTTAACAAACTGCGATTAGCGGACCCGCTGGAAATATAAAACATGGTATATGTAATATCGGGTCTGGTTCGCCATCGCAAATCGCAATCGGCATAAGTCATAAACGTTATGCGATGATCGCAGACCCGACGGGAGAATCAAACATAATATATGTTATATCGGGTCCGGCCATCGCAATCGCAATCGGCGGAACCCATATACCCAAACCTTAACGATTTGCGATACGGCGGACCCGCCGAAATTATAAACGCGATATATATATGTTTTCGGGTCCAATTGTTCAGTGCTTTGCGATACAGCGGACCCGATGAGACTTTTAAACACAATATATATATATATATATATATATATATCGGGTCCGATTCTTTTATAATTGTTCCTTTAGCGATTCCGCTATGTTACTTTGTTTCTTTCTTGTTTCAATATGCACATATATATATATATATATAGATCGGGTCTAGCTCCATACAACCATTTATATAGTAATTTGTATAGCAACCTTGGCTACTTTGGGGCCAATTCTTTTATACTTGTTTATTGCATCGCCCCTTTTGTGCTTTATCTATTTTTCAATGACTTTTAAATGAAAAATGAAAATTATAAACAGTGAAGATGCATGTTACAACATCTGGCTCCACCTGGGGATAGTGCTTTTGCCACAAAAGCACTAAGAACAGTAGATTAGTGCCTTATCCATTTGGCATGGAGTCATATATTGCTTCACCAAACTTAACTGTGTGAAAATTTTGTACAATGAACCCACGTCGATATCTACAATGACAAAATGCTTGCGCTTTGATAACAAAATATTGAGAATCGTATATCAGTAGCCTTAGTTGGGCGTGGAGTCCAAAACTGTGAAAACCCTAAAATGTGACAACTGAAACCTGACAATCTTGAAGTCTGACACCTCTGCAAACCAGTTTCCAACTAGGAAAGTCACCCTTATTCATCACCTAATGATTAAAATGAAGAACTGCAACTGAAAACCAAATTCTCAACACATGAGCTTATTTATGTACAAGTTCCCACATATGTACATGATTGATCTCCATCAAGTGAAGTCAATCTTCCAATGGTACTAAGTTAGCATTTGAGTGCTTAATCTAGAACCATTCTACGAGTGAATCTTTAAAAAACAATTCATCTTGAACGAACAATAAGCTTGTACGAAGGCACCTCACAATAAAAATTAGGAGTATATCCACAAAATGATATGTGTAGACTGTTGATAAATTCTTCCATGTAATCTACCATAGGATCTTCAAAAGTATAAGAAAAAATATGTTCTTGATCAGCTCCAAAAAAAAAATTCTCTATGTATGAAGGTTTCTGCTCGATTAAACCTTTTGTTGGGATAATATGTTCAACATAACAATCAGCAACATCTTTAAGAAAATGATCTGTGTCACTTTTATGTCTCCACCTTTTATCTTTAAGCTTTGATTGAAAATAATGTGTAATTATATCCTTAGGAAGAAAAAGAAATTTTTTCACATCAAATTCAAATAGATTGTTTACCTCTGATTCATGGGCATCATTTGTTCTTCAATGCATTGATCTACAACCTCTTTATCAACTTCCTTTTTACATGAGATAGCCTCTTTTGCTATGATAGATGGCTCAATATATTGTTGTCCAAAATATCCCTCTTGTTGGTTTCTTCCTGTATGTCCAACACCCAACTGATGAACTTGAAGAGATTCATCCTGCTCCCCATTTAAACCATTTTCGTTATATATAGGAGGATCATCAAATTTAAAAAAATAGGAACTCTGGGGATTTATTTTCAACTCAATCATTTCTTCCTCTTCTTGACTGCTGAGCAGAGACTCTTGATGCATGTTTGAACTTTCTTCCATCTAAATACTCTCTTGATTTGCTTGGAACAGAGTTAACCAATTCTCTTCTTGGGAGATTATTGGAGAGAAATGTTTTATGAACTTCTCCACCTCATTTTGAGAAAATAATGCTCGATCTTCTTGGAACATAGTTAACCAAGTCTTTTCTTGAGAGAATATTGAAGAGGAATGCTTTATAAACTTCTCCGCATCATTTTGAGAAAATCATGGTTCCTCGCTTTCAAAGACTTGCTCATAGTTAATCTGGCTATAACTTCTCTGAATGCTTGATATATTATCAACAAGATCATTAGTTTCCTCAACAGGATTATCTTGAGCTTTTAAATTTTCTTTAAAATAATAATATTCACAACAACCTTAAAAAATAAACCTATGTGGATAATAAATTCTACAAGAAGAATTGAATACTGAATGGAAATCTTTCAAAGATGAAATTCTTGAACGAGGCAGAGACCTGAACCAAGCCCTAGCTTTTTGGTCCAAAGAAAACAAAAACAACTTCATCTTTACATCTTCATGGATGATGCCATGCTGCTCCATGCATTCATGAAACTCTTGGAGATGTTGAGCCGGATCTTCATATTCCTTTCTACTTAATTTTTGAAGATACTCATTCCACGCAGAAAATGTAGGCATATCATGAGGACAGCCAGTGATCCCAGTAAAATCAAATGGATCAAATTTATGGACTATGAATGCAGGGAGAGCCATTAAAACCCAAAGAAGAAAACTTCAAAGTCCAGTGGAATCGCCAATCAATGTTGTAAGTGAAAATCACAGGTGTGAATGTACAACCAATTGTTGAAACTTTTCACTCTCAAGGATCAGCTTCAAACTTGAAAAATCTATAAAATAGTGTTCTTATTCTATTGCTTTGTAGTCTGTGGTCTTTGTTGCAATGGAGTCGCCTTTTATTGCTTTTATTCGAAACAACCAAGTATTTCCTCCTCACTGAACAACCAAAGGAAAATAGTGAAAACCCAGGGAAAAGTGTTCTTGTCTTCTCTCCCCGGCAACAGTGCCAATTAATGTTGTACCTTAAGAAACCAATTTCCTGGTTGTAGAGAAATTGTGCTTAAGACATTAATAAATATTATTTACTGTCACTTATTGTTTGTTGTGTTCTCAAATGAAGGACCTGGAGAACTTGGTCTTTAACCCTTAATACATGTATGACCAGAACATCTCAGAATGCCATTTGTTGCTAGATATAAATGATGAATGAAGAATGCTTGAAGGAGAAGTTAAAGATAATATGCTGATCTTTCATAAAAACTACTATCTGTAACTTAGAATAATTATGAAACTGAGAACTTAATCATAGACAATATGTTGTTTAACACAGAAACTACTATCTGTGACTCAAGGAAATGTTAAAGATAATATGCTGGTCTTTCATAGAAACTATTATCTATAACTTAGAAAGGAAGGTGAAAACTTCAAGTATAGGAGCGCTCTTTTAAGGAATTTTAACTTTATATACATAAGCAAATAAAGACCTGCAGCTTCATTACTATACTTGAAAGAAGAAAACATAACATGACACATGACAGAGAAGGTTACAAAATTATACCCAACAACTCATGGAAATTTCTGATTCTTTCATTAATCAACGATGATATCAGGAATACAGTGGCCTAGTCTCCGAGTTCTCCAAAATTCCAACAACAACCATTACAATTCCCTTTTCAGGCTTTTATCTCTTCTATCAAATCAGTTTTGGAACTGATTTCTTGGAACAACTAATAAACTGCTTTATAGCAATTATAAAACTATTTTCTCTTTGAAATTATTCAAATTTATTATATATACAATATTAAGACTCAGAACATATATAAATTGCGCCGAAAGCTTTGAAAGAGGTCCATATATATATCTCAGGAATAATCTGATTGGCGAGAACGCAAAATAACCTGACCAATCACCTTTTCTTCAGATTCGGCTTTAACACTAATTTTCCCTTTATTCAGCAGAATTAATGCAAACCTTTGGTAATTGCGGAACTTAAAATGAATTAAATCTATTGCATAAATTATCGGATCCACCCATTCGCCTTTTAAATATGCCTTAATACCTTTACGGACTTGATTATACATAGATCTGTATTTAATAATTCATCGAGTCTGTAACCCATCGCAATCACAATTGGCGCTTTCAATTGGGGTATCAACCTAAAACCTTAACAAACTACGATTAGCGGACCCATAGGAAATATAAAACATGGTATATGTAATATCAGGTCCAGTTCGCCATCGCAAATTGCAATCGGCATAAGTCATAAACGTTATGCAATGATCGCGGACCCGACGGGAGAATCAAACATAATATATGTTATATCGGGTCTAGCCATCGCATATCGCAATCGGCGAAACCCATATACTCAAACCTTAACGATTTGCGACACGGCAGACCCGCCGGAATTATAAATGTGATATATATATGTTTTCGGGTCCAACTGTTCAGTGCTTTGCGATACAGCGAACCCAATGAGACTTTTAAACACAATATATATATATATATATATATATATATATATATATATATATATATATATATATATCGGGTCCGATTCTTTTATAATTGTTCCTTTAGCGATTCCGTTATGTTACTTTGTTTCTTTCTTGTTTCTATATATATATATATATATATATATATATATATATATATAGATCAGGTCTAGATCCATACAACCATTTATATAGTAATTTGTATAGCAACCTTGGCTAGTTTGGGGTCGATTCTTTTATACTTGTTTTCTTTTTATTTCAATGTGCAATTATTGCATCGCCCCTTTTGTGCTTTATCTATTTTTCAATGAATTTTAAATGAAAAACGAAAATTATAAACAATGAAGATGCATGTTACAACAAAACCCATGCTTTATAAATAATTTTATTTTACAATTTTCTTTCTTATTTTGATCAATACATAGAGATTACATCATTATATGAGTCAAATGATAATTATGAAGACCGAAACTAGTTACATTCTTCAACACATCTCTCAACCTAAGTACATCAGAGATGTGTTGAAGAAATTTCGAATGAAGGATTGCCAACCAATTAGTACTCCCATGGTGACAGGATGCAATCTAAGCAAGCATGATGATTCTAAGGAAGTTGACAAAAACTTATACAGTTCCATGATTAGTAACCTATTGTATGTAACAACCTCCAAATTGAATGTGATGTAGACAGTTGGATAGGTTGCACGATTCCAAGAAACTCCAAAAGAATCTCAAGTCCTTGTTGTAATTATGATCTTCAAATATCTCAAAGGGACAAATGAGTTTGGTCTACGGTATCCTAAAGGGAATGAATTGATCATTACAACTTACACTAATGCATATTGGACAGGTTGCATTGATGATTGCAAGAGCACCAATGGAGCAACTTTTTACTTGGGTGGAAACCTTTTATCGTGGTTGAGTAAAAATAAATCTTCAATTTCCTTATCAATAGCAGAAGTAGAATATATCGCAGTCGCACCATGTTGTACTTAGGTTCTCTACACGAAAAAAAATGTTGCAGGATTTACAAGTGAAGGTAGATGAGCCCATTGTGATGTTCTACCACAACACCAATGCCATCAACATCACCAAGAATCTTGTCATGCATTCTAAAACATAACATATTCCTATCTAGTATCACTTTGTTAGAGAACAGGTTGCAGAAAGAAACATAACGGTGGAATATATTGGGAATAAGGAGAAAATAGTTGACATCTTCACCAAACCATTTGATCTTGAGATAAAAAAAATAGGCTCAAAAACTAAATTCTTCGGAATCTCCCAAAACTAGTGTCAAGTTGTAGTGTTCGCTTTCCTGATTCCAACGATGCTTGAATCGCCTCAATCCGACGTCATATGAAGAAGTTATGGCGTTCTGAATTTTTTGACCAACACTTAAAAGGTCAACAGCAGGGTTGACTGGGCTACTGACTGGGAAGTCCATACATCTGTCATCATCAGTTGAGTGTAAGTACAGTTGGAGGTGGACCAAATATTTTTTTACACGTGGCATCATGGTACTAGTGTAGCTAGTGCATTGTGCTTTGTTGTTGATTTTTGAGGTGGCCCAATGATAGGGTGTCGTGTGACACCCCATGGTTGGCCAAAATTTTTATAATGGGCCCAAAGGCCACGACAGGGTTCAACCCCTAGCCCTCTGGCAGACCAACCTCTAACCTTACCATCACACCACCACGTTAGTTCTTAACATATAACAATCATGGGTTATATTTAAAGTTGATTGTTTCGGTAGTTTGGGAGGAGAGGTTAGGTGGTTAGCCCCAACCCCAGGTCAAATTGATTACCCATATGCTCATAGCACATGGCAGAGAGGCCAGGGACATGGCCCCAACCCATGGTCCTATTTCTCACCACAGGACCTTGGCGGCCAAGCAAAATGCACTATGGCAGAGGGGTGGGGCACCTAGCCGTGGCCCCAGGTCTTATGTGATACCACATGACTGGCAATGAGGGCGGGCGGTTAGCCTTGGCCCTCAACCACATCAACGTCATGTGACCTTATCCTAGGGCATAAGGAGTGGAAGCTGGCAGGGGTGGGCAGTTGGCCCCCAGCCCTCGGCCATATGGCCAACACATGACCTTATCGCAACAGAGCGAGAGTTAAGCTGGCGGGGGAGGGAAGTTAGCCTCGGCCCCTGGCCACATGCTCCTCCACATGGCCCTGATACAATTCATAGGGGTTATTGGTGAAATTAATGAAGTGACAAATTGCACCTTTTGCAGCGAGAATCTCTCCGGTCCCGGGCAAAATTGTTGCTTAGCGGACTGTGTAAAGGGAGAAATCATCGCGCAGTTAAAAGGTTTTTCCAATTTTCAGGACATAGTAGAGCTTGGCTTGGAGAAGAATATCTTGTTTAGTTTCTAACTTTTTCGAGCTCAAGAAGAGACTAGATGGGGGTTTTCGAGTGTCCTGAACTCAATGGTAGCCTCAACTTTCTAATTTAAGCAATTTATGAAGGACTTTTTGCATAGTCAAGTCTTTTATTGCTAGAAGCAAAGTTAGTTTTCAAGCAGTATGAAGGCATTTGTGAACATGGAGAGAGCCTAGTTAGAGGTTTTCCATCCTTCTAGTTTCATCTACAATAGCTATGACATCATTAGAGCATCTCTTTTCAGTATTTTTTCAATATGTGTTCATCATAAAAGCTCTTTTCATCCCTTCATTGTGGATTTGTTATATGTTTTTGTGCTTGCATTTCAGGTGGAGTACAAGAACCTGTTGTGAGGGTGTCCTTTTTATGTTGATAATCATGACTTACTGTAGGGAGTCATATTTTTGAGTGAGAATTATTTGTAGGAGAATTTTTCTTTGTAGGATAAACAAGCCACTCTTGTGTCAATGATTTGTGATGTACTCATTTGCTGCTAAAATTAAAATAGCAGGCCTAGTCATTGGAGCAAGGCCCAGAGATGTAACCCAAGAAGGGTAATTTTGTTATCAAATTGATGGTTTCTTCTCTTCATGTTTATCATTTTGAGTTGCATGTGAATGTGCTTCTCTTTGAAGTTCATGTGAAAACTTAACTCACCATCTTTAAGAGGTTTTGAAACTTATTTTTATCTTTAAAGACCCATTTTGATTAACTTGAAAAGTGTCAGAGGATGGTTGTTTTTTATTAGAGGAATTGTCTCTTCCCATTTTCAGATCAGGTGGTATTAGAGCAGGTTCTGACCAGATTGCAAGTATGGACAAGAAACTGAAGTGTGAAAGACTCAAAGAGTTGGAGGAGATTAATCTATCTCTTCGAATGGAGAATGTCGAGCTAAGAAGATTTCTTGAAATTTTAGAGGAGAAAATAAAAATGCGCCTACAATTGCAGCATGTAGTGGAGGAACAGACTGGTGAGATTTCTATCCTAGAAGCAGCAAAGAATCCCTCCATGATGAAGCCAAATTGTGGGCATGGTTCGTACACAGGACATGGACCTTATGTTGAGAATGATTCTTGTGAGTTTTATCAGCATCTGAAAAAACTCTCCCTATGTTCCAGTTGGTAAAAGTGGTTGGCTAGGGTCATCATAAACTTAATCATCATCATCTGAAATAGAAAAGATGGGTGATAGGCCAAAGGAGGTAATTAACATCTCTAGTTCTAGTCCTTCAGCTAATGTTGATAACACATCGTTTACAGCTTTTGAAAAGCATACCAAATGTATTGGTATGAAGCTTTTAACTCATATGGGTTATGATGGAAGAGGCCTCAAATTCAATGGCCAAGGTATCATTCATCCTATCGAGGTGAAGGAACAACCACGATACGAAGGATTGGGTTATGGTCATGGAGAAATTGGAGGGTGCTCTAAAATTGTTGAGACAAAGAAATCATGAAGTGATGATATGTCACACCATGATGGAAGTGATAATGGAAAATTGTCTCTAAAAAGAGATGAATGTTCCAAGGGACATGTCAAGTCCAGTTCTTCTCGTCAAATTCACAGCCCAAAGGACATGTATAAGTATCATGGGGATTTTAAAAATGTTGGTGATTTTGATTATTTATGGAAATTGTTGCCTTGCACATTTTGTGATGTATCTGACCATTGTGTGGTTAAGTGTGAACAACGGAAGGCGATGGTCAAGAAAATGGATAAAATCCTTCGGAAAAGGAATGAGGAACCTCCCTCAAGTATGAAGACTTCCTTTTCGATGGGCAAGCATAAGCATTTTGTACCAATTGTAGCATGAAAGGGAACTAGATCGAAAAGTGTTGGAAACCCCATCCAGAACTTCATCCCAAGAAGGACAAAGATGTCATGCAATCCAATGCAAGGAAAGAAATAGGTGCCAAAGTGGAAACTGATGTAGTTCCTGAAGAAACCTTTGAAGTAGAGCGGGTGCAGAAAGAGAACCAATAAGCCTTGTTAGGCAAAAAATTGGTAGACTATTTTGTAAAATTTGCTTGCTTTGTAAAATTGTAAATACTTGTTGTATATCCCCATTTGGGTACTTTGTAAAGTGAAGTCATGTACAATCACTTATCTACAACAAGTGTGTGTGTTTTTTTGGTATGTTATGTTATCTTGGATTAATGATAAGTCAACTTGAATGGGACTTTTAGGATGAGCATTTGCATATCATCTAGCATGTCTAAAAATGTGTCAAGCACTCACTTATACAATTGTTTTGATGTGAAACTTGTTTTTCAATTTGATCTTTGGGAAAGATTGTGCAGAAGATAATCATAGTAATGCGGACAAAGTCAATCATTGATTTTCTTCTGATTTCTAGGTGGAAGATCAAGTTCATCTTTAGCAAAGAGACAGTTCAAGCTTAATTTTGTTTGAGCCAAAGAAAGATAGTTTTGGAGAGAATGTGCAGATTCCATCCATCAAAGTATTTATTCCTACATGTTTAGAAGAATTGCGGCAAGCCACAATTCTTGACAAGAAGATAAAGACTTCATGCAAAGTCAAAACCTGTTTGGTCCACTGCCAACTGTACCCGACATAGTTCGCCAATGAAATGAGCTATATGGACTTCCTAGTCAGCAGCCCAACCAACCCTACTATTGACTTTTTGTTATTGGTCAAAAACTTCAAAATGCCATAACTTCTTCATACAACGTCAGATTGAGGCGATTCAAGCATCGTTGGAATCAAGATGATGAACACTACGACTTTACATTGGTTTTGGGAGATTCTAAAGCACACTTTTGTTTTTGAGCCTATTTTTGATCTCGGGATCGTACCTCCCCAACTAGGAAATTTTAGACCTCCAAAAGTCTATATTCACTCAACAAATAAGTAAGGAAAAAAAGCTCATTAACTTTCTTGATCTCAATCCTTTTTGTTCTGATTGAATTGGTGCCTTTGAGCTCCAATCAAGGTATGGGTGCAGCTGGCACATTTTGGTTGGTTGTTGAGTTTTAAGGTGGCCAAATAAGAGGTTTCCACGTGGCCCAATGAGACGGCGCCACATGGCACCCCATGGTTGGCCAAAAATTTTATGACGAGCTCGAAGGCCTCGGCAGGGTTCAACCCCGAGACCTCTGGCAAACCAACCTCTGACCTTACCATCACACCACCGCATTAGTCCTTAACATATAGCGGTCATGGGTTATATTTAAAGTTGATCGTTTCGGTGATTTGGGAGTAGGGGTGGCGCGGTTAGCCCCGACCCTAGGTCACATTGATTACCCATATGCTCACGGCGCATGGTGGAATGGGCAAGGACAAGGCCCCAACCCATGGTCCTATTTCTAACCATAGGACCTTGGCAGACAAGCAAGGGGCACTACGGCAAAGGGGCGAGGCACTTGACCCTGCCCATGACCAGCGACACGGGATCTGACGATGAGGGTGGGCAGTTAACCCTTGCCCTCGGCCACATTGATGCCATGTGACCTTATCCCAAAGCGGAAGCCGACGGGGGTGGGCAGTTGACCCTCGGCCCCTGGCCATATGGCTAGCACATGACCCGACGAAGTGGGAGCTAAGATGGTGGGGGCGGGCAGTTGGCCCTGACCCCTACCCACATGCGCCTCCATGTGACCCTAATCTGGCAAATAAGGGTTATTGGCGAAATTGATGAAGTGAAAAATTGCACCTTTTACATCGATAATCTCGTTGGTCCCAGGAAAAATTGTCGCTCAACGAACTGTGTAGAAGGTGAAATCATTGCGCAGTTAGCAGGTATAACCAATTTCTAGGACATATAGCAGAGCTTGGCTTGGAGAAGCATATCTTGCTCGTTTTTTAACCTTTTTGAGCTCAAGAAGAGCCTAGATGGGGGTTTTTGAGTGCCATGAACTCAATGGCAGCCTCAATTTTATGATTTGAGCACTTTATGGACTTTTTGCATAATCAAGTCTTTTAGTGCTAAAGGCAAAGTCAGTATTGAAGTAGTACTAAGGCATTTGTGATCATGGAGAGAGCCTAGTCAAAGGTTTTCCAGCCTTCCAGTTTCATCTGCAGCAGTTGTGACTTCAGTAGAGCAACTCTTTTCAGTCCTTTCTCAATATGTGCTCATGAGAGAAGTTCTTTTCAACACTTCATCGTGGATTTGTTGTATTTTTTTGTGCTTGTATTTCAAGCGGAGTACAAGGACTTGTTGTAAGAGTGTCCTTTTTATGTTGACAATCATGACTTACTGTAGGGAGTCATAATTTTTAGTGAGAATTATTTGTATGATAATGTTTCTTTGTAGGAGAAACAAGCCACTCTTGTGTCAAAAAATTGTGATGTACGCATTTGCTGTTGAAATCAATATAGCATGCCTAGTCATTGGAGAAAGGCCCAGAGATGTAACCCAGGAGAGGTGAACTCCGTTATCAAACTGTTGGTTTCTTTTCTTCATGTTTATCATTTTTAGTTGCATGTGAATGTGTTTCCCTTTTAAGTTCATGTTAAAACTTAACTCACCATCTTGAAGAGGTTGTGAAACTTATTTGATCTTTAAATACCCATTTTGTTTAACTTACAAAATGTCAGAGGACAGTCAGTTTTTATTGGAGGAGTTGTCTCTTCCCATTTTCATATCACCATTACCACGTGAAACTTTTGAGTATACAATTGCACAACAGCATGCATATTGTCACGGGAAGTCTTTGGCATCGACGTAAAAGGGGGAGAGAAAGCAGGTCAAGAAGATCAACGACATGAAGTCAAGGGGAGAAGTGGTCATAGAGGGAGTTTGTGTGTTGCCATAAATTTAAAAGGGGGAGATTGATGAACTATTGTTTTCATTGATGTCAACCAAAGCAACAGCCAGTGGAGCCCTGCCTTTGTTGACCAAAATGACATGGAAAATTATGGTTTTTCGAGTTAGGATCATCCTCGATGGATTCTCCTCGTCAATCCGGTTTCGGCAGTATGTGGCATGCCATGAGATCCTTCATTGTTTATGAGATATTCTTGTTTGAAGTTGAAGACCCCGCCCTGTGGCCAAAAACTCCGAAGGCTGATGATGTGGCAACTCCTCATTAGTCATGTCAAACGGCTATACAATAAGGCTCTTCTACAAAGAATAAAATAATCTTAATTATGACAAAAGTATATTTTGAAGGGGTTTCAAATATATCAAAAATAATGAAAAAGGTTTTAAGCCTACAAAGAAAATTAATTTCAAAACCCTAAAATGGGTTTTCTCCCTTCAATATTTCAATTTTTATATTCTATATTTCCCTCCCTTAAAGGAATTCCAATGTGTCATTTGAAGCCTCTTAATCATCTATAAAAAGGTGCTATATTCCACCTCTTTGGTTATGAAAATCAACAATTATCATCAACATCTAATCTCTTAGTTCTTTTTTCGACTCCTGTGGCGATGTTGAACATCAAACGAGAAGGGGTTTTGTGGGACATCAACCTGGGATTCATTGGTTTGATTTGCATTATACTAGGATTTGTTTGGAATAGATTCGTGTTGCGGGCTCGGTTTATTCTAAGGAAGAATCACGTCAAGGTCTGAAAGCTTCATCTTTGCAACACATTACTGAGTGTACCAGTGAAGGGTTACAGAGCAAGATCTTTGTGATTTGATAAAAGGAACTAGCGAAAAGGAGACCCTTGTCCTTGCGGACTATGTAATCATCTATCTGAAGTTATTTGCGGACCCCTTGAAAATATATCTCTAAGTTTTGCAGTTCATGAAACTTTGTGTTCATCTTTGTATTGGGTAGTCTATATTTCTGACCTTCTAAGAGTAGCGAAGGAACAAGAATATCCTACAATCAAGGTTTTAATACTCTGTATTCTATGTTGTCTTTTGATCTGGAATGAGATTTGTTTGAGTCTTACAATCTATGTGGTCCTTCTTTCTTTCGTACATGGGCTTCATTTCTAGATATGTCGTGACCTGTGGTGATGAACCAAGCTCTATGGAGCATGAAATATGACAAGGCTATCACTAGGGAATCATCTCTGTGACTACTTTGTGGTTAGTTTTAGGCTACAGGATCTAACAAGGTCCTCCATTTGAGCACAATATCATTGCGGCCTAGATCTCTTCTAGTAAAACTAAACAACGAAGTTGTAATGATGAAAATTTGATTCATACTTATGTTGATCGTTGAAGGTTCATTGATGCCACAAGCAGTGCTTGTAAAGTTGTAATATGCTCAAATCTATACTCAGATACATGCTTGCTTCAACAATTCTGGAATGTGATTATTAACAACTCTACAATCAGATCGTTTTGAACAATCACCTTGAAAATCTTCTAAATATGATCATGACTACTATCGTTGCCATAGTTTCATTCCTACAGTGACACAATTTCTCCAAAGTAAGCATCAAACACAGTCATGTGAACAATAAATTAATGAATATTTATGAAGGATAGGAGTACAGTGGCATTGCCTTTCGAAGGTGGAAGTTGGAGTACTATGGTTTATTTACTAAAGAGGTTGTGAAAGATACCATCATTAGTAGTCTTGGCTCATAATTCTCGAAATTTCAATAGGCTTGAGATTTATCATCAATTTGGCTACAACAATGTATTCATCGTTACATCATCTTTATAGCAAATCTTTCATCTTTAATCATTGTGCAACGATAAGGGGTTTTTCAGGCATCATCTTACAACAGCAAGGATTACATTGTCCAATACCTTTGCAGGGTGTCATAATCAGTAGTAAGGGCAAAAAAATCTCATCAATAATTGGCATCATTACTTACAACAATTTGGAAAAAAGAGTCACTTGTCATAAGTTGAATCTTGCAGTAAGGGATTTGTTGTTGAAATATATAACTAGGTTCGGTCTTCATAATGACATATGTAATCATGATTTTATGTATTTAATGTAAATAGAAAAATAAATTTATTATTGTTGTTCTATAGGCATGGGTTTCATGCTCAAGGGAAAATTATTTTTAGGTCAAGAAGCCATTGAGTGCTTCTAGGTTTGTCATAAAGTCAATTGAGTCATAGTCATGTATTGAAGACCCATTTGGGCATGTTAAATATTGTAAAGAAATATTTATTTGTGTCAAAATAGAGGGAAAAGAACCTCCAAGACCGATTCATGGTGCAAATATTAAGTCGGCCAACATGAAGGGACAAGTAAGCCTAAAGATAGCAATTTGTACCCCTCAAAAGCCTATAAATAAGAAGGAACTCGACCTCATTTGGAGACACTCTCAAGCAAGTTAGATCTCCTCAAGAGAGAAGTTGGAAAAGGAAGAAAAAGAAGAAGAGCAAGATCGAAGTTTTGGGCCTCTCTCTCTCTCTTTCTCTCCCTATCATGTCAAAGTTTCTACAGTTGTTGGGCAAGTTGAAGTGTTGGAAAATTGTTGGGCAAGTCAAAGTGTTGGAAAATTGTTGGGAAAGTTGAAGTGTTGGAAAACTATTGGGCAAGTCAAAGTGCTCGAAAGTTGCTAGGCAAGTCGAAGCACTGGAAAGTTGTTGGGCAAGTCGAAGTGTTGAATAGTTGTTGGGTAGGTTGAAGTTGCAGAAGAATCAGTTGGGTCAACCTTGCAAAATAATATGTTGCATCAAAGTTGCAGAAGAATTTGTTGGATCAAAGTCGCAGAGGAATCTGTTGGAGGTCAAAATTGCAAAAGTTATTAGAAGGAAAGTTTTGACTTGGTGTTGGAGGGTCTTGGTCAAGGGTCATAGGTCTTCGGATTCGTCAATTGAATTTTTTTAAGAAGACAAGAATTCTTGTGGGTTTTCTTCTTAAGTGGAGAGGTTTTGGCCCTAGCTGATTTGTTGAGAAATATGCTATTAGAATTAGGGTTGGATTTCTCTTTCTTGATAATTACTTGTGAATTATGTTGGCTTCCTTTTACTTCTTTGTTATATTATCTTTCATCAAGCAATTACCAAATTATGTGTATGAATAACACAAAAACACAAGACGTAAGATGTAGGCACTTTGCTAAGAAAAAACCCCTATCTAGGGGAAAGCCCAGTCAACAATTCTTCCTTCAATAGTTTTACGAGATAATCCAAGACTCTTGACCTACACATATACTTCCTCCACACCAAGTTAGCCATATCCTCCTTCTTGCAGATGATAACCCTTCAATAGCAACTTCGACCTAGCAGCATCAACTTGCAGTAGCAGCTTCGACCCAACAACTACCAGCAGTAGTAGCTTCGACTAGACAAAGAAAAACTTTGATCTCCATAGATACTCCTAAGTGAGAGATAGATGGCCCAAAATTTCGATCTTGATGTCTTCTTATAGCCTCCAAAATTGCACACTTCTTTTCAACCCCTTTCCATCTCTTCTTCAACTTCGCATTTCCCAGCTTCCAACTTCTGGATATCGAACTATGAGAGAGTGAGTGAATTGCTCCAAATAAATTTGAACTGCCTTGTATATATAGCCTTCCAGTAAGGTCAAATTGTCCTTCTTGAAGCTGACTTGATCTCTTTGAGGCCGAATTGGTGTGAAGGGGACAAATAGCATATTTGACTCAATATTAATTCTTTTTACATGATTCAAAAGCCAAGAAGGGTATCTATTAATGGACAATGACTCTAATGACTCAGAATAAATCCTATAAGTCCTCAATGGGGACTTTTATCTAAAACAATATGACCGAAGCATGAAAACCATGCTTTAATATGTCATAATAATAATAATTTCTTCATTCTTTTGATAAATACATTTCATTGTGACTCAAATACATTTATGAAGACTAAACCTAGTTACATATTTCAACACACCCTCTTAACTAGGGAGGTATTCATAAGTACAAGTACAAGGAAGATCTCAAAACACATGAACCATGAATAATTTAGGCACCACAATGCCATGGACTAGATTCCTGACTAGGAAATCTATACAAGGTTCTCCAATAGTTTAGGCACTCACAATGCCATGGACTAGATTCCTGACTAGGAAAATCTATCTAGGTGGGACTAAGATGGACTAAAACTTTCAGCCTCTCTAATTACCATCAGGATTATTTGCTAACCATCAACCCAAGGATCTATGTGCGTATTTGACGTCAGAGCTTTATGACCAACGCCACCCTCCCTACTTTGGGACCTATACATCAACACAAAGTGTCGGCCAAATGCCCTCCCAAGCAATGTCTCTTACACACAAAGCCTCAACACTCCCAATTATTCCAATCAATAACAAATCCTCCCTGGTCAAACAGATCGGTAACAAATCTCTCTTGTGTAACTAGCACACTATCAAACCTCTGAGAGATCTACCAGTACAAACACAGCCCCAATTAGTAACAAACTTTTAAATGTACATAAGTAAACATAAACCTTCGAGGTCTTCCAAACAAATGATGTTTCTTCTCAATTTTATCATAATAGGACTTCCAAACGAATCTTGACAGAAGATTCCTTAATCATACATCTTCCTTTACTACTTCACTTGCAACAACATATTCTTACAAATAGATCCTGCCTTCCTCAAAATGCATTCTCCAAATTCTTCTTTCAAGGTGTTCGTCATGACTATGATATGCCCTCCCTCTAAACACAGGCCTTGTTTCTATGAAGACAAGAGTGATGTGCCCTTCTCTCGAGTCATGTCCTTCACTAAGACCTACGACTATTAGTCCTATTCTAGTGCATGACACATGAAGTAGAGAACCATATCCATCACTCCACGTTAACTAGGGAGGATCTAATCATTCATATACAAGGAATATACCCAAGCTCCTTCTTAACTTAGGGAGATCAACTTATTTTCTACGACATCGGAGAATCTTTCATGGCTTCCATACTTCTCATTAGAGTTATCATGGCCATCATCATCCATATAACTTTCGTCATCATGCTTATCAAATGAACATCTTCACCATATTGAAGATTATGTACCTGCACAACTTAGATAGCAAGTATAACCAAATCTATAGAAGCATGAAGTTAACCATATCAGAATCATATAATAATGAAAGCATTAGACATTAGACATCAAACACCTAAACTTAGTTAAGTTCACAAACAATAAGAAACATGTACTTTTATACTTCGACTATGTGTTAGGGGTTTTGTCATAAACCTTAGATTTCATCAAGGTTCTTGAGCACCTCAATCAAGAGAACAACCTTCATTATATATAAGACTTCAATATTTCTTCCAGAGGTATGACATACCCTACTACAAAATATTGCAAACCCTAGAAGTAATTTAAATAAATATAGTTCTATAATGCATATAACAACTTTAGAACTCATTGTTAGACTTCCACTAGGATTTAGTGCAAGACCCTAGATTTCATACATGAGCCATTAATCTCCAAAAATCAAAATCAATCACAGCTCAGATTTAGATTTCAACAATCTTTTATAAATCTCAAATTATCACACTAGTCATTACATATTAGAGAGTTAGACTTCTACTAAGGTTTAGTTACAAAACCCTAGAATTAACAAATACAATCATCCTAGAGAATCAAACTTTGACTAGGGAATAGTTCCAAACCCTAGGACTCATGACCACCAACAATTAGGTCAACACATATATCTAGAATTCCATCATCATGCACAAGCATATCATAACTTGTGTTAGCCAAACCCAATGACACAAATATCAATATATTAAAGTTAGGCATATAACAAACTTGATCAAACTAGGGTTTGATCGGCCAAACACACATATACCAAGGATTTCATTTCTAGGTCATTATAAGGGTCTTTCTTATAAACTTTAACAAACACTAATGATCTATGGTTTAAATACTAAACATAGCAAACCCTAATACTTCAAAGGTTTGGGATTTCAAACATCACCATTCAACCCTAACAAGTTAGGGTTTTCATTACCATACCAAAACCCCAAATATGAAAACTTCAAACATCAAGAATAACATCCTCTTAGACTTCACCAATAACACTAAGTAGGCTAGGGTTTCATACATCATCATCAACATACCCTTAATTTAGAGTTTTTACAAAGAACCTTTTTAGGGTTCCACAAAAGTAACCAAATATAAGGAGGGTAGATTTATCTAATGATGAATCACCCAATCAAGAATCTTTATGATTCAAAAGAGCTAGACACAATGATGTTAGTAATATTTTATCAAGACTAAATATCATGAAGGGAGAAAAAACTTATAGTTTAAGACATACATTTGTTTCTTAAGAAACCTTATAATTCCAATGCTTTGTCTTGTGAAGCCTTCTTCCATGTTCCTTGAGTATTCAGCAAGTCTTTCCTAAACAAGGAAAATATGAATATAAATGTGATTAGTATTTAATGCAATAAACTTAGATAAGTAAGGAAAACAAAAAATGAAAAGGTAATAAATCTTTGGAAGTTGGTAAGGGCTTCCTCCAATTTTGAGGGATATCTATAGCCTTATAAAAATAATTCAAAAATGTTTTTCAAAATATGTTAAACATAGAAATCAAAACATAAAGGAACGCAATTCAAAACTTAGAGTAGAAGGATATGCAAGGGATAGAGTTCCTAGCAAATAGGTCTTTGACTTCAGGTCCTTCCATCATGTTCTTCTTTTGTGAAACTTCTTTGGCAAAGTTTGCTTGATCCTTGTCCCTTTTTTCTTGGCCCTTTAGGCTTCTTGATTTCTTTGTAGACTTCTTCACTTTTCCTTTTACTAGATCCAAGACTTTATTCTTTTCAAGGATGAGATGTATCATCTTCTTCCAAACATTGTAATTAGATCCTCCTTCTAATTTGTTTTCTCCCTTTATTGTGTTAGACATTGTCCTTGAAGATAGTAAGCTTCTTTTCTTATAAGGTCTCCTTATATGATCCTTTAATCAACTTCTTGAAGTTCCTTAGATTCCTTTCAATAGATCCTTAAACAGTTTTTTTCCTCCTTCACCTTAGCTCCACTCTTCAGCTTCAATGATGTTGATCCCAGACCTCTGATAGCATAGCTTTTGTTGTCTCCCAATTCCACCGCATGAGAAGATGATTCATTTGATAGAGTGTGAAGTTGTTTACTCTTCCCTGGCATATGCCTAGATGCTTCACTGTCATTAATCCGCGCATTATCATCATCAAGTGAACCTGTAAGTGTAGCCAAGAACCCTTAACTTTTGACTTTGTTGAATAAATAGTAGAAGATATTTTTGATACAGCGTCCTGCAGTATTGAATCCCATTCTTATCATAGAGGGAGTAATCATTTCCTTCAAGCCAACAAAGAGATCTTCAATATTCTTTGATCTTAGCTCCGATACCATGTTGAGAAATCAATGCTAGTAGAATTAGGGTTAGATTTATCTTTCTTGATAATTACTTGTGAATTATGTTGCCTTCCTTTTACTTCTTCATTATATTATCTTTCATCAAGAAATTACCAAATTATGTGTGTATGAAGATCACAAAAACACAAGACACAAGATGTAGGCACTCTGTTAGGGAAAAACCCCTATCTAGGGGAAAACTCAGTCAACAATTCCTCCTTCAATAGTTTTACGAGATAATCCAAGACTCTTGACCTAGACAAAGACTTCCTCCACACTAAGTTAGCCCTCTCTTCCTTCTTGCATAGGATAACCCTTCAAGAACAGCTTCAACCTAGCACCATCAACTTGCAGTAGCAGCTTTGACCCAACAACTGGCAGCAGCAACAACTCCGACTAGACAAAGAAAAACTTCGATCTCCCTAAATACTCCTCCTGAGTGAGAGATAGATGGCCCAAAATTTCGATCTTGATGTCTTCTTCTAGCCTCCAAAATTTCGCACTTCTTTTCAGCCCCTTTCCAACTCTTCTTCAACTTCACATTTCCCAGCTTCTAGCTTTTGGATATCGAACTATGAGAGAGTGAGTGAATTGCTCCAAATAAATTCAAACTACCTTGTATATATAGCCTTCTAGTGACGTCGAATTTTCCTTCTTGAAGCTGACTTGATCTCTTTGAGGCCAACTTGGTGTGGAGGGGACAAATAGCATATTTGACTCAATATTAATACTTTTTACAATATTCAAAAGCCCAAGAAGAGTCAATTTTAATGGACAATGACTCTAATAACTCAGAATAAATCCTAGAAGTCCTCAATGGGGACTTTGATCTAAAACAAGATGACCCAAGCATGAAACCCATGCTTTAATAAATCATAATAATAATAATGATAGTAATAATTTCTTCATTTTTTTTATAAATACATTTCATTGTGACTCAAATACATTTATGAAGATCAAACCTAGTTACATATTTCAACATGATTGCCGACATCTTGTGTCCTCTTGTCCCATTATTCTTTATGATTTGGTAGTTATTTGATGATAAATAACACTAAATATAATTAAGAGAAAAAAAGAAGCTAATTAAGTTAAGTAAAAATACATCACATGAAGTTATCAAAGAAGAAAAATCACCTAATCTAGTTGCCCTAGATTTCTCAACATGGTATCAGAGCTAAGGAGACAAGACAAGGAAAGGCATCTTGAAGAAGGACCATCAAAAGAAGTAACAAGAAAGGTCAAAGCATCAAATGTGGCATCGAACCATCAAAAAGGGTACTCAAGGGCTGAAGCATAAAGAGATCATCTAGGAAACATCAAGAGCTTCAATCATCAAGGAGAATCAAAGCCAAGGATTGCATCATCATATTGAAGGAAGTAACTAAAAAGACCTCAAAACCCTAGCATATTCAAAGAAGGGTTCTACAATCGAAGCATGATTGGGAAGCTTACAATCTACATCACAATCAAAGACCTCAATAACCCTACCTCCACTCAAAGAAGGACCACTTATTAAAGTACCTTGAAGTCTCTAAATGAAGAAGCATTGGCATCATCACCAAAGGAATCAGGGTAATGTCCCTCTCATTGAAGCAAGGATCACTTTCGTAGAATTCTTGAAGGAAGACATATTTGTCAAGAAGACATCTTCTACTATCAACATCATCAAGAAAAGTATCAAGTTGAAGATTTCATCATAAAGGAGTATTTTCACTAGACAAGTAAGTACCTATATATCTATGTCTGAATCTACCATCAAAATGACTTCAATTTGCAAGGAAAGCAACAAATTGGTTGGGTCATCAAGTTATTGGTCATATTAAGGGCTCAATCACTAAACCTCCAAAGGAAGAAGCTCAAACTCTAGCTAAGTATATGAAAGGGGAAGTAAGGGCTCAAATGAACCTTATAGAATCCATCAAAGATCCCCTCATACCTTATGTATCAAAGTTGGAGACATCAAAAGAAATCTATGAGAAGTTGGTCGAATTGTTCTCTGTAAGCACTGTTGGAGAAGGCATATCTTTGAGAACCAATTTGTATGAGATGAAGGTATCAAAAGAAGGGATAGACTCATATCTTATGAGGATGTCAGAAATAAGAGACCAACTACAAAAGTTTGGAGAAATAATGTCCAATAAAGAGATGACCACAGTTGTGTTCAATGCACTATCGAAGGAATATGGCAACTTTGTATCAAGCATCTATGGAAAGAAGGAAGCCACCCCATTCAGTGAACTTTGGTCACTATGTAAGATTGAAGAAACCAAGCTGAAGGAAAAAAGTGATGTGGGACCAAGTGAAAAAGTTCAAGCATTTGTTGCCACGGCTAAGAAAAAAGGAAAGTTCAGAAAATTTGGTCCTCGGAAAAAGAAGAAGGATATGTCAAAGATCCATTGCTACGGTTGTCATGAAATGGGCATTACAAGAGAGATTGTCTGAAATTCAAGAAGGACAACAAGAGGAAAGAAAAAAATGAAGCTCATATCACTGAAGAAGTGGAAGAAAATGGTGAGAATAAATCTAAAGGGACAGATCTTCACTATTAGGGTTTCTCCAATACATCGCAAGGAGAAGTGGAAGGTGAAAAGACCTCCACCACAACAGTCAAGATGAGAAGCATTATGACAAGATGGCATACACTAGAAGCATATTGTTGGAGCAAGGGTTCATGACATCATTAGAAAAGCTTGAAAGAATAGTTGAAGTAGAAGTCTACATGGATGTAGCAATCATCATAAGAAGGAAGTAGATCTTGGTAACCTCATTGAAAGCATAAGTAGTACTAGTGGGTAAAAGAAAGTCATCTAGCATAGAGTTCATCATACATCATCATCATTAGGAAGGAGCATTTGCGGGATGAGAATAATCAAGATCCTCCATTGGAATCTTCATTAGAAGATTCACCTCTACTTGCAAGAAGCAAATGTCTCGCTAATCATTCCAACTTGCGTGGGACCCATTGTTTACAAGGATAATGGTATAATGACAAAGGAGTGTGGCATGTCAAGATGGTTGAAGTACTTTCAATCAAGAAAAAGAAGATGTCGAAGAAAGTCAAGATGTCCAAAAGAAAAAAAGAGGTATGTATATATTTGATAAATAATTCATGTCATCATATAGTTGCAGATAGTATGGGTAAATGCTCTACCTTGTGAGCATGATCAAAACGGATCTCTTCCTTTAGAAAGATGCATGAAAGCATGGTTCACATATTCGCAAGATGAAATCAACACAATATGTCCTCATATGGAATATGAGGTAGTTGATAAAGATGAAGGAACCATGGACGGAAGTTTGTGGGGAACAATATGTGAAGAAAGAAAGAGATCATGAAAGATGCAAGTATGGTCACATAAGAAAAAGTGCTTAAAAATCCAATGACTAAAAAAATTGGCTAGGACATCTCCATGAAAAAGTTATAAAGATGTTGATGAAGTCTGTAAAGAAAGGAGACCCTTGACATTGAAAGTCTTGGAGATGTGTTTATGAATATGCAAGATGGTGATGTTGTGAGCAAGTAAATGTCATGATGAAGAGCCATCACAAAAGGTAATTTTGATTTGATGTTCATTTTTTATTTTTGAGCAGCATCTATATGGGCTGATATAGGGCTACCGAAAAAGAGTTGTGGATTTCACCTACAACTAGTACTCATGTGGTGGGATGGAAGATCTTGAAGGAAACATGATGTGGAAGAAGTAGTTGTATGAAGGAAAGCCAGATGTGGATTAGTAGATCACTTTCCGATGAAGAGAAGGATGACATCACTGACATGGTTCGTAAAGGAAAATGATGGATGACTGATGCCCTACAATATGAAGGCTCCACAAAGATGAAGACGAAATTCATGACATCAAATGGAGGAGTTCTATAAGCAATTGAAGGTACCATGATCTCCACCAAAAAATAGATAATTGTTGCTGGAAACAAGTCCCTAGTTAAGAGGGAGCTTGAAAGCAAGTCCTTGGTTAAGTGGGAGCTTGGAGAAGTCCCTGGATAAGAGGGAACTTGGGTACATTCCTTTATAGGAATGGGTATATATTCCCTAGTTAAGAGGGAGAGATAGACACATCATTCTTGTCTTCACTTCTTGAAGAAAGAATGGAGGATTGGGTAAGCATCTGACATTCAATGCTCTTTGAGGATGAGGTAGAGCATACAAGATAAGAGTAATTGAAGAGAACCGGTAATCTTTGAGGTCTGGGAATCCAAGATAAGAATACTCCTGGAAGGACATACCCTATGAACACTTGGGTGGGTTATGTACCTTGAGCGACAATAATGATGTTGTCTATCAATCATTGGTATCACCAGCATTGTGTTATGATCTTGTGGAGAGATAGAGATGTTAGTCAAGGTTTTGCTATGTAACAATGTTGGTTGGTATGATGCTAAACATATGCCTTACCAATCTGACTCTTCTTATGAGAATTCTTCATAACGAGAATGCCCAGTACCTTGTATGGATTAAGAATACCTCCCTATTTAAGAGGGAGTGTTGAAATATGTAACTAGTTAAGAGGGAGTGTTGTAATCATGATTTTATGTATTTAATGTAAAGAGAAAAATAAATTTATTATTGTTGTTCTTGAGGCATGGGCTTCATGCTCAAGGGAAATTTATTTTTAGGTCAAGCACCTATCGAGTATTTCTAGGTTTGGCATAAAGTCAATTGAGTCATAGTCATGTATTAAAGACCCATTTGGGCATGTTACGTATTGTAAAGAAAAAATTATTTGAGTCAAAATAGAGTCAAAAGACCCTCTGAGACCAAGTCATGGTGCAAAAATCAAGTTGGCATGTATCAATGGACAAGTCAGCATAAAGATAGCAATTTGGACCCCTTAAAGCATATAAATAAGAAGGAACTCAACCTCATTTGGAGACACTCTCAAGCAAGTTCGATCTCCTCAAGATAGAAGTTGGAAAAGGACGAAAATGAAGAAGAGCAAGATCGAAGTTTTGGACCTCTCTCTCTCTCGTGTTAAGGTTTCTACAATTGATGGGCAAGTTGTAGTGTTGGAAAACCATTGGGCAAGTCGAAGTGCTGGGAAGTTGTTGGGCAAGTCAAAGAGCTGGAAAGTTGTTGAGAAAGTCAAAGTGCTGGAAAGTTGTCGGGTAGCTCGAAGTTGCCGAAGAATCTGTTGGGTCGAAGTTGCAGAAGAATCTGTTGCATCGAAGTTATAGAAGAATTTTTTGGGTCGAAGTTG